>JAVJGI010000002.1:8942388-9194260 GCA_035590275.1 Ibycter americanus | reverse complement strand
TCAGGGTCTGTCTGGCCGTGAGGGGCCCAACGCTGAGCCCAGGCCCCGAGGGGCGGCCCCACCAGTGCCCAGGGCAGTTCTTTCTGTCTTTTGGTGCAGTCTCTGGCCCCTCCCAGTGCAGTTCCCCCCCATCTCGGTGCACCATTTCTGATCTCATCTTGCTCTTTTGAATCGTGTCTTGCTGCTGCCAGATCCCCGGCCAACTCGGTGTTGCCTCCTGCTTGCATATTGGCTCTTTTGGGTCCAGTTTTAAAATTTCAAGTTCAGAAAGCTGCAGATGCCTTACACCTGTTCTCTCTGCAGCTTCCATCCCCGCTCACTGAAGCAATTATGCTCTTTAACTGCCAGAACAGGTATTTGGGGTGATGCAGTTTCTCTGGATCTGGTTGCTTTAGTGTCAACCGGTGACTTCCCTCTGCTTTCAGCTGGTTGTTTTTCATCAAGTCTCACCAGAAAATGGATTTGAAAAGCTGCATATGGCATTTTTAAAAGGCATTATAAGTGTAACTTTTTTCTTCTTACTGTAAGGTTGGGTTTTCATCATTGCAAGCAGAAAATGGAATTTAGCCTTAATGTTCCATTATTTTTTTTTCCTTAATCCTTGCAGAACATTAATCGAGTGGTGTTCGTTGGCAATTTCCTTCGGATCAATACAATCTCGATGAGGCTTCTGGCATATGCTCTGGACTACTGGTCGAAGGGACAGTTAAAAGCACTTTTCTTGGAACATGAGGTGAAATTACTTTTTTAATTTATTTTGTCTCGTGGCAAATTGAAATCCTTGGAACACTCTGGAAACAGCCGTGCAGAGTTTGTAGCTGCTGTTGATACACATTGTGCGGCAGGTTCCCATTGCTTTGTTACTGTAGGCACAGTTACTGCACTGGCCAGTGTAGGGTCAGAAAAAACATGTCTGCTGTTCCAGTAGCTAATATCACAATTGTTTACTACCAGCTTCATCTTGCTTGTGAACTTTTTTTTCAGACTATTGACAGTACAGATGATTCTGTGCAGCTCTGCTTTCCAATACAGTGATTATAGTTAGAATCTATTTTGTAATGTCCCTGCCTATAGTTATTGCTGTCCACTGTCCTTTGTAAGTTGTTAAAACTACACTGTATCTGTAATATTATTGTTTTTGTCAGGTGCATGCCCACATTTGAGTGTTTAATAGATATTCCTGTCTGCTCTCCAGGGTTATTTTGGTGCGGTTGGTGCTCTTCTGGAACTCCTGGATTCAGCCTGATGTCATGCAGATTCTCTAAGTTGGACCTACGAAGTCGGGGTGCTTCCCGGGTCACTAAGCCCACATTTTGCTTCAAAGCAGCTGTTCACAGACTGTTAAACTAATTGTGCGTGACCTAATCAGAAAAGGAAAGGACTATTGAGTTTCTGTCTGTAAAGAGTTGAAACCAATCTTCAATTACAACGCAGGTTTGTAAAGGAGCGTGTATGCAAATACGCTGATCGAACGTGGCGGCTGTATCTGGAACATCGGTAGGGCATTTAGTTGCTTCCATCAAATAGCCCTTTTTATGTATCTTCTCTATGTTTAATGGTGGTGATGTAACAGAAGACGTGCACTCTGTTCCTCCCCTCAAGATTCCTTTGAGTCCTTTGAGCGCAGTTCACAGTTTATGAAGTTCAGCTGCAGCGGTTTGTGTTCCATATGAGAAAGGCGTCGCTTTCTCGCCGTGCTGTGCGTTGTCTGTAAGGGGGGGAGGCCGCCAGCACAGCCCTGGCGTGTAGAAGCCACACAACCGCCTCTGTCTCCTCTGAACTGGACAGCGGCCTGGCAGACACCCTGGTGCTGCCAGTAATTTCTGTTATCGCAGTTTCTTATCTATGTCTACTAGAGACGAAAGATAAGGCGCAAATCCTGCGTCTCAGGTTGATTCCGCTTTCAGGCTGTAACGCTTCGGTACAGACCATAATACCCTGTGGGACATGCCATAGTGCTGGCATAGTGTTAGCAATGTCTGTCGGCCTCTGACCTTGAGATCTGCAAAAAGCAAATTTGAGGATGAAATAGTGTGGGGGTTTGTGTGTGTGTTTGTTTTCTCTGTTGTAAAACTTGGCTGCATATAACTATACCAAAGAGGTTATGTTTTTTTTTCCAGTCATACACTTGAGATCTTCTCTGTAATGTTCCATTTTACATTTATTAATTGCTAAATTACCGTAGTTTCCAGGGGGAACCTCTCCTTCCCACATGCATGCCATAGTCTTTGTTTTCTCTGTGCATGCCATCTTGCATACAGCCTGCAAACTGAGTTGCTGCAGTTTGGAATTCCTAAAGCTATTGCACTCGGTGGGATGTGGATTTAGAAATGGCTTACTGCACACTGAATAAATGCTCCCTCAAAACCACAGAGATGCTGGTGGTGGACAGCAGTTTAAAAAAGAAAAGCAGCATGTATATGGTTTGTAACCTGACCTTCCTTCCTCGTGTCTCTGCTTTGCCCTGCTCGGTTCAGAAATTCTTCCCAGGCTTGGATCTTGGGCTATAAAATGAACAAGATCTGTGGTGAGAAAGGTGTCAGTGTTCTCTTTGCTGTGCTGCCGGCGTTGGTTCTTTCAGTGTAACCGCATTCCAGTCAGGGAGCGTGGAAAAGCTGCTTTTCTGAAGAGCCATCTCAAGATGATGCCAGCTGAACGGAGATGCTCCTTCAGAGCATTCCCGCAGTACGGTGCTCCGGCTTTCCAGCTGCTGCGTGTAGCAGCCGTCCTTCCGTGAGCAGAGTGAGGCAGTCTTCCGTGAAATGAAAAGGGCAGATCACTTCAGTTCATACTTGGGGTTTATCCCAGGAGATGGAATGACTGTCTCCCGACTCAAACACATCTTTTAAAGTCATGGTTTCTTTTCAGATAAGTTGATTTCCAGCTCTCTGAGCCCGATGTGTGTTTAGATGATGGATCGCAGTGCTGGTGTGGTGGCTTGGGGCTTGGCTGCAGCTACGCACAGTAGAGATGCAGCAGCTCACACCCGGCTCTACTCCTTGCTGCAGCCTGAGATCCAAGTGCTCCCAAGGTGCTCTGCAGCTCACAGGGTTCGTTGTGTGGCACCTGCCTCTCTTTTGGGCCTGAAAAGGGAGGAAAGTACGATTCAGAAGTTGTTCTCTTTGCTAGGTTAGATGCTGTGTGATAAAAGCCTGTCCCATCAGCTCTGCTGAGTGAGTGTTCCAGGCGGCAGAGACAGCGTAAAGCAAGGCAGTTTCTAAACATCAGTTGGCTGGGGGCCTGGAATGTCCTGAATACATCCAGTAATTTGACAACAAAATGGGGGGGAAAGAGAGTAGTGTTCACGTGAGAGGTGATCTTTGCTGCATGCTGTCCATGGGAGAAAATTTTTGTGCTTTTCCTGCAGTATAGTGCAGGTTTCACTTGTGTCCCGCTCTGTGTTCAATGTAACACGGTACTTTTAGAGGGAAGGGATTTGAGCAGGGTAATACAGAATCGCAGCGTAGTTTGGGTTGGAAGGGACCTTAAAGATCCCCTAGTCCCACCCCCTGCCACGGGCAGGGACACCTCCCACCAGCCCAGGTTGCTCCCAGCCCCGTCCAGCCTGGCCTTGGGCACTGCCAGGGATGGGGCACCCACAGCTGCTCTGGGCAGTCTGGGATCTGTTCCATCAGAAACCTCGTTTATTCTTCATTTCTTGTGAAATCACACAGAGGACACCCCAGATAGGCATATTACAAACAACTTCACTTTCGAATTGCAGACTGTAGGTTTTCTAGACTTGACCTAACCCTCTCTCTCCCATATAAAATGTGATCCACGGCGCACAACTGGCTGCCAGGTCACCCGCCCCCGGAGTCCACACTCAGGCCCTGGTTTGACTTGTGGAAAAGAAACAGGCTTTGGCTTTTCGAAATGTCCTTGTGCCCAGGACCCACTTAGCTCCTTGCTGTAGTGCTTTGGCAGTACGCTGGGCTGGCGCGGCTTCTCAGCTTGAATTAGTCCCAGGGAGTTTATACAGCCCCCATCGGCGTGGGGAGGGTCTGTAAACCTCCCCGACTCCTTGTAAAACACAGAAGAAAGGCAATTTTTTAATTTTTTTTATAAATACTAGTAGCCTTTGGGAGCTGAAGGTTGGCAGAAGGAAGAAGCTGCCTTGAAATGATTTTGTTACTCAGAGGGAAGCTGCAGAGAGCTGAGACCTCTCCCGAGCGGAGGCGGCTGTGCCGGGAGCCTGCGGCCAGGGCAGCACCCAGCCCCTGCCCGGAGGGGTGCCGGGCTGGGGTGCCCGGGGGCAGCGTCCCACAGGCTTTTCTGTGTTTGTTCAGCGCACTTGGGGGTGTAACTCCTTTTTTCTGTGGATTTGGAGTAGATCCTGTGTGGTCTGATGTCCAGCACCAAAGTTCATGTTGTATTTTGTGTATCTTTTTTTTTTTTTTTTTTTTTTTTAAAGGGAGTAGGAAGTTTAGAAAATAAATAAATAAGCCTCAACTGACTTCTTAAGCAACAAAAGAGGTTGCCAGGCGAGGACAATAAAATTCTAGAATATCTAGAGATTGGATTTCACTCCTGTTCCGTGATACCCACTGGACTTTCTGGGTGTGAGGTTTTGTTTGTTTCCCACACAGAAGACCTGCAGCCAAAGTAAGGTCTGTATGTACTCTAATGAGCCATCCCATAAAATGTGCTGTGTGACTCCCAGTAAGTATTTGAATTGAAGTGTAATAGTTTTGAAGTGGTGGTGAACAAAAATCTTTATGTTGGGTTATTGATCTGCTGATGAAAGGCGTTTGAATTTGAAAAGGGTTTAGTTTAGGGGTTTTGTGTGTTTAAAGGTTTTTTTAAGGCAATAACATTTTTTTTTTTCCATTTCTGAAATGACCTTGAGCTTTAAAACTACATCAGTTTCTACCAGTGAGTTTGAGGGGGAGGCCGTAGCAGAAGGATCTAGTGAAAATCGAAAATAGAAATAGGAACTGAAGTAGATGCAGTGAAATATTTTCTTATAAAAGTATGTGAAAAGGGAAGTTTTTGTAAGAATGTGTGAAAAAGGAGAGAGGGAAATAACGCAGTTTCAGATACAAGGAGAGAGAGGGAGCATATCATTCTTCACATTTTATTAGGCCCTGAAATGCAGGAGTGATATGATCTGGAAGACACAGAAATAAAACGCCTAACTACAAGTTGAATAGCAGGCATTGACTTGCTGACCAATGCTTACATGCTTGGTGGTTGGTGGGGGCTGGTTTTGTGTCTGCAAAGGTATCAGAGCACAGTACTATGACAATGGCTTGCAAATGCTTTAACGCCATGTTTTATTGCTCTTAGGAGCTCTTATTAACTGTAGGTTTGGGAATAAGACTAATACTTTAATTTGTGATGTCCACACTAAGGTTTAAGCGTTTCCATGGATAATATAAAAAGACAGTTTCAAATAAGTAGGATAAACTGCATTCTTTGGCAGAGGGGGAGGGAAGAGGGAAAGGGTGGAGGAGGTTGTTTTTTTTTTTTCTTCTTCCCCTTTACTAGTTCTGTAACTGAGACAATATTTTAAGATCCGTAGCAGGAATGTGGCTTTGTGATCACTAATCTTTCTGTAACATGTTTTTAATGAGCAATATTGTAATTCTGTGCAAAACATTTGGATTTTATATCTCACAGTTCGTTTTTGAAATCAGTATGAGTTTTCAAGTTTTGTCTTTTTTAAGTTTTTAGGATGATGAATATGAAAAACAAATAACTTTAGAAACATGGTTATTATAGTTATTATTGATTGGCTTGGCCTACAGCCAAGCAAACTCTTCTGCATGCACCAGAGTTGCTGATTTTAATCCTATAGATTCTTTTTCATATGTTAGCCTTTTTGAATCGTTAAACAGTACGTATAGCTAATTTAAGATCAGTAGATCAGTTTTTAGTTAAGGTTGTTCAATTACGTCTTCATCGCTTTGGAGTTGGTTGAATGACTTGACATGAGATTAAGCACAACAAAAGAAAAGGCAGGGGAACAACAGCTGCCTTCCAGTACCAGAGCACTAGTATTCTGAGCAGTTAAGCATTCTACCTTTTAGTATTACGTGGTGTCAGGTTTAAATGTTAATATTTATATTCGTCTTTACAAGAATCTTAGGCATTCTGATAAAACATCAGACACTCAAATCCTGGTTATTCGTGTTTTGGGGTTGTTTGTCTCTTGCATTTGTAAGAAAATTATCTTAAGATCTGATACTGAGTGAATTGATCTCTAACTTTTAAGACAAAAGTAGCAAACAGTCACCACTAGTTTGTACTTGTTTAGTTACTGTGTGGTAAGAACTTTAAGGTGTGTCCTTAATGGCAACTGACGATTCTTGCTGCGAAGCCTTGTTTATTTTAGGTAGATGTTTTATACAGAATTTCCAGTGGGACAAATTACTACACTGACTGCACTTATTCTTTCTGAAGACTGGCTGTAAGCATAAGAGAATAATTTTGCCATGCTGCAATCAGTATATGTTTTAAAATTGAAGTCATTAAGTTTTGCTGTGTATTTTGAGGCTTTTCTCCTACTTCCTTTGTTTAAACATTCTTAAACAGTGCATATCATATACGAATTTAAAACATTCATATGGCACTATTGGGGCCGAATTTAAATTTAAAATGAATACTTACATCCTTCTTGATCAAAATAGAAAAAACATTTCTTTAAATAAGTGGATGTTTTCTGGTTTTGAATGTGGTAAGAAGGCTATATTTGTATCTTGTAAACAAAGTTTCATATTAAGTAGTCTTTTGAGAATGGCTTCCAGGCTTTGGATTAGAGAATTTTTTTTTCTTTTTTTTCCTTCGTTTTAAGTGAATAATGTTTTTTGGTTTTGTTTTGTTTTGGTAGGGGTGGGGGGAGAGCAAGATTGAGGGTAGAGGCTAGAAAGAGGAAGATAATAAACTTTAGCACCTTTTATCAGGCTGTCTTACACAAAAGGTTACTTCATTTTGGTTTCCCCTTTCATTAGATCACACTCAAAAAATTCCTTTTTGAGCACTTATTTCTAATCTTCAGAATCTATCTTCTTACTATATTTTCATTTAGAACTATGTTGATAGATTAATATCATATTTTATCTGAACAAAGTGCTAAGTTATTACTGTAATCAGGGGGAAATAATTTTAAAAGGGAACTGTGTGTTTCACTTAGACTTTCAAAATTGTGATTACAATAAGCTTTTAGTTACAAAAATTTGAGAGTTTGTAATTAAGCTCTGGGGAAATGTTAAGTACATTTTAACTTCCCTTTGTTCTTTGGGACTTTTTGTTGTCCCAACTCTTTCTAACCTGAATCTTGGTTTGGAATTCATTGTCCTAGTAAAAGATTCCATACACTGTATATGTAAATACACTCCCTCTTTCCTGTGTTATGAAATGCTGTAACTACTGCTGGCATATGGAAAGAACAGTCCCCCCCCTTCCCTAAGGTAAAATGGGCTAAGCTTTCTTTTCTTTGCAAGAAGCTGAAAGAAGAGTTTGACCTTTGAACTCACCCTCACACTTCCACACTGCTTTCAGGATGATTAAATAACCAAGGATATTTGCCCGTCTCTTATGCTTATTTATCTCACTTAAAATGTTCTAATACTTAACTGTTGAGGTATTGTCTTTAAATATAGCAAGACAGTACATTTCAGTTACAGCAGGGCTGCCATTTGCCAGCTCAGCCCTCTTATTTCTGAGACTCTTGATTTAGAACATCAGCGTTCCAATCAGATACTCTTTCCACATCTCATAACTACATTAATTTCGAACTGCTATTTACTTTTAATGGACTTTGGGTAATTTCTGATGGCCCTTGACCCCCCTTTTTTAAAGGTGACTTTAGTAACAAAAAAGTTTTTCTTTCTGGTGCATTAATACGATCAGGGGATTCTGCTGACTACTGTATGCATGCTTTTAGAGAGATGTGACTCATACCACAAGAGATTTGCAACTGAATACAAAAGTAAGGAAAAGGATATGACCAAGCTATGTAAGATTCTCAATATGTGTTGTATTTTAGGATTAAAAAAAGCAAACACACTTCTCCAGCCTGAATTTACCTAGGTTTTTGTGCACCTCCAAACAGAAAGCTACTCCCAAAACGATTTGCTTTTGGAAATCAACTTTTTTTCAATGAAATTCCCAAATAATCTTGTTTTGTTGCTGGTAAAAACTTGTTTATGCCAAACCTGGATGTGTGTCAGTGGCGAAAAAAATATTAACTTCTACTACTGTTGTAGTCATATAATTTTGGTCAGAGCATAGCTTATAGTTTATCATAAATCTAGCTCTTGATGCTTCCTCCTTTTTTTTTAAGGGGGAGCAGTACGTTAAGTGGTATGATAAGAACAGACTTTCAATTTCAAAGTATAACAATGTACGTGCTGGGAAAAAAAGAGTTATAAAGCAAAAGTATAGGCGACATACTTGTTTCAAAATGCAATGTCTCTGAGTTCATTGCAGAAGATGGAATTGGTTATCAGACTGCCTTGAGAATTTCAAAAGAAAGTACAAGAGGAAATGTGGTTAGAATATGCAGGAAAATTATGTAGATCAGCATGACTTAAAGATTTGAGCAGAAACCCATCCAAATATAAGTGAATAATTGACTGGATAGTGATTTTCTATGTGCTAAAGATTTTATGTAACTAAAAGTATCAAAGTCTGAGTTTGTTTATGCGCAATGGGTGCACTTGCATTTTTTCAGTGTAATAAAGTGAGTGCAGTTTACCTCTGCCATAAACTACATACGGGAAATTAAAGGCACTTGTATTGTGCTTACACTTTATCATGAGAGTTGAGAACTGGTTTTATGAAATCCTTGGGGTTATGTCAGCCTCTCTTTGTTCTGGTACACAGGTAGGAAGAAGCAAATCAGATGTACTCCAAAGACCATGATGATTAAGTACATTGTAAGGAAAACAGATGTAAACGTGGTCCAGAGGAGTCACAATTTCTGTTTATCTTCACTGTTTTTCCTAGCCTTTTTTTCTTATGCTAGTAGAATTTGTATATGAAACTGCCTGTTTGAAAGGTCGGTTTCTTGAGGACGCTCACTGCCCTTTCTAGGTCAGTTTGGCACTGTGAAGCCCTGTATGTTGGACTACATCATCCCATACATCCCTTCAGTCCTCCAGTGGGAGATAATGTAATGCTAGGCAATTAAAAAGGTTTAGTCTCCATCAGTCTATTTGAGTCTCTGAAGGTCTCCCACCTGCATGGAAGAAAGGAGGCAGCTATTTGAAGTGTCTATTTCTAGCACTTTTCTATTTTAGTATCTTCAGATGCTAGTCCAGGGGATGACTTAAGTAGAAGTGTCTTTCCCTAGGACTGTGTAACTTTTCCATCTTTCAAGACTGATTTTTGTAAATAAATAAATGTGGGTGTGTTTGAAAGTGACAACTTCAAAGTGCTTTGCAGAGGGGAGGGATAAGAAGTTACTGCTTTTTCTTCCAAGGTACAGGGTTTCAGCAGTGTTGGGCAAGAGATTCTGAGTTGAAATCAGGTGAGAGCACTAGGGAAGTTTAGTGACCTTAGCAAAGTGAACTCTTTGGAAGTGACTACTTGTCTCAAATTCAGGAATAGTAAAAGAGTATCTCTTTTCCTGTTATTTCACCTATGCTGCCCAAAGGGATGCAGCTTGCCTATAATTGCTATGGAGGAACTCCTGGCTCTTGAGTAATAAGGAATTAAAGTCTAATTTGGTAAACTCTGAATTTACCACTTCTTTGTAGTTGTGGCTACTGGAGAGACCTAACATCTTTCTGCCAAGAAGTAAGAAAGTCAAATGTGCTTTTAAGATCTCTGAAAATGCCTTCTTTCAGATGAAAACCAAGACTAAACATATAAGGCAGTCTATGTAAGGTGAGACTGACTCAACAGTAAAAATGTATCACTCATTCCACCAAGAGAGTCTTTACCTGCTGTGGAGAGAACAATAAACTGTTTTGTAAGGTAAGGGGTCATTGCCAGTTTAAGTGCATGTAACTTCTTGATTTAATGAAGTTGCATCATCTTATAGCAGTGGTGAAATGTGTCCCAGACTTGTTTTAAATAGGATCGCTCTTGTGTCTTTCAGCCTTTCTACAACAGGTATTGGCCGCTTCATGCTGTCTAAAGTACACTTTGGTTTTGTGGTTCCTGAGAAATTCCCTTCTAATCAGAGGGGGGAAAAAAGGGAAAAAAATCTGGCTGTTAGAGCAGTCCTCCTGAACTTTAAAAGTCAATACTTATTTGTAGCACTTCCTCCTTTAATGCCAAGAATTAGTCTCTTTTATATTTGCTCTTGCTCAGTGGAAGAAAAACATGTGCAAAATGATGTGAGCTTATATGTTCTCTGCTTTAAAAGGAATAATTACATCTTTTGATAGAAGAGGCATTCAGTTCACTGAGGAGACACATTCAGCTCATCTATCCTCTGCCAAAACAATGTTAGACATATAGCCTTAAAGAAAAAGGGACTCCACAGGAAAAGGTTTTTTAGAGAAAGGATATCCTTTGTTTCTATTAGTATAGATGTGTGAAATGGGGGAGGAAGTTTTCCTAATATTGTTCATTATTAACTACTAGTTATTTTCCACTGGTGATTAAAATCCTGTTTGCTAGACTTCAGGGGGAAAATTACTTGCATGTATGTCTGTTTTATCTGACTGTAAAAGAGCTTTCAACACAAAATCTAGTTTCTAAAGTGTTTGTGGAGAAATGCCTGGATAATAACATTCTTGCATTCTGGTGCATATGTCTCTGTCTCTTCAGTTCTGTTTTTATGAATTGCCTTAGTATCATTGCGTTGGAAAGCTTTGCAGTGTTGTTAGAAGGGTCTGTAACTGAGGAAAACAGAGTAGCCTCTCTCTTAGAGAGGATAAAAAGATAAGCCATAAAAACCCCTTGAAGAGTTTAAGTTCAGGATAACTTTGAAAACTTCAAGCCTGAAGGATGAAGACTAACGAGGGGACTTAAGTTTGCAGATTTAGGGAGTGCAGATTCCAATTTGGGATCATCTTTTCTGTTCTCTTTTCAACCTGAAAGTCTTCGTTCTGATCTTTCTGCAACTGAAACAAACAACTCTCTTCCTCCCCTTCCTCCCCCTAAATCTCCATTTCCTTTAAAAGTATTCATGTTAGTTCTTTATCAGACTAAACTGTTAGCAAACTCTTTATTTAAAAACATTTTGGTTCTTGAACACTTGGTATAAAAATCTGTGTGTGGATGAGAAACTGTTAGGTGTACTCACATGCTGCTCCATTAACAAAGAAATACACTGGGAAGTTGTGTTAAAATGATATACTGTTAAAAGCTAGAAGGGAGTAGCTCTCTTCCCTTCCCTAGAAAGCAATAGAACACACAGTAATGAAGAGTAAGTTATTGGCTTCATGTAGTGTTGTGAAGAAAAGCAGATTCTTCTGCTACTCTGCAAAATAATGTTTTATCTGTGCTGACTTTTATAGCTTTCCACTGTTTTAACTTAAGTCATAGGCAGATGGACAGTTGTACTCTCTCAGAAATAAGGCCACAGTCTGTGCAGCAAATGGTGTGTCATCTTCCCTAGATTTAGGGACTATCCTTCATTCAAATTGGGGTAGAAAAGACATTTCTGTCTAACAAAGGAAAACATCTTATTGCATGAGGTGTGACGTGTATATGTTTCTTCTTAAATGGAGAAAGGAAGTTATGTGGTTCCCATAAAAACCCTAATACCTGTAGAGACAAACTTGAAATTTCATGCCGCGAATGTTTGGAAATCTGACTAATGTTTTGAGAGCAGTTGGTAAATTAGAACCCCACAATAACACTTTGCTTTGCTTTCTGACTAAATGCAGGAGCCTATGAAGGCCACAGCACACCCGATGTGCTCGTACAATGGAACCATTGTCACCATGGTTCTGCAAACACTACACTATAACCTAGGACAATTATAGGTACTATCTTGAAAGTTTGGAGCTCTTGAATTTTGTTAGCAGCTACTTAGGGATGGTGTTTCTGCTTAATATTCTGTGTGTGTACTGGGTGTGGTACAACTGGTTTAACTTTATGCAATGATACATATGTATATATAAAAAGATGCACTACATAAACTAAGTTCAGCCTCTGCTCAGGCTTTTATTTGAGAATTTGAAGTTGTATTTATTTATGCATGAGCCACTCTTCCTATGATCAGTATTATAACTGGATATAGATGTACCCCGACAAAATAGATAATATCCATAAGGTAGTTTTTATTTGCAGTCTCAGTGAGTAAAAAGTGGTGTTAACTGGTTCATTTTATTTATGTTCATTAGAACTGGAACCACTATTCTGAAAAAGCAGAACTTTTAGATTGAAATAAAGAAAAGTGTTTAAATAACTTGTGGTTTCCAATAAGCAACCAGCAGTATAAAAATCTATTTCATTAGCAATGCCAAAGAGCAGCAACCTGTTCTGAGGTATAAACATACAAAGAAAAAAGAATGTTTCATGTAAAATGACTCTTAATATTCTGAAACATCTTGAAAGATGAGAAGAAGTTAAGTTTTTTTGTTTTAAAGTAGAATTGAGAGTTACATAAAAATTTCTCAAGTCAAATAGACAGTAAAAATGAAGGTTGCTAATCTGCAGCAGCTGGTGCTCTGGTGGGTTTTTGAGTGTGGGTTTCTTGTTCTTTGGCACTGGATTATATAGGACTTGAAACCTTGTGGAACCTTAGGGTAGTGAAAGAAGCTCTGGTTGTCTTTTAAACAGTGGTAGTTTTGCTGCTGGCCTGGAATTTAAGGATCTGTTAAGAGTTTGTTGAGGTAATTATGTCTGAGTACTTATCTTCTAGTACACAGAAAAGTAAGTATCATATAGTTAGTTGTAGCTCTTCTAGTTTTCTGGCTTCTGTTTTTAAGGAAGTGTTGCAGCAACTAGGTTAACTTCTGTAATTGTTCCAGCTTGCTTTTTATGGTTTAACGATAGTTTTGCTAGCACAGAATTAGCCAGCTATAGTTGTTTTTCCTGGTACTAGCTGTGCAGCTTTTATTCCCAGTGCTCTGTAGTGTTTTAAGATGAGAAATTCAATGGTTAGACTTTGCTGTTCTCTGAAAGGTGTGTCTAGATTTTTTTATTACATATTCATGGAAATTTTGAAATGCAGGAAGTAGAAATGCAATAAAATTACTACCGATAGGTCATTTCCCAAAGAAATCTTAGAGAATGTAATATGTTGTCTTTGGTTGTGTAATTTAATAAAAAGAAATTAAACTTCTCTACAGGCACTTAATTAAATGGATTATTAAACCAGAGAAAATATTATATGCAGCAGCTTTTTGGTGTGGTTCTTTGGTTGTGTGGCAAGTGCGATGAAAACAAGATGTTCTCATCTGTCCAGTTCAATCTTTATATATGTTTTGTGGTGTTTATAAATATAATGGGTATCGCTGCAAACCTGTTGAAATATTTGACTAAAGGCCATATAGCCAAATATGATTCAATTGTGAACTGAAGTTTGCTAAATGCTCAGGCTCTGGACTGTTGGAAGAATAAAGTATGATACATGGCATCCTGCAGTTAAGAATTGGCTACTTCTGGACAGATCAGTCCAGGAAATGTCCAGGTGTGCTGAGCAAGACAGGTGCCTCCTGCCCTGCTCGTTCACCTCAAGGCAGTTGCAGCAACCACTGGAACATGTGGGCCCTGGACTCTGGGGTGACGTGCATATTGACATTTACAAATGGATAGGGGAGTCAGAAGTCAGGATTTCTTGACTTCACTTTATTGTGAGGAGGGATAGTAATTCTTTATTTTCAACCTTGAGTTAATCTGTGGCAGATTTATCGCTTTTCACCTAGTGGAAGGAAGGATTTCCTGTTTTGTTCTGTTCCTTTACTCAGTATCTCAATACTTGTGTGTCGTGTCTCTTCTTTTGTTTTCTGAAAGTGAAAGACAACAGAAGAAACCCCAGGTACTACTTTTTTTTTTTTTTTTTAAGCTAATATACAGAGCATCAGCCACAAACAGTTACAGTGCTCATCAAAACTGCAGGTTGTCCACTTTCCCAAGAAAGCAATAGTACAGAATTAAAGCAACTCTTGACAGTTTTGCTGCTGCCTGCAGGGTTTTGAATAACAGGAATGTAATTAATCAGCATTTTTGATTCTTAAATCCAAGACATAATATTATCTTCACTAGGAAGAAAGGTTTTTGTTAATAATGGATAAAATCCTAGTGTAGATACTTGGTTTGTAGTTTTAGCATGTGTTAGCTTGTCTAAACAGTTAAGAGCGTAAAATCATGCCTACTTGTAAAAGCCATATATCTAATCAGAGTGAAGTGTGTAATCACCAAATACAAAAATAAGACTAGAGCTTTGTAGCTCACCTCCTGACTCTAGTAGTACTTTTTCCCTCTCATTTTAAAGATAATTCTAGTTGCCATCTGCAGTTCTCTGCAGAAATGCTACCTGCAATTTTTTTTCAGTTTGTAGGTACTATCTCCTATTTGTGATGGTATATCCAAGAACAGTAGTTGCCTGAACTGCAAATAGGCATTTCAGACTCCTAAAACAGGAATATCTTGCTCTGCTTTGCAGTGCTGCCTAGTCGATGAGCTGTGGCCAGTTCTTTCAAAGTGTTCAGAGCCTCATATTAAAAACAGTGAAAGCTTGAAAAGCATTCAGCAGCTAACACAGGTTGGTGGAGGTGTGTAAAGTGCTTTGAAGAGCTATGGAAGAAGTCTCTGAAGGGCTTGTTCAAATCTATTGATATCCACTAGAATTTGCTTCCAAACTCCTGTTAAACTCTTCATGATCCATGTGTTAGTTATATGCTCTGTGTTTGTATGTGCAGTTGTGAGGACAGGTTTAGTTTTTTAGACAGCTGCAGTAAGATTGAAACAGACACATTTTCAAAGGGCTTACCAGAGAAAATGTTATTGATTGATTGAGGTGGATTTTTCACACTCAGTGACCAACCTAGGGCCTTCCCTAGGTTTGATCTATGCCTGTCCCTTAAATTCTAATAAATCTCGAAGCATATGGTTTTTACAAAATGTTTGTATTATCCTAGGTTAGGTTTGAGTAGAACCATGTGTGGTGGTCCGTGTTACAAGGATGTCTCTTCTACTCTCGCCTCATCCCAGTGTGCTGTAGAGGGTAGGGGACTGAGTATGGATTTCTGTTGCTTTTCATCTGTTTTGTCTCTACAGCGACTTAATTCCTGTTTCTCTGTTGTGTATATGTTGTAATGCCACAACATGGGGAGCGTAATAAGCATAATTGGCTTTTTCTGTATTCGTAGACACTAGCAAGGAAATAGTTGTTGATGAATCTCAGCAGTTCAGTATGTGGGACTTAAGACACTGGCATTTGTCTCTGACTTCATACCCCAGAAATGCCTCTGGCCTTTTTGTAGGATGATTCTTATACCTATTACTGCAGAGCGCTTACCTGTGGCTCTGAAAGTAAATGCATTAAACTCGTAAGTTTGTTCAATTTTTTTAATCTTGCCTAGATATTCATTGTAGGTGTTCCTGAGTCTTTCAAAATTGATGATTATTTTTGGTTTGCAAATAAATTATTTTCAGGCAGATAGTCACTTTTTATGCAGATGAGTTTTGCTGCAGCATGTTATCTTGTTGGGTAAAAAATGCCTCTTAAAACTACAGTAGAAATAGAACAAAACGGCAAGTTGAAACATGAAGTAAAACATGCTAACCAGCACCCTTTGATATGTTTTTCCTTATGTTTTACAAAAGGGAAAGCTTTTTGAATTACTTCAGCTTCAAACTTGTGTTATAGCTTCTTCACCTGCCTGTAGGGGGTGAGTGAAAGCCAGAAAGTTGAAACCGAGTAGGGAAGGTAGAAAGGCAAACACAAAGGCTGCAATAGAAGCAATTCAGAAGTGTCGCACCATAGACTGAACCTGCCTGTTACAAAAGATTCTTGAGTCACGATGCAGAGAGGAAGTGTTAATCATGGCAGTGATAAAACTGAAAATGGGGATAAAGGGTGTAGTTAGAAAGGTGACTTTGGCTGCAGAAAATCCAAGTTCTGTTACCATCAACCCGTCAGCCAGTGGTTTGTTCCCTCTTATACTTTCTACCCTGCCCTGCAAGATCTCTCTGTTCATGTTTAACTTGGCTTATGATGAGTCTTTGGCCCAGGCCTGAAACAACTTGGGCTTAAAAAAAGCTAGAAGCTTCTTGGTATAGGTCTGATTATTGTCTGTCTAGACCTGGATTAGAGGACTGTACAGTGAAGACACGAAGCTCTGAAGGTACAGAAAAAAATGGAAGACAAGCAACTGGCAACAATATTTTATTCTGTATTGGCATTCTGGTGTGGTTGTGGGTTTTGGGTTGGTTTGTTGTTGTTTTTATTTTAACCCATCTTCATTAGGCTCCAGGATCATCTTGTCTTTATGATGGTGGAAAAGGAGCTGCTAACTTTTCAGATTAAAACCAAAGACTGTTCTCAGGGCAAGGCTGTAGTGCAGGGAATGGATAAAGTGTTTGAAATGTTAGATCTGTGACGCCTGGCAATGTGTTGTCATGTTTCCTTTCCCAGGTGGTTATCTTGCCTGTACTTGACTCTTCTGTGGTAGGTAAAGGTATCCAATATAATTGAAGGCATTGTATCACACCTTGGGTCTTACAAGTTGCCTTTTCACTTAAGCTGATTGAAGATCCTGTCCCATCAACCTCCCATGGCTGTTAGATGTTCTGGTTCTGGATATAGCAGGCGGCTTTACAGGAGCCTTCTCTGCAAATGTGTTTCGGCCACCAAACTGTATAAACAGTTGAAGTCCTGGTGGCTGATTTCTACTGAAATGGTTTAAGATTTAGGTGCTTAAGACCACCTTTTTCTCACCAGCTAGCACTGCTGATCAGAAAAGGCCGGAGAAGGTAACTTCAGCTGCATAGATAACCACATCTTTACCTACTACAATTAGTTGTTACAGAAATCTCTGTCGCCTGAACTATTTGTGGTTGAATTGTTACCCTTTCTTTGGCTTAAGTGAAGCATAATATTTCCATTTCCCCCCCCAAAAAAGCAAGGAACAGGTGGAATTTGAGATAAATTTTAAAACCCTACTCTGCCTGTACTGCCTCCTGCTATAAGAGCTGTAGAGCTTATTGTATTTTAAGGCATAGTAATTCAAGTAATGTGAATCACTGGTCAGCTGTCCTTTATGAAATAATTTCTGAAAGTTTTAAGTTTCAGCCAAGTTTTGAATGCATTCTTTTCATTAGATACTCATTTATTTGGAAATGTGCATCATTTCAGAATGATTTATCTTCAATTTATATGGTCTTGTGTTAGTTTGGTAGACTTTTCCTGTATCCAAAAACTTGATCAAGTGGAGTCCTGAACTCCACAATACTATAATTTGCCAGCCCGAAGAGTGGTGGCCATTAATTGCTGCTAGCAGACATAACTCCTTTAGACTTAACTGTATTATAACCCTTTTTATTCTTGTGGAACCTTAAACTTTCCCTTTTGAGTATAATCAATAAAGCACACTTATTGTTGCATGCAGTTTGAAATGAGAAACATTTCCTTTAAATACTAAAGGGCTGTTCAGGAAACAGTATCATTAGTTAATTTTGAACTTTGAGATGATCCAATTGTACCAGGCCAAAGTTGTCACAGATTGTAAAACTCTGAATGATAGTAAAAGCATCAGTAGTGGTATCAGTGAATAGTTCTTAATACAACAGTTTATACTGATTCTTAATGTGCACCAGAACTATGAAAGCTAATTCCAAGTTGTCTAGTCTTGGGGTGTGTGTGTGTGTGAAGTCTTTTACTCAACAGCCGTTAGGCAGCAAACAAGTAAAGTTTTATTGTGCCTCTAAATACTGGTTTCACAGATTTCAGGAAAGGTTACTTTGGCTTGCTGCATTTGCTTGTTATGAATTCAGTAGTGCATGTATTGAAATATGGTTTCAGCAGCTTTATGTAACTGACTAAGAGTAGGTTTAGAATAGATAGTAGACAAAGTGTTGCTTATGTATAGCAATCTTAATACAGAAGCCCAACTAAAGGAATACAGGGAGAAAAGTGACCAGAGTGCCTTCTAGCTGTTCCTCATTGACTATTAAAAGTATGTCTTCTGTGTTCAAAAGTATTTGATAGTTCTTTAGCCCTAACGTTTTTGTTACTTGGTATACCATATTTTCATTTTCTTTTGAGAAGTCTGACTGACTATTTCTTCTCTTCTCCAGGTGCTGGAGTTCTTTGTGGCACTGAATTTGTCCTTGAGTGTATTTTGGCCAATGCAACTATTTGAAATGCTTACACAGAAAAAGTGCAACTGGCTGTTTCTATAGACTTGAAAAATCAGAAGAAATAGTTCAAAAAACCTCCTTCTGTCACTGAGAGAACCGAATAATACACTTGCAGTGACGTGTGAACACAGATAAAAATGGAAAAGAAGTAATTTTTGCTTTTTCCTGGCAGAGGTTTTTTAGCTTAGCAGACTTGTAAGCACATGTTGGAGAACTTTACAAGTGTCCTTATTGAGATTAGTGAGCATCCCCAAAGAACTGAAACACCTTACATTAAAACACGTAATAGGGAACAGAACATAGGAAACATGCCAACTCAGCCTCTCTTGGCATACATGGATGGACCGGATGGAATAGCCAGTACTGTTGGTGCACAGATGGAGAATAATGATGCCTCAATGACAATAAAAGGAACAAACACAATTTCTTACAAAAGCTTGCAAGAAAAGTTTCTCATGCAAGCTGAGGGATGCATGCCTCTGGACTGCATGTTTTGTGATGAGACTTTTAAACATCCTGAAGAACTTGGTAAGCACGTTTTAACCCAGCATCGGCCCACTCTTTGTGAACCAGCTGTCCTGCGTGTTGAAGCAGAGTATCTTAGTCCTCTAGATAAATGCCAAGTAAGAACAAACTTGCCTTCATCGAACAATGGAAAGGACAACGAAGAACTTAGTTGTGAAGTTTGTGGACAAACGTTTGATGAGGCTTTTGACGTTGAGGCACACATGAAAAAGCATAAAGATTCTTTCACATATTGGTGTAATGTATGTGGAAGAAGATTTAAAGAGCCGTGGTTCCTCAAAAATCACATGCGAACGCATACTGGAAAGCCTGGTTCTAGAAACAAGCACCAACAAGGTTCTGAAATCCCCGTAACAATAAATGAGGTGGTGCAGGAGCATGTAACTGAAAATGTAACGTCACCTTACAAAATTTGTATGGTTTGTGGTTTCCTATTTCTCAATAAAGAGACTCTAATTGAGCACAGTAAAGTGCACACCAAAGAATCAGTACCCAGTGGTGAAAGCCCCCAAGTGACTGGTGAATCTAATGCAGAAGAAATGTCTCAAAGAGAGGAATTTATGCGACTCTTGAACTTAAGACCAAACTTGGGTCCAGCAAATGACAAATCACAAAAACCTGTGAAATGGATAGCTGAACTAGATCCTTTCAACACATATCAAGCATGGCAGCTGGCTACCAAAGGTAAAATTGCAGTAGGCCATGGCCAAGTCAAAGAATCAGGGCAAGAAGGAAGTACGGACAATGATGATTCATGTTCTGATAAAGAAGAACTTGGTGAAATTTGGAATGCAAATAAAGGTAGCCAGACTGAAACTACAGGGAAGTCAAAAGTAAATAAAAACAGCGGTTACACAGGGAATGGTAATTTATCCCAAGACAAATTGAAACATCCCGGTAGTGAAGTGCCTTCTATGGAGATGGATTCTAAATTGTCCCAAAACAAAGAGAAACCAACACATTGTTCACAGTGTGGTAAAGCCTTCAGAACATACCACCAGCTAGTTCTTCATTCCAGAGTACATAAGAGAGACAGGCGGACTGATGGAGAGACTTCAGCTGCTTCAAGGACATGCTGTGCTGATATAATGGCAAGTCTGGATGAAAATGGATCAGGGGAACGAATAGAAGGAGGCTCTGAAGATGGATCTGAAGATGGGCTTCCAGAAACACTTCATTTAGGTGAGTAGCATTTTGAGCACCTAGGTTTGAAATAGCCATTATTGTATTTTTTAGGAACTCTTTAGAGCCAGAGAATACATCTTGCCCTTCTTAGTTAGCTTTTCAAAACTTGGCCAGACATATTAAATGCTGTGGTGGGGGAAGGGGAAAAGAGAAAAATGAGACGGAAAGAAAGGTTCCAACACCGCCATTTTGAGATCTTTGAAGTTGTGTTGGGCCTTCTTGCAGTTATGATTTGGGTTACTGGAATCACTGAAATAAGAGAAGTCACTGTTTACTTGCCCCTTCCTTCTCTTTCTCTCCCTCATACCTGCAATAGCAAGAACCTTAGTTTTACTGGATGTTTTTGAGTGTTCCGTACCCTTTCTTGTCCAGCACGTGTTTTTACAAATAGTATATTTGAAGAAATCATTGCGTTTCACTTTTTTCCCCTGCGTCTTGCAAGAAAGGGCAAAGATGTCCAATGCCTGATACCAGCAATTGTTAAGACCCTGAGGGATAAAGAATAGTTCCAAACTTTTTCTATTAAACTGCAGGTTCTGTGTTTCTTTTGAACGATATGTAACTTGAAAGCCTAAATGTCAGAACCAGCAATTTGAAATTAATTGCATAAGGACATGCATACAGGCAGGCTATTAATATGTGGACATCATATATGTAAGAGGTATATATTTAACTCCTCTTCCTTGGAGAGTTGCTAACAGTTCTCTTTGACAGAGTAGATGGGCTCAATCTGTATGTTACCCAGGATTAATTCTGCATCTCACAGTGTCTTAGAAAAACAACTGATACTGAGCGATTCCTTAATTGAAACAGATTGCATGTCTGGGGACAAAAAGGAATAGCAAAAAGTCTTCTAGCTAATCTAGCACTTGTGTGTGACATGCTTTGAGCCTGCATTTAAAGAACAGACACTTGCATAATCTCAAGAAAAGACACAACGTACAGAATGTCCTGGCACGGCTGACTTTTCCATTTCTGGTAATGTGCAGCCCTTTATTTTTGCCTTTGGTAACAAAGGAATGGAATTATTACCTAATGTTAACTTGCTTGTTTTGTTTCTCAGGGTCTTATCCTGAACTACAGCAGCTTTCATTGCGAGATGCTGAGTCATGCTTATTGAGACATTATCTGTTTAAAACAGCTATGGCTTGTCTTAGCCATAGTTTAGCCATACTTAGCATTTCCAGTATAGAAGCTTTCTGACATGTGGGAACTTCAGAGAACCATTTTAAGCTATCTATTATGTATCTCATATCTTAGCCAAGTGAAATGTCTCCTTCCTTTTCTCCCTGCGGTAGCTTTCTAGTCAGTTTTGACTTGGATATTTTACTGAAGTTGTCTTGATCTTTTTTTTTCAATTCAACCTGCCAGAGAAATCATGTTGATTTGAATGGTGTATTGTGTGTAAGCTTGCTCCCATTTCTTGTTAGACATTATGCTGTACTTGCCGCCCTCCAGTGGTAGCTACTGCTGGTTACACTTCAGTGGAACCAGCTTTTAATCTGTGAATTTGTTTCTTGAGTAAGTCTGTCACAGAACTAGCAATGCCTGTCACTTTCCTAGTCCCATATTTGTCAAAGCTTAAGCATTACTGCTTCTAGTGAAAAAAGATTACTAGTTAGATCTAAGGATGTTGTTACACAGGTATGACACTCCATTGGTTAGCCTAGAAGGAATAATAATAATAATAATACTAACAACAACAATAATAAAACTAATAATAATTAATAAGAATAAATTAATAAGAAAATCTTTCTCCTCGCCTGCCTTCCCCAAAACACCTTCATGTGTTTTGCCATGATGTGCAGAGGAGGTTTACAGTCTGAATCATCATGCTTACCCTTACAAATTCAAGCACTCCCCTTAATAAAAGAATGCAGTTTATAACCTCTGAATTTTTGAGATTCTCTGTCATGTTCCTGTAGGTCAGTAAAAAATGCCACCCCCTCACCCCTTCTTTGAGACCTAGTTTTGTGTCTTGTTCTCTGAGATGTCTTCATTACAGTCACTAACCACAGTGTTACTTGACACAGACAGAAACCTTTTTAACTCTTTCGCTCTTTCATTGCTAAGTATGCAGCAGTACAGAACAAAAGATGCTTGTAGAGTGTAGGAGTTGACAACAGTTTATCATTCTGTGTTTTTCCTTAAAAGAGACAGTTAAGATAGGTAGTTACAGTTTTAAATGAGACTACAAATTTGCATTTGCTCTTCATAATACAGCTATATTTTCTCCCAAAGATAAAAATGAAGATGGCTTGGAAAGAGCAAAAGTTAAAAACCTTGGAGCATCCAGAGAATGCAGCTATTGTGGAAAGTATTTTCGCTCAAATTATTACCTCAATATTCATCTCAGAACTCATACAGGTAAATGGGCTTCACCTTTGTGGGAGGGGAAGGAAGTCTGCTGAATCCAGTTGGATGGAGTGTTTCGTTTTGCTTAAGAAAAACAGAACTTGCCTTCAAAATTACTGAGATAAAGAACAAAGTTTCTGCTAATGCTAAAAAAAAAAAAGTAATTCCAATTGACATTTCTTAGAAAGAACTAATTATTTACATAGGTGTAAATCTTTTTGAATAAGGCTAATTACATTAACTACTGTTAAGAACACAATATATTTTAAAACTTTCTGCTTTTAGCAGTCTAGCAAAAATTTTAGTGTTGTATTTTGTTAGTTTCGTTTGGCTTTTGGTTTGTGTTTGGTTTTTTTTGTTTGTTTTGTTTTTTGTTTATTTGTTTAAAAAAGCCTGTTTCCCAAGTACTAAGTTGATTGTCTGCCAGTTGCTGGTACCTGGGAAAAAGCTGTGTCTTTTTCTGTTCAACTTTGTTTTCTGTAGCCAGGCAAACTCCTCCTTCTTCTGTTAATATATGTCCCTGTTTCTTTTGAAACAGCTCTATTTATAGATGAACTGTAACATTTGTGTTGTTGAATAGCATACCTGTGGTATGATCAAGGGCTGTAAATTGTTGGAGCTGACCCACAGTTATACTTCTTGCGTATCTTTGCCAGACGTATTGTCAGCTACCATCTCCATAGATAGCCAACGTGTGGAAAATATCTTCATTGTAACCAGAAGATGTCACTGTAGTTAGTAAAAGCGGTAAGGTGTAGTAGCTTAAATGATTTAGATGAGTTTGGGAATTATGAGTATGTGGAAGGGGAAAGAAAGATCTGTTTTACTGTTTTGTGGTCTACATTATTCGCTTGAGTTTAACTGTATTCAAGACTTCAAATCAAATTGCATCAAACTTATTTACTGATAAAACTGTGTTTCAGGTGAAAAACCGTACAAATGTGAATTCTGTGAGTACGCAGCAGCACAGAAAACTTCACTGAGGTATCACTTAGAGAGGCATCACAAGGACAAGCAAGCCGATAGTGCAGCAGATGTGAAAAGTGAGAGCAAAGTTTCATTACAGAGTCAGGAGACGGAGCTCTTGCTGGTTGCTGATGGTGCTCAAGAAACCAAAAATTCAAAGAGGCTTTTTGATTGTGCCAAAGATGCTGAGGTCCGCCCACCTACCAAGCAGCAAAAGGAAATTCTGTCCCTGAACAATGCAATAGGCAGCACAGTCTTTTTAAAAAGTAAAAATAATTCTAGGGAATTGAACAGAGGTTCCGTTTGTAACAATTCAAATCAAATACATGAGAATGTGTCCACTCCTTACCTGGAAAAACTGAAGGCTGAGAAGGAAACAAAGGAAGCTCAGCGCAATGTTCCTCAGAAAAGAGAGAGAGAGGCCTCTGTGGCATCAGAGGGAGATGACGTCCAGTATGTTGGTGCTTTAAAGGATGGAAAAAATGTGAATGATGTGCGAGAGCGCACTGAAAACTACAAATGCAAACCTGTGGAGGACTCTCAAGAAAAGCCCTTGAACTTATCTCTTGGGACTTCACAAGAATGTTCAGTGGTTTCAACTAGAGGTCAACTAGCACCCAGCACCTGTTCATTTTGTACTTACAGAACATTTTACCCAGAAGTCCTAATGATGCACCAGAGGCTGAGGCACAAATACAATCCTGACACCGTTAACAAAAATGGCTGTAGAAACAAGGCTCCAGCTAAAGCCAGACGCACTGGATGCCCTCCGGCTCTGCTTGGTAAAGATGTGCTTCCTCTGTCTTTTAATTCTAAAAGAAGTAAGACTTCCCCATCTACACAGCAAAAACTGTTGCAAACAGGGAAAGCTAAACAATGTCACCCTCCACAGAACAAAGTCCCTCTCTTTTCAGTGACTGACTCAAGCAGTGCAGCCCCAAGTAACCTCAAGTTTCATAAACAGCAAAGTAATATTGGAGCTCAGGCAAATAACTATAGACAACCTCAGCAAGAAATGCACTCCAGTTCCAGTATGTCTCCAGTATCGGACAGAGTAAAAAGATCTGAATCTAAAGTAAAAGCTCCAAGTGTCCCAGTGTCTCAATCTGGTCTTGTAAGCAGCAGTATGAATGGAGCTCTCGACTCTCACCTAAATGAATCTGCCTGGTCTTGTCATCGTGGAAGAGACTATCTTTGTAGTAAATCTGTGAGCAATGTAAATCTAGACTATGGTGAAACATCTTCTAAACGAATGAAACCTAATATATTAGCTGTTGAACATACTGACTCTCCAATGGCTAATTACAGAAGATACGAAATGAGCAGATCTCGTGTTGCAAACAGATACTCAAATCTGCTACCTCAGGAATGTTCTCGCACCAAACCCGCATACTCTGTTTTGCCAACCAAACAAGGGCTTCTGAATTCAGATGATGTTGATCCTCCTAATGTATTGACTGTTCTCAAACCTTATGAGCCATATAGCTCTGGATCACTTTACAGTTCTTGTGGATCTAGCAATGGCCAAGTAACCAGCTCTACAGTAGAAGGTATTGTATCTCTTCCCTAGTTAAATGTCTTGCACCATTACAAAGAAAGGTGAATGAACTATAAATAATTGCGTACCCACATTGAAACAGAGAAAATAAAGCTGTGTTTAGCATTTCACCAAGTCTGGGCAATGCTTGGATTTTAAATTTGAAATTCAGGTTCAGCAAAGTCCTGGCTTGGAGAATTAGGCATGGAAGGTCTGAGTTTTAAAGAATCATTTAAAGTTCCTCAAGTTTTTCCTCCACCCTGCCATGGTCTCTGATAGCAAACATACATTGTTTGCTCATCAGAGCACTCCAGACATGCTTACTAATCCAGGATATGGAACAAGCCTTTCTGCTTAATATACAAGAAGTCTCAGACCATCTGGAACATTAATAAAACCTCTTCCTAAAAAAAAAAAAAAGGGCAAAAAACCCACAAAAAGCTGTCATGGACAATTGTTCCCTTCAGTTGCAGAAAATGCAGATTTTTAAAACAAATCGTAAAACTATGATTTAAATCTTATACCTCTGTTCTTCAATGCTTTTTAAATAATGCTCAGTTTTTAGTAGGAACAGAATACTTCATTAAATCAAGACAACATATTTCTGCTATTCTAATTATGGTGTCTCATTGCACTAAGTGTAATGCTTTGTGGAAAATTCTGGGTCTAGCAGAGATAAATGTTTTGTGATGCATTTGGAAAACTTTGGTACTTCTATGAAACACTTGTGTTTTGTTCTTAGTCAACATTTTCAAAACTTAGTAGGAGGCCAAGATTGAAAGGTGCTGGGTCATATTTAAGCAGTTGTCTATTTGTAGAAGTTGGTATTTATGACTGAGCTGAGGTCAGTATGGACTTAGCTGTAAATATAGGACTTTGAATTTTGAAATGAAGGTCCTATTATAAAAATGAATAGTGTGTATGTGCTGTGTAGTCTTAAAGTCTGTTCTATGTTCTTAAACTCTGTGAATACTCCCATTCTCTGGAAGCAATAAGATTATTATTCTGAAGCA
The DNA here is from genome assembly GCA_035590275.1 of Ibycter americanus. NCBI lineage: Eukaryota > Metazoa > Chordata > Aves > Falconiformes > Falconidae > Ibycter > Ibycter americanus. Next base: position 9,168,466 of record JAVJGI010000002.1, on the reverse strand, counting down.
GTCTGGTTTCTTAACAAGCCAGGGGTGTGTTACCTTAGGTCAGTGAATTGTAAAATAGTGAATCTGCATTTACTTATGCAGCAAAAATTGTATTTGCTAACTCTTTTTTGGTTTGTGTTTGCTTGTTTTAAGGTTGTGGGCTTCATAAATATTCAGGCTCGCTAGTGGGTTATGGAAGGGTGAAGGAAAGTGTTACAGTGCTGTTTCCAGTCTGGGTAGGGAGTGGATAAAGGAAAAGACAGCATCACAGCTGACTCACTGAAGTGGTTGTGAAATGGAGTTAATTCCTGGTTTCATGAAGAGCGTTGTCTGTGTACCATGAACTGTACCATGAATTGCTGTGAGGAATGTAAAATGGGCGCTAGGTTATGCACAGAATGCAGAGGGACAGGCAGGACAAATGTTGCTGATTCCTAGTGATCTGAGAAAATGAAATATGTCCAGGTTTTTTTCTGAGCACCGAAGTCATTCATGCAGTTGTGGAATTTACAATGCTTTGCAAGACTTTCTCCACACCCACCCCTTTTTTTTTATTTGTTTAAATTAGTGGTTGATAGTAGCTAAGAACTTAATGTATGATCTGAACATTTGGTGGAGGATTTGACTGTCCTTAAGGACTAAATGATGTTAATTTGCAGTGTCCGAGGACTTGTGCTTCATGACATTGCTACCTGTTGAGCAGATAGCATGTTCAGGATTTTGAGGGAATGCTGTTGATGGATAAAACCGTATTAATTTTCACAAAAACAAGAAGGGAAGGTTAAAAAGTCTTGCAGCTTCAGCTAGCTAGATGAGGAGCCTGTACCCCAAGGACTAGAAGGTGGGTAGTGTCTTGCTCCTTTCCTAGTTCCCCCTTAGCATACTTTGGGGATAGGGGAATTCTCTTTATTTTGCCAGTAGTCTTAGTGAGGTTAGCCTGCTGAAGTAGCAGTTGATGCAATACTATTTTTAAACAGTGACTTCATTGGAATCCACCTTGTTCTTCTTTTGCAAGCTCCACCTGTCTGCCAGAAAACTCTGTGGTAGGCTTTTCTTCCTCTTCTTTGGTACTAGCCTGGAGACAGTAGCCTATAGTCAAGAACTTCTACTGTTGTTATTTAGAGTGCTCAAAACTGTGGCTGCAGCTAATTTGACAGTATTGTTGTCATGGAAATAAAGATTTCATTGTTTGTTACTCGGTATTGTCTCAAGGCAAGAAAAGCAACTTTTTATGGATGTTACCTACATTGATTGGAAAGACTTGTGAAACAAGACACCCCCCCACACACACCCCCACACCCCCCGTGGGTTTTCTTAGAAACTTCAATAAAAGCCCAGTGCATTAAAATGTAGGTTTTAAAGGCTAATTTCCTAGTTTTCCAACCATTCTGCCTGGAAGTACCCAACCCAAACCTTGATAGCTGAGAGGATATAGGGTAGCAGACAGGCAAACTTCTCAGCGTTAGAGTTCTAATGTGGGTGGAGATGAAAGTTTCTGCAAATTCTTTTTTTGTTAAAAAGCTGAAGTACAGCTAAGAGTTGCAACTCCTCAGAGATTTATTTTGTAAGATATCATATGTAAAATACTGCAGGTGTAGACCTGCCGGTTTCTGTAGCCTTTTTGTTGAACTCTGGTGATACTATAAAACATGATGTCAAAACCTTTTTTAAGGGCCTGTGTGCCTTGTGGCAACATTATTTAGGTCCTATGAACATGTTCTGTCGCATGTTAAATGCTGGATCAAGTTGTCATGAGAATATGTTCCACTTGGCAAACTTGATTAAAGCATGATGCCTTCCGTTACTGCTTGTAAGCTCTGCCATTCTGTGTTGCCCTGAAGAGACAGAAACATTCTGAAACCACTCAGTTTGTGTTATTTTCAAATTAGTTGCCTTTGCAATGGCAACATGCTATCAAGGATAACCTGTTGGCTGATTGATCTGGCAGAGGCTGCAAATTAAAGACAATTGCTCATGACACACTCCAATGGCTTCGTAGATTCTGTTGAAATATTAATTTAGCTTTGCCATTTTAATTTAATTAAAGCTTGCTAGGTTTTTTCAATGCTGCATTTAAAGCCTTTACAGAATATGGATGGCAGTTGGGCTTTTTGTATCCGTTGGGAGTAATGATTCTTGACTTTTTTCCTTAATTTTATGAAGTGTTTTTGACTGCTTGCTTAAGCTAATAAGACTTAATATGGAACAGGCATTGATTTCACATATATAAATCTGAATTAATGGTCTCAGATAAACATGAAAGTACCTGTATACTAAACTGAGAATTGCTTAACAAAGGTCTTCAAGTACATGTGTATTAACACTCTTTAACACTCTTTAAAGTGTCACGGTTGCCATATAATAACCCATGATGGCAATAATGTAGTATACCTGTTTTTCCTCTCAAATACTTGTATTCAAAAATTCAATTTTCAAACAAATACAGAAACTGGATTATGTAGGCATCATGCTATACATGTACTGCAGCACTGAAACCTTGAAGTGAAGCATGTTTTATGATGAGTTAAGCAAAGAAGTTTTTCTTGCAAATAAAATGAGCAAAAGGTGGGAAATGGACATCACATGTATACAGCTTAGAACAAAGCTGTTAAATTAATACTTTTCATTCACCTTGTATTGGTTCTGGATACTAAATTTCATATAATGTTTTACTGGGACTAGGAATATCTATTGTCTTCAGCCCTGCTCGAGAGATGATTTGTAGTAGTGTCTGTGGTATTCTGAGATTCTGGATGCTAACATAGACCTGCTCACAACTGAGTGTCTGACCACTTAGGTTAGCAGGAAATAATTCTAACTCCTCTAAATTACTTTTTGTCAGGAAAGAGATCGGTGTCATACCAACACTTGTCTAGCAGCGTGCTACAAAAGCGAAGCTATGAAAGTTTCATTGGTAATGCACACTTTCGACCAAGTGACAAGAAGAATTAATCACTTACTTCAAGAAACGGTAAACAAAACCTTTTGAACTAATTGTTGCTTAAATGTTGCATTATGTACTTCTGGCATCAAAGGTTGCTGCACAGCATGATGAGAGGTTGTGGAAGTCTGAACCAGAACAGCTGAAAATACAAACTCCCCCTCTCTTTGCAAAGTCAACCAAATACTGGTGTAGCAGCATTAGTTAGTTTGAGTGGTGGTAGGGGCTTGCATAAAAAGTACATAGATGCTTCTTTTCTAAAAGAAACAGGAGGGCTAACCATAGATGAATATATTAATTAGTTACCAGTGGGAAGTTTTGAAGGAAAGGGCTTTCCCCTAAAGTCAGTATTTGGAGGTGGGGGAACATCGTGTGGAGAACTAGAAATGAGAGGAAGTGTCTGTTACCACAGTTCACGAATCCTATAAGAGGTTACATTGGTTAGTCCTTCCTGAAAATGTAGTCATTACTCATTTTACAACTGAAGATTGTGAGGATTGCCTCAAATGACAAGACTCTTCTTGGTAGTTATTTCGTGGAGAAGTAAGGGTTTCCGTATAGCTCCTTGACAGTTTTGTACTGGAGAGGTTATTCCAAATAGTTTTTCCTTTGTTTGACTGAAATGTGAGTGTAGTCTCTTAAGGAAACAGGTCAAGTGAGAAGAATCAGCCTGGTATGCCGAATTCCCATGCTTCATCTCTTCAGTTCTGTAGCTGTATCTTAACTTAACCACCCCATTGTGTTTGCAACATTCTTAGCTGCTAAGGAGATAAATACTAAGGCTATAAATAAATATTTGTGTATGCTTTTTTCAAACCCAGAGCTACAGATAATTTTCTTCATTCAAATTTAAGGACATATGTCTTAAATGCTGTAGCACCTGGACCAGCACACGCTATTTTATGGAAAGATTTTACATATCTGGGGAGCAGAGCTATCTGATGTCGATAGTTTTTAAAAGACTTCACTTTATTTCTTGATGTTCTTCTAATCTCACTGCTTTTATTGTCCCCCTACTAAGCATATTTTTGTCTAGTTCTGCTTTTAAGCTAACTCAGTTTCCTGCCTGTATTTCTACCTGGGGCTTGAGTATCTTCAAAAGCAGACTTGATTGCCAGGTTTTACTTGGCAGATAGAAGACACAGACCTTATATGGCAATATAAACTTCTAAATACACTTATGTAAAGGTGCAGAAGAAATTCCCTTTGTGTTTGAAAGATACTCCTCACAACAAAAAAACATGTTGTACTATTTTATAGTTGTATACCATAAAAATATTGTTTTCTTTTTTTCCCCCCCTCTAGGTCTAAGGAAACAAATGCATGTTCTATGGAGTTACACGTGCAGTTCATCCCTTGAGTAAAAACGAATGGTGAAAGCTACTGAACTAAGCTGTGATTGTACTGTATATAAAAACACTACAGTTTTATAATACTGGTTCTGTTAACATTTTGTACCAAATAGCCATAAAAGTAGTCTAAATAATTGGGTTATGAAGGTGTGTGGAGAATGTATATCTTGACATTGACTTTTGAATATTTTTCATTAGAATTAATTGACCAAATATTAGGTAGGAACTATATTTTTACATACTTGAGCGCTGCTGAAGAGTTTCTCTTTGAAAGAATATATAATCATTGCACCTCAGGTAAACTGTAGATGCTGAAGTTGAAATCCTGTTGGCTTAATGCTCTTTTTTCATAAAGGTGAAAGTTTCTCATCTGTTTTTTCTGTTGAACTATGTTAGTCTTTTTAAACAACTTCCAAATAAACTGTCTGAAACTGTCCAGTTTATAAATGGTGTGAACATCAAAGCGAAGGTGCTGACATTATGCTGATCTGCCTTGTATATGTTAGGACCATTACGTGTTGGAGGGATCTGTTTCTGTGGGGTTGTTTCCAGCATATTTTTAAATGCAAGGATGAGGCAATACTTGACATTTGGATTTCAGTGTGGCGTTCCTGAAATATGGTTGGATCCTTCTCTTGGCGTTGGTTGCTGTTCTTCAGAGAAGCCTCCTAAACATCTCTACCAACATACAAACTCTTACAGCAGAAAATACCTAGGACTTGCATGAGAAACGATACTAATCTAAATGTTTCAAATGTTTAGTTTTGTACTAAACTCATACAGTTACATTTAGAGGAAAACTACTTTGCACCTTTGTCCAAACTGTAAAGTCAGAAACAAAACAGACTTGCAATATGAATATGGGATCTACAGACTTCAAAAGGGATGTGGCTATGGTGTAGCCTGCTTGACTGTGCTTGGAAGCTTCTTGATGTCGAGTTTTAGCATCTACTGGGTGTTTAAAATAAGTGAGAAATAACCTGTAAATGGGAGAATATCTCCTTTTATTTTTTTGTGAAGACAACAAGGGTTTTTTCTAATGCACATGCAGTTTAATTTTTGTAAAGGGAAGATGGCCAGTTACCAGCCAGTAAGCAGAATTGTTGCATATTTTGACTGGCGTTCCTAGTTGCTTCTCATAAAGCCTGTAGTTAAGAGTTAATTTCTTCTGTACCTGGCTTTGACTTCCATATATTTTAGTAAAACAAAAAAATGGAAAATTTTGCACTGTTCATTTTGCTCTCTTCCCTCATACAGCAAATGTAAAATAGCAAAACCTAGAAACTCTTGTTTTTTCATTATGCAACTTGAGATGTTCTAGTTGTATGTCTTAGTTCCTGTATATGGGACCTATTTTTAATGTCTCTGTAAACTGGCGATGTAATGAAGTGCTGTGTATCAGGAAATTGTACACTATTTACCTTTTTTCCTGTTCATAAGCTGAGCCATATGTACATAATCTAGATTTTTGTTTTCCTAGTTTTGCACTTTTATAGCCTATTTTTTGAAGATGAATTCACTTGGAAAATGGTTAATCTATTTTTTTGCGTGATCTTTCAATGAGTCTTATAGAATGCATGCTGTAACTATCATCTGTGTACCTTACAGGGTTCTGTGATTAAAATGTGTGGGGCTGGTTTTTAAGATGTTTCAGCAAACAGACCTAAGACTTGTTTTTAATCTCCCTTCATGCTGGTACAGTTTCCCTCAAGGCACTTTTTTGGTAGGTATCTTGGGGTTGGAATGGAAAAACAGACATAAGGACTCTTATTTCATGACAGCATGGCCCTGTACTTCAGAATACACTTTGCCCATCAGTATTAACTATTGGGATACTACTGGTTTTGTATGTTTCTTTGGAAATAACAGTGCGTATATAGAGGTACAAATTGTTGATTTTTTTTTTTTGTTGTTTATGTATTTATTTCATTCCATTTTGGTTTATTGTAATTGTTGAAACCGGAAGTCGTCAAGCAGTAGGCATACATTACTCATTTAATTTATGATGTATTTCACTTTAGTTGAGTATATTATTACATGTGGATGTAAATATAGACTTGGTGTTTTGCAAAACTGGTTTCTGTGTCTTGCTTTTAAAGCTTAAAGTGAGTTGTCTGGAATTTCGTATTCAGTTGACCTTTTGTCATGCTTGCACCACTGCGGGAGGGGGAGAAGGAGAACCTGCCAATAACCAAAACCAAATTCATGCCGTGTTTAGCGGGTTATATGAAAATACTGAGTCACTTCCCAGAAAATCCATCTGTGAGGCTTAGAAGGAAAACTCTTCAAAGGTTTCCTCATTGTTTTGTTTCTTCTTCCAGTTATTTTCCTTCAGAAAAGGAAATTGAGTTATTTGTGTGTATTTTTTTGTGGTAATAAAACTGAGGGGAGCAGCTTTATTTTTTTGGTGAGTCTTCAGAATTTGTATGGGCTTAAACTGTTTTTGAAACCAAATACATTCTGAAAAATTTCTGATGTGTTCTTGGAGCTTACCTGAGGTGTTGGACCTCACCAAAACCTCTGACTCTTATCTCAGAACTAGATTGTGAGCTTGGAAGATGGCTAGAAAAGAATTGTCAAAGGCAACTCATCCTTGAGAGAAAGGGAGCTCATCAGATGAGATCCTCAATATAAACCAACGTTTAAGGGCACTTGTATGAGTGGCCGCAGCCTCACTGACATCCCAGGTTAAGCTTTTGATTCCTGTGCTAGGCTGGCACTTGCTGCCATGATAAGGTTTGTAGAAGTTGTTTAGACTAGTTTCTTGACTGAAGTAAAAGCGGTGCTGTTGGGAAAGAGAACACCCTAAAAGTGTGGGAGCTTAAGAACAAAATGATGCGGTGTGTGGATCTGTCACTTGCTTTGGAAATCGCAAGATTTTACAGTGCCTGTGGTGCACAGGCAAGAGGTCTTGGAGTCTTGCTGCTGAAGGTGTTTGGCTGGGCTTAGTGTAAGCATTCTGCGTGGTGCTGGATGGCAGCGTAGTTAGGATACAAGAAAAGTGTGAGCTGTGCAAGTGATATTTGCTGTTAGCCACGGCTTTCCTTCAGTGCCTCTTGGGAGTGCTAAGGGTCCTTCTTCTTGCCGTTAGTAGTTCCAAGATAAGCTAGACTGACAATAGCTGTGTATTCCAGTACTGGGTATCAGATGCCTACATTGCCATGCCAATTTGTGCATTGTGCAAGCTGTGGAATTAAAAGTCAAATTAAAGAGCAAATCTCACTGTCTGACTGAGGGGGAGGCGGTAAAGATACAGAACCAGCACAAGGATATTCAACGGAAGGTGGAAAAGTCTTCAAGTCTCTTGCATCAAACAGTGTGGGATTTTGGAGGTGGTTTTCAGTGCTGCCATGTCTGCGGTTTGGTTCCTTGGTGGTGAGCCACATTAATACTGCTAAAAATTTTTTTCCTTCTATTCCTCTGAGATAAGCGTTATTCCCAGTTTAAGCTGGGTTAATGGAAAGGTTGAGACTCTTTGTGGGGGGAAGGCCAAAATCAAAGAGAAATGGAGCCAGTGAATGAAGCCGGGGTGTCTTGTCACTGCTGGTGTCAGTAGAGCTGCCCTAGGGGAGGGGTGGGTGAGATGTGCTGCTGACCCCGTGGCCTGCTCTGGTGTCTGCCCCGCTCGTGCCGCGAAGCCCTGTGACAGCTGGTTGGCACAATAACCCACAGAGCGCCGGGTTCTGCTGTGGCCCCCAGGCAGAGCATCAGAGGGCTTCAAATACTGTCCAAAATGCAGGAACGCAGAAGAACTAAGGTACGGTGTTTCTCGACTGTGTTCAGAGCAGCATTATAAACACTTGTTTGAGGGTTCTTCCTCCTATGCTTTTAATGAATTACCAGTTAAGATACACAGACTACTGTATGTCTTGAGATTATGAAGAAGCAACACTCATTTTCTCTTATGGGGAAGATCTAATATTAAATCACAAAACAGTTTCTTCCCCTTTGTGAAAGAGGAAAATATGCAAGTGCGTTACTGAGCAGATTTCTCTGTTCATTTGCACGCACTTGAGAAAAGTGCATTTAATTAGGATTAGCAAGTCTCTAAATTGCAGATGGTTCTCAGGGGAAAAAATAGTTAGGAGTGCATTCATGACATTAAAATCAGTACATTTAATTCAATTTCATCTTAATATTAATTCATAACATCTAAAGTAGTAGTTTCTACAGAAGATATTCATATGATTTAGGATTACTGGCAAAAATGAGATCTGGCATTTCCAAACATGCTACAGCATGATTACCATGTGTAATTATGCAGATTGAGTAACTACATGCTAATTGCAAGAATGCCCATTTTGACATGCATTGTTATCTGTGACAAGGGTCGGTTAGATCACATGCAGTTTTATTTATTTTGGAGTTTATTATTGATAGCTGCCGAGCCCAGTACTGGGGCATGTGTGAAGCATTGCAAAGCTCGGTAGCTGTTAGTAGCGGCCGGAGCGTAATGCCAGCGAGCAGGCTGCCGGCCTGAGCGTGGCTTTGCAGAACAGGCTCTGGTGTAACTGCCCTGTTGGCCTCTGTCCTGACCACAGGCCTGTAGGTATGCCATCTCTGCCTTTAAAGAGTTAAACGTAGAGGAGTGGCATCTTCCCAGAGGATCCGATCTTAATTTTATTGCTGGCTGCAGTTGAGCTGAGCCCGGTCTGCGCGGGCAGGTACAGCAGCATCCTGGTCCTTCTGTGCATTCCGTATGAAAGCAAAGCAACACGCCGAGCTCCGGACCCAGCTGGATGTCTGCAGGATAACGAAGCTGGGAACTGGGGAAGTCTGGACGGCGGCGATCCCGCTCCCCTTTCAGAAGTTTCCAGCCGTTGTCTCCACTGGGGTTCCCCCGGCTCCATACCGGGGCTCCGCAGCCCTCGGGGCTTCACCTCCACCGTTGGGCGCTGAGCCTCTCCGCCGCTGTGAGATGGGGAAAGGCTGTTGTGTCCAGTCCGTACGGAGGGCTCCTGCCAGGGCTCCTCATTGCTCCGCTTACTTCGCTCTTACTAAGGGTGGAAGCTGTAGGGAGCGCCGGGCGTTAGATGGCAGTGTGAGCCAAGGGGAGCCAGCGCGGGCAGCCCCCAGCCCCCAGGCAGCCCCCCCGGCTGGCTGCAGGTGCCGAGCAGCGTAAGGCCAAGTTGACTTTAGAGTCCTCAATTAATTAGCGATTGCGTAAAAGTAGATACAAAATAAAACCAACGCAGAGCTGCCCCCGAACAGACCGTGCGCGCGGAGATGCTGACCTATTTAAATAGTCTGTGTAGCAGAAATCACAGCGTAACCAGAAAACTTCACCGACAAGTGAGATGAACCAAAGGAAATCTGTAGATACAGAAACGTTATCTCCGATTTTCTCTTCTCACCCTATCAATATTTACTGAAACGTGTTGCTAGAGAGCAGATTTAGTGTGCAGTTTAGCTGCTGGCTACCATTACTTTTGACTGCTCAAGATTTTGTGATTAATTAAATGATGCATTTCATAATGTGGTACACATCACTATGAGACAGACATTCCTCTGTGTGAATCTTAGGTACAGAACTATTTGCATGAGCAAATCTGGTCCAATAAATAATTACAGAACACTTTGGCATTTAAAACTCATTTTACACATATGAAATGTTTTCATTAATCCTCTCTGAAAGTCATGACCTAATTACAGATTTTTCGCCTTGTTGAATAATTACTTGCAAAGAACCTTTCCACGATTTCATCCCTCCAGCTTTGGTGCAGTTTATTGGAACAAGTGGTAAGTAGTGAACCGGAGGAGTCTCTGTTACTTGTGGGAGCCGAGGAAACAACAAACTTTGTGGTTTTCTGGTAATCCTGGAAAATCAGGAAATAATTTTCACTTAAAGTAAAGAATGCCCACTCGTATCAAATAAATAAATAAATAAGTTCACATTTTGTCATGAAGTTTAGGGTACTTCTGAATTTTTATGTATGTATTTTTAATATATATATATATGTATGTTCTCAAAAATCTAATTAAGCATTGCTAAATAAAGTAATCCTGAGCAAATGGAATGAGATTTTAATGTCAAAGTTGAGCGTAAATAGTTCAGGAAAAGAGAAGATGAGAACAACTGAGTGCAATTATAATTAGTTCTCAAATACATTTTCACCAAACTTGCACTTTTTCCCGCCTGTGTTGTTCCAGCCACCTCTCCCCAAACCCTCCAGGCACTCCCCAGCTTTTCAGCCGGCAGGCCAACGTGCCCTGTACAGCTGCTTACGCCTTTCAGTCCTCAGTTACAGGAGGAGACGTGGCTTTGCACTTCAGTTATTGCCCAGGTAAGTTATTTTCCAGGCTCAATTTTTTGGTAAACGTTAGCACGAATAACGTAAGGTGAAGCACCTTCCCACCGCGCTCCTCGCTGCGAGCATCGTGCTGCGCATCCCACAGGCGCTGAGGGTGGGGTTGGGCATTTCCTAATTTCTGTTTCTTTTTTGATTTACCTTCAGCGTTTCATTTGGGTTTGTGTTTCTTGTCTCACTCCCTCTGCAACTGTTACTTGAGGTTAAAAGGTAATTGATCTCAACATTTCTATTCAAATTGAGTCTTGTAAAAGGCTCTTTTAGCAGAACCTAAATCTGGGCCTTTGACATTTTGACAGAATCTGTTTTCAGGTTGAAAAATTTCTTTCCCGATAAGAATTTTGGTTGTTTTCCTGCTTGACTCCAAAAGCCTGAGCTGATCATCTTTAAAGCATTAGCACAATTGCTTACAGATGGATTTTTTATATATAAAAAAATGTGAGCCCCCCCCCCCCCCCCCCCAACCTAGTGTTATTGCTGTTTTCCTAAGCTCAGGGGTTTCTCATTTTGTTAATTTAGTCTGAGTGTGTTCTGGGATGAGTTTATCCAGAGCTATTGATATTTCATTAGTTAGTTTGGAAAAACAAGCGAACAAAATTCTTAAACGCTTGTAGCGCTGCTCAGTTCTTGTCAACTAAACAGGAATATTTGAATGTCCTGGTGCAATGAATGGTTTGGGTTTGGGTTTGGTTCTGGCTTTCTGGTTTTTTCACTTGTCAGTTTTTGGCACTGGAATTATAGAGCCCAGTCTTGGGACACCCTAATCACACCCGAATTGCACCACTGACTGACCTGCAGGCTTAGAAACCCAGGTTCAGTGAATTTGGTTGTGAATGCTTTAAAAATGAAGATCGGTGAGAGTCTGCCAGCAAAAAGGACTTTGTGGTGGAAAACCAGCTCTGGTAACTGAGGAACCGTAGCTCTACTTGCATCATTATAGGTTGAGTATTAACATAAAGCTGGCATCCATTTCTAAAAAAGAGAAACTTCATATTTAAGGTACATTTCTCTGGGCAATATGTATTTTATGTAATTTAATGTTTCCTTTGCACCTGAAATGTCCAACCTTGGCCTTGCAGCTCTGCTCCACCTGGTCGCTGCAGGAGCAGACACTGGACCAGAGTCTCTCCAGCATCTCAAAGGCAGCGCTCAGCGCCACAGCTATGCAAAGTCCCTAAATGTGTTACAGCCATAAAAGCACCCTTTCACCAGCAAAAGTATGTCTTTTCTGTATTAAAGATGTTGTAAATACCTTTCCAGTGACAGTACCATTGCAGTAAATATTTTCGGTGTGTAGGCAGTCTTTGTTTCCCAAATGCTCTCGTTAGTGTTGAGGTTTATCTGATCCTCTCTGCAAGGAGCCTCCTCCTCCCTCACTAGGGCCCTTTAGACATGCAAGGCACTTAATATTTCAAGGCCTGGGGTATATTTTTTAGGACAACCGGAGGAGATATCAAAGGGCTTTGCCCAGGTTGCTGTTTGGACTGCGGAGAACTCTGCCAAAGTCCTAAATTTTACAAAACAGAGTGGTCTGGACCTTGCTCCACAAGACTGCAGTGGTCTGGTGTGCTGAGAAAAAATAAAGGCGGTATTTGAACTGTGTTTCGGCAAAGCACAGCTTGGTTAAGCGCTCCTCTAGGGCACATGGCTGGTGTTGAAGGTAGTGCACAGCCCCAGGGCGCTGGGGAGCTGGGTACCTGCTGAGAGCTCTCACCCCGTTTTGTGCTTTCTTTACCCTACCACTGTAGCCTCATATTGACTGAATCCCATTCCTGCTTGCTCATTTACGGTGCCCAGTGGCTGCTGACCATCAAAACCAGGGCACACGAGCAGACATCACTTGAGGAGGGCCCTGTTCAGTCCTCGTGTACACGCAGCCTGAATCCTGCTGCGTTTGGTGCAGCTGGGTGTTTCTGCCTGCCAGCACCAGCACCAGCACCAGCACCCTCCCGCTGCCGGGGGATCTGGGTGGTGGAGGAGGAGGGAGTCTCCCAGCTGATTGCCCTGGGTGGGGTAAGCACCGACAGCTGGGTGTCTGTGTGTGCTGCATCCTGGGAGGATCCCATCATCATCCTCAGGAGCTTGACTCTTCCTATGACCAAGAAAGGTCTTTCCGGTAGTAGGGAGCAACTTGATACAGCCTGAACGTGTACACTCCCTTTTGGATTGTTTTTCTTGCAGAACTTGTTACCTGTCTTTCCGTGAGGACGACCTGAAGCCTGGAGCCCAGTTAAAAGCTCGATTTGCTCCGGAATTGCCTCTGAGCTGGGGCTGAGCAGTCAGTGTGAGCCAGGAACAGATGCTGAGGGTATGTAGGGCTGCCTTTTGTTCTTCTAAACTTTTGTTTTCCCAACCATAAATCTTCCTAATAAGCTGCTCTGAGTGACATAAACCTCTCGAGCCGCTGTGCCGAGTGCGGTGTGCTCACAGCAATGCCCCAGACTGGCTCAGAACCGCAGGGCATCAGCATGTGCCAGCTCCTGGGGAAGCTCAGCCTGTGCCCAGCCCACGCGGGGGTGTCCCCGGTGGGTACCCCTTGCCCACGGAGGGGATCGGGGTGGTGAGCGGGGCTGTCCGTGCAGGGCAGCAAGCTCGAGTGGCACTTTTGTGCTTTTAAATTTCAGAGCAAACTGTGGGTCCCTCCTGTTTTGTGGTGTCTCAGGAAGGCGAGTCAGATAATCCCACTTCTGGCGTGGCAAACCCCAGCCCCTGGTCCCAGGCTCTCCTCTCCTGCCTCACGCAGACCTGGTGATGTCCCACCTGGAGTCCTTTGTACCATGACCTTGGTGCCCTGCTGGAGCTAATCGATCTCTCCTTAGTACCCAGACTTCACTGTCAGACCAGCTATTTAAATTGTAAAACATTCAGCAAAGGTAGACAGAATTAAATTTATTCCTGAATTGTTGAATAATGTAATATTCGTGTTGTACATAAAAGAATCACAAACCACCCAGCCTGATTTTCCTATGAAAACATTTAACTTCTATTAAATCAAGACAGTTTTAAGGAGCAGCAAAAAATGAAAGCAAAAACAACAACTGAACCAGCTTTCAAAGTTGCCCTGTAGCCAAAACATCCATCTGAGAAGCTGAAGGGTTGATTTTATTTGTTTGTTTGTTCTTCTGTTGGAGTGTATCAACAATAATTAAAAAAAAAAAAAAAAAAAAAAAGAGATACAAGTTCAAACCCTTGGAATAAATTAGAGCAGTCTCTTAAGCCTGCTGAGAGCTGCCTACAGCTGGTTTGGCAGTCTCCATCAACACGGGAACACGGCAGCAGGGGTAGGGAGGTGCTCATCCTGCCAGGCGCTGGACCCAGGGCTGCGGGACAGAGGGGACGTGGCTCCTTGCAGCCCACGCTCCGGGCCCCCAGCGCTGCGGCCGTGTGCGAGGGCAGGGGGTGAGCGCACGCTCCGGTGGTGCATGTGCTGCTGTTTTGTGGAGTCCTAAAATATTCGGGGTCAACGCCCATGTGCCTTGCAGGTGAGACTCCCTTCAGGCCAGGATTTGGCCCCGTACCTATAAAACATGCCTAAACCATTAACTATTCTTCCCAGGAAAGTGGCAGAGGACCCTGAGTGCTGGAGTTAAGTCAGAAAGGCTAGACAAAGCCCTGGGGAGCGGTCTGCGGGGAACAAACCTGTATTGGCAGACAGCAAGATAAATTGGATGATCTAATAGTCCTTTTCCATCTCTAAGTTTTATGATTCATTTGTTATTTTAGCCATCTATATATATTTTTTATTTTACCCTAGAGGGGTGTCTTGAAATGTGTGCAATATATTCCTTTTAAAAAAAAAAAAATCACTTAAAAAAAAAGTCAGTGTTGTAGGATCCAAGGCACTGTCTCGTAAGTGTATTTGCTAACGAACTGCCTGGCGTGCAGAAGTTGAAGGGTGGCTCCTGCAGATCAGCCGTGGGTGTGGGATGGTCACGGCAAGGAGTAGGTGGTGGGTGAGGAGGCTGCAGAGCCTTTCATCGGCTTTGGCTCTGCACCATGGGGATGGGCGGCTGAAGAAGGGCTGAGTGGTACCCTGGGGGCCTGTGTCCTGCACGCCAGGCTGGAAAGACCCCAAGGAGGGCTTGGGAAAGGCAGGAGATTTGGAGCAGATCAGAGGAGAAGGGTGATGGTGACCAAGGGGACACATTTAGCGCTTTCCTCCCCTCAACAGTCCCTACCAGAAGCATGGGGACACCTGCCCTCTCCCTCGGTGACCGGAGAGCGTGTGGGTGGGACAGAAGGGCTGGCGGCAGCGTGGGGAGGATGCTCTGCCCCGGGATGCAGCCACACGAAGATGGGCTCCGCCGCTCATCCTTGTACATTTTATCATGGCGAGCGGGAGCAGCAGCGATTAAATACGGCTAACAGGTGATACTGTACCCATCAAAATTTAATGAGTACAAGTCTCGGGCACCTCTGCCATGGAGAGCTTTGACTCATGGGCAGTAAATAACCCACCATGGCCGGGCGGCAGCGGCGTGTGCTGGGGTGCGTGAGGCACCAGCCCGCGCGGGGGGACCTTACGGGGGACCAGGGAGTGCTTAGGGAAACTAAGTGTTAAACAGAGCCATCCGTCTGAGGTGGAGCGCTGGGGAGAAGGGTGTTTGGTATCTCAATCATGCCTGGTTTATGGCTAGCGAGCCTTGAATTTGTGTGACAGCAGCCCAATGCCTCGCTGTAGATTACACCATAAATAACCCAGGCATGGAGTGGTCAGAGGAGCCAGATGAGGGAAGGAAAAAGATCTGTAGAAACAAATGCAGGGTGGTGTAGTTGGATTTTTTTTTTTCTTCTTTTTCTTACTTTAAGTGATTATTATTTAAGGGAAAGGAGGCTGCTAGAAATCGTTCGTGAGTTTTACTGAAACAGGCACATTCCTGTGGTTTTTTTCTTTTACTCCCACAGCCTCTCCAGGTCAGTCTTTTTCTTTCTCTGCAGAGAAAGAAAGGGGAAAAAAAAGAAAGAAAGAAAAGAAAAACCCACACAAAAATCAATCCATCAAATGTCATTACAGATTTATTAAGCCTGATGTAGAAAGACTTTTAACAGTAACATCTTCAGAAAGCATAAAAAGAGCACTTCTGTTCAGTCTTGTGCTTTGAAAATCTAAATATATTTTTATCATATAAATAATTCTTTTCATGTTTTAAGTGCATCTGTTTTTTTTTTTTTCCTTTTCAAATTTCCATTTTACAATTGGCCAAAACTGAAGTCTGCATTGACTGAAATGAAGCCATTTGCAAAGCTAATGATGTTGTGAAGCATGTCTATGGTGAACCATATCAGCTAGATTTCAGAAAGGTAGTTCAATGAGTGCAGCATTAAAATGAGGGACAGCCTCCAGCAAAATCATAATTGAACACACCCAAGTCCTTAATGTCTGCAGTTGGGTTTCCTGATGCAAATTACGATAACATTTCAGATGTGAGCAGTCGCTTTCCAATAGCTGCAGTGGAAAAGAGACATTTTATGCCACAAAGGAAAGAATTACCATGTTTAAAAATGTAAATAATATATGTATAGAAACCTTTTTTATGGAAATGAGGCATTCAGGATTATGTGAACAGTTTGGGCTATTTTTTTTTCTTTTAAACACAACAGATAAAGATGTGTGATCTATTATTCAGGGCTTTAATTACAGTTCTAAAACTGCAGTGATTTTATTAAAAAAAAAAATCCCTGGGCATAAAAAGTAATGTTTTCTGTGGCAAAGTTGAGAGAATTTTTTTTTTTTTTACAATGTATTTACCATGGTAAAAATACAGAACAAAAAAATCACCATTAATAGAATTCAATGCTGCAAAATCATACACAGAGTTACATCTTAAATGCACTGGAATACAGTCATCTTCTTGTAAATCAGAAAAGGCCTTAGATAAATAGGTTTGACCTGATTTAAATTTAATGAGATACATAGTCCTGATTGTTAATAATTGGTTTGGGGGAACCCAAAACAATAAAAGCAGTAATCTCCTCTAGTATAAATTATACGAATTTATTTAGCAATCAACCAAAGGAAAAAAAAAAGCCATTAACATTATCAATTTGTTTAGTTTAAGTTAGTTATAATAAGCAAATCATTTGAAGCAAAATTGCCAGCTAGGCTTTGAGAAAGACAGTAAATATTGGGCAGGCGCCTGGCTGTGCTGAGCCGGAGGGCCGCTAGGTGGTATGGTCCCCCCAGCAGAAAGGGGTTTTCCACTGTAAGGACCATTCATAATCATCAAAACCAAGTGAAACATGGTTTTGATTAAAACAGCCTGTTGGCTCAATAATCTTAGTAATTTTAAAAACATCCTTAATGTGGAAGAAGAACACTGCAATGTCAGAAATGGCCTTGGGGCCCATTATAAACAGCAACAAAATAAATAAGGAGGAGAAATGAGAGGTCATGAAAACAAAATTAAGCTAATGTTTCAAATTTTGACAATTATGAATTGTTCCTCCAAGAAGACATTAAAAAAAAATATTCAGGCACTATTAGATAAAATACAAAGAGAATAATTGTACATGTATGAATTTTCCCATGGGACTAAGCCTGCTTTAAAACCAAAACTTGACTTAGATTCCCCCTGGTCCCCCCGCCCCCCTTTATAGCCAGCGATTGGGCAGGTCTCATGCAAACACAGACTTGCTTCTCAGAGTTCCGCCAAAAACTCATCTCTAATTCCTTTATGAGCCATTAAAAGATGATGACCAAGAAAACAAACAAAAATTACAAGCATATTTTCTACTAAAAAAAAAAAAAAATATCCCCCATTATGGACCAATTTTTTTGTAGGAAACCGAAACAAGCAAATATAACAAAATCTGTGTTCATAACATGGCAATATAGTTAATATATACAAATATGTACAGTATAAAAATGCATCAAAGGCGCAACTTTTCATCCAAACAAGCTGCAGTGCACAATGAAAAGCAGCTTGGCCCCCCCTCCACTCTAAGTATACAGGCAATATATTCTATACAGCATGCACTTGTTACAAAATTAGTGCATAAGCACTGAAACATTCTACAGATAAAGTCACCGTGAGTCCTCTTGGAAAGGAGTCCCATTTGTGTTGTTAATATAAAAAATGTGTTTAATCTTTCCTTTTTGCAATTTGTAGTATATACATTTTCTTTTAAAGAGAAATGAGCTTTTGATTCTTTTTTTTTTTTAATTTATTTTTTAAACAAAATCCTAGAACTAACACCACGGGTCACAGATGTAACCTGAAGATGCTGCCAATAACAAACTTACTACATACCACAAGCGCTGGGGCAGAGCGAAACCGTCAAATTTACTATTATGGCCAACTACGCTCCTTTATTTAAAATGGGGGTGGATCTCTCATGATTCGTGCTGACATATTCACGATAATAAAAACCAAGACAAATGTACAGAAAAAAAAAACCCAAACCCAAACCAACAAAGGATTAATAAGTGGTGCCTGAGCACTAGACAAAAGGGCATATTGTACCGGAGACATATGACAGTGAAGTACCCTGAGCCAAATAAGAACTGTTTAGCTTGTCAGCTTTTGCAACCTGTATTGCACATTCCAGCATTTGCTGCATTATAAAGCCAAAATACTGCATTGTACATCCTGAAGATATCTGCTGCTTCGCTTGGTGCCAACAGTGCCCAGCTGTTACTTCAGCCACAGAATTGTTGCCTGTTTATAAATAGATACACATACACACACACGTACGGTGTGCCAGTGTATGTACAAATATAGGAACGTATGCAGGGGGTAGATATCTGCACGTAGCGGCATATCTACCGAAATATATACAGATATATATTTTTTTAATGTCACATGGACCAGTTAGTAAGTGAAAACATTGCCCACATAAATCTTCCACATTTGAGACAATTGCATGGATGTTTAAGTACTGTAAATACATCCCTCACCCTGGCTGATGCCCACGTGGGGATGTGGCTTTCAAGGGAAAGCATTTCTTGCATTTAATGTAGCTGCATTTTTGCATGATGCTATTTTCATTTTCTTTTTAAAATATTGATCTCTTTTTCCCGTTCTCTCATCTAGGAAGCCTAATGAAAGAATGTGTTGCCTTTACTTAGATGAAAAAAAGGAAAAAAAAAGAAGTTTGCTCAGCTAGATGGTATGAACTCAAGTGGAGATGTACGATCTGCCAGGATTAGTATTTAATCTGTTGTCTCAAACAGGGCTTTTTACAAAGGCCTGAAGACATTTCATGAGCTGAGAGTGATGATGAACTGGAAGTTTATTAATCTGCAGTTAAGTCCAGTGGTACAGCTATTTCACTTTCAAAAATACTCTCAAAGAAAATATTGTACAGACACTTTGGTACAAGAAACAACAGTGTCATCTTAAACTTTACCTACTCTTCACATTTTTGCTGGCATAGTTAAACCCAAAAATGACCACTAGTGTAGACAGAAGTATACTGGGATAAAAGTGCTTGCACTGGTATAAAAGTGGTCCAGCAAAGCAAAATAAGCTGTACCAGTATAAAGTGCTTTATAGTGATACAACTGTTTTTACATTAGGACCTTTACCAGCATAGTCACATCAATAACAAAGTTTTGCAATCACTTCCCTGACATAACTATAAAACTTCTGCAGTGCAGACTGTGCCTTAGATTTAATCTGCATGGAGCTAGAGACTGTTTGTTGAAGCTGTTTTCAAAACCATCTAAACATGTTAGGAATCCAGGGTTAGGACCTTGCGGGCAGTGTTTGGAGCTGTGTAGACAGAGGGTAAATTCGAAGGAGTAGCAGCTCTGGATTTACACTGGGATAAATGCATTCAGAATCTGGCTTCTGTTTTTTAGATGTTGGTATAAAGCTGAAGGCTGAACTGAAATTGGAGGGAGGCGGTTGCAGGGAAGATTAGAAACGTGCTGGTGGGATGCGGCACAGCGTGTGCAGGACGCACACCCCCTCCCCGGGCTTTTACTCTTGGCATGTGCTCATTTGCAAAGGTATATCAGCTTCTGTTGTCACTGTAAAGCCATTATTTTTATTTTTTTATTCTTTCACTTTCCTTCAAAAGACAATTGGCAAATAAAAAATCCTAAATTCCACGTGCTTATGTGAAGTCAACCACTGCAGGAAATAATTAAGAAAAGCAGAAAAAAGAAAATCCAGGGAGCATTTCTTTTGGGAATAACTGCCTAGTTACCTCATCCAGGGCTATCGACAGAAAGACTTATCTCAACTTCAGGCGCTGACAAATCAGGACCTCAGTTTGACGAAATGAGCGTTGAAATCTCTCTTTAGATGCATGCCATTTATTCCTTAGTTACAAGTTTCAAAATGTTACATTCGCTGTGGTCCAACGTGTCAGATATGAAAAAGGCCGTTTGCAACTACCGATGCCCAGCTCAAACTCTTCAGCGCCATCACTGAAAAGTTCTTCATTTTAGTGGTTCAATAACCTCTTGCTGATCGTTTTCAACCGAGGACAGACATTTGGCGAAAAGGAAAGCTGTAACCTGTGGGATGAATTGTGAGGGGCAGCAGGAAAACCCGGCCAGCAACACCACAGCGTCACCGACCCTGGTGTGGCTTTGCAACCCAAGAAGAAGCTGGTCCAAGTTCTCCTCTTGGGTGGCCAGTGACCAGGAATTACAACTCTATGTAGCTCCTAAACACAACTTCCTAGGAGCAAAAATAATATGTCAGGTTGTACGGTAAGAAGACGGGCACATACCAGTAGCACTTTTTCAAAATATATAGAGGTGGTTATATCAGCGCTCTTGCTCGGGGACAGATGGCCTTTAAAGCCTGCTGTAATTGCAACATATTGATCTGGAATCTGTGATCAATACTGTCTTTATAGAGAGAATTTTAAATATAAATTGCATCGTATATCTGTTTGGGAAGACAAAAGCCCTATGTGACAGAGCCCCACCTCCACTTAGCCAGGGCGCTCTCTCCAGCCCCAGAGCTACAATGGCAAGCGGAGCAGGGACGGGGATGGGGATGGGAATGGGGATGGGGACGGGGACCCCAGCCCTGCCTGGCCTCTGGTGCTGAACAGGGTCATTTCTTCGCTGGGAGGAAATCTCTGCCAAAAAATTAGGTTGCCATCTCTCATTCCCTTGTGTTTCCTTAGCAGGTTTGATTGCAAGATAATATTCACAGCAAGACCGAAAGAGCAACGCCTTGCTGGCAGGGCCAGGCCACCAGCAATCAGCAGAGAGCAAGGCTGTGAAAGCCCGTCTCCCCTCGGTAGCTCTCACCCAGAGGCTGCCCCGGGCCAAAACTCTGTTACTTTTGAACTTTCCCGATCACCGAGGGCAGCTTGCTTTCCATGCAAAGCCTGCATGGACGATTCCCGGTGGGAATATCCCCTTCTATTTTAGGAACTGAACTGTAGTTATAAATTAGTCAATAAATACAGCACTTTATCAAAATACGATTAAGGAAAGAAAAAAAAAAGACCAGAAATGAGGGAAACAATCCTCGCCGTGTGAATGTGTGAGTGTCGACTCAATAGCCTGTAAAAGTGGCTTGGAAAGCTTCAACCCTTATCGTGTTAATATATAATTATTGATTTTTAAAATGACTTCTTATATCCTCCATGATCTCTAAAAAAAGCTAGGGAGGTCAGTCTTGTAAATACTTTTACAAGTAGGTAATAAAACCCATGATAAGTTGCATTGACAAGTAATTACTGGGCAGGTTTGCTAGTGGATCCTCAAAGATTTTTTTTTTTAAACCAACAATTATTATTGTACTAATGACAGCCATTTTTAAAGTTGTGTCCTTCTCCCTCTTAGCTTAAATAATAAGAGGCTGGAAAAAGCACCTGAGACTGATCCACTGAAATTCCTATATATTAGGCTCCAAAGAGATGTTAATTACGTCTCCCTCTTTTAAAACAGAACTTTTTTTTTAAGGTGATATGGCTTATTTTGACGTGGATGGTGGCAGGAAGGGAGCTATGGTTTCTGAATAAATCTCTCAAAGCAGCATGTAAGGGTAACAATTCTTACTGCTTTATTGCAGTGCAAGAGCATAAACAGCTTGGATATGTGGTGTATCAATATGCCACTTGTTAATAAGCAAGGACGTGAATCATAAATATTCGGCTGTTTGATCACCAGGCTTTTAATTAATGTTTTGATGATCTCCAATAAGAATAAAAGTCAGAACGATAGATATTGAGTAGATACGACAGAGAAAAGATGCAATGATTTTCTGTGTTACCTGATTTATATGACAGATAAACTATCAACTCATCCAGTTTCATACAGAGAAAGAGAGAGGAGAGATGTACATTTTCTTTTTTTATATCATATTGTAAAAAAAAAAAAATAAAAAAAATCACTTAATTCAAATGTGTACCTAAAATGTTCCCAGAGGACAGCGATGCAGACAAAATAATCAAGGTTTAGCACTGTGTAATAAAGGTTTGTGGCCAGATTTTAAATGAAGTAGCAGTTCCCACAATTCCCTGTGCTGGAGCGAAGCCTCCTGAGCAAAACACGCTGCTGGGCCAGCCAGACCTGCCTCAGGGCAACCGGCCCTCCCGAAAACCTTGGGAGGTTTTCAGTGCTGGGGTCCCAAGTGCCATCACAGGTGGGGCTGGGGTGGCCGATGGTGGGACCACATTCCCTATTGTCACCGCAAGCCCGCTGCTCACCGGCTATGGGGCACCGGGAAAGCCTCTTTTCTGCCAAAATTGAGCAGCTGGTGCCCCAAAGAGCCCCAGCCCTGGATGCTGCGGGCTGGCCGGGGCCATAGGGCCACCTTCTTGCTGGAAGAGGGCTCCTTGCTCCCAGCAGCAGCCCATGTTGGCATCCGTGTGGCTCGGCCACGGCCGAGTGGCCAAACACACTGCACAGAGGGTTTCTACCAAAGCAGACAGCAAAACACCCCGCTGCGACAGGGTGCAGGATCAGGGTCGCTTGAAGTCAGTGGGAACTTCACCTGTCAGATTCTGCAATAAGCCAAATATTTTTTCTAGAGCATCCAAAAGCTTGGGGAAGGGAGTGGGGCTGGAGCTGTAGTTTCTCCCAGGCGGCATTTTACCACGGCGCTTGCTGCCTTTGGCTCCGTGCCGCAGGACACACCTTGTGCGACTTCGCTTAATAACTCTGAATTGGGCTGTGCAATTTAACAGCTTCTGAGGAGCTCAATGCTAATGCATTGATTTTGCTTTAATAGAATTTTGTTGTCAATGGCTGGTGCTCAGCACGGTGCAGGCTTCAATCTTAACCCATCTGAAGGCTCTGCTCGTTTCCAGTTGAGCTCCGTTCATTTCCAGTTGAATAGGTTAAGCAAAGACAGACCTCACTGTTCTCAATTCACTTTATGATCCTCCCATCATAAAAAATAATATCAGCACCTTGCTTTTCATGTCAGAACTACATTTGAGCTGCTATTCCCTATGCCCATGAGTAAATCCCATAAAAGCCGCCCCGTTGTACTGTCGCTATTTTTCCTTGTGGATGATTGATTGATGGATGAGTGCTGACACTTCAATGAAGCTATTTCGACTGCCATCTCAATCCGATGATGTGAGGGGTATATTTTCTGTCCATGCCTCATTACTTCAGAATGACATTCCTGGAACTTCATTTACTTTTTCCCTCCTTCCCTCAAGCGCCATATTTTTTCCCATCTAGGTTATGCATGCCATAAAAAAAGCAATTTGCTATTATATGTGGCATAAGGGCAACACTTTCCCTAGGAGGTAAATAAGAAGGGCCCTTTTTTCTCCTCCATGTTGAGTTTAGGGATCATGTCAAAATTTCCCAAACAACGCCAAAACAGGCCCTTCTGCACAAGCCACAGGGAATGCGGTAAGACCTATTTAGTCTGATTTTGTGAATGCTGCACTTCAATTGTGTCCTTGAACATCTAAAATGAAACAATAGCAAAAGACACCCCAAAGCCCTCTCTGATTTGAGATAGATCCTCTCCTCAACTTGTGCCTAGCATACTTCGAATATTTCATTTGCGACGGAGTAGCAATTTCCCACTTGATCCAGACTTATTTTTCCTTTGAGAATAAGGGAAGTTCATCATTAAATGCAGAGATGGATTTGTCTATGGAGGTTGCTTTCGCTGCGAGGAAACGCTCGGCGAGAGTAAACAGGGCTGCGCCGGATTTTCCAAGCAGTGCACTAGGTAACGTGGGACTCGTGACATTAGCGTATCCTGGAAGATTTTGTGAGTTGACTCGGGACCCGATTTTAATCTGTGTAATACAGTATTCCCGTTAATAATAATGTATAATTAAGACATCCGTTAAAAATCCATAACGTTAATTTAATGGAGAAAATCTAATACAGTTCTATTGGAATTTTTACGTTAAATTAACTTTAACGGGCTTTTAATGGATGTCTTAATTAGATCTCATTATTAACGTGAATATTCCACAAATTAAAATTGGGACCTCGAAGTTTTAATGAAAAAAGTTACAAGCACAAATTTGAAATGGCCATCTTGTTAGCCCCCTTCTCCCCAGGTCCTGGGTGCCTTGAAGACGGCTGTGCTTCCCAGCCTGTCCATGCTGGCAGGACTAGCCAGGCTGGGCGCAGAGCGCGAAGACCAGATTCTGATCTCATTTACGGTGGCGTAAATCCAAGGTAACTCCATTGACCGCAACTGAGAGCTTTAGATTTACGCTCACCTAATTGAGAAAGGAATTCTACTTTTATTCTTTTATATCTATATATAGATATTTATATAGTGATATTTATATATAGATATACCTATATTTATATAATGTTCAATAATCTAACAATAGTACTTTTGTTTAAAAATCACTCCATCGCATATGTCTCGTCATAAACCGTAATGGAGATTTAAATATATATATATATCTGAGGAATAAAACAAACTGAAAATAATCCATTTTAAACAAATCTTTGGCAGCAACATGGTTAAGCATAACTATTTGAACAACTTGCACAGAAGATTAACATTGTTCAGAGGTTTTTTGGCTCAGAATCTGTTTTAACTTAATAATTCTTGTACTTACTGTGATGTATTGATCCCTAGTGCAATGACTGGATTGGGCAACCCAGGTGCAACAGTAATAGCTGCACAGAATAGAAACATTTCCTTTAGACAAACTATCCCAAAGGGGTTATAAATAGGAAATGGACATTACCATGAAAAGTAAAGCTTCCAATGTGACTGCATCTTGTGTAGCACACTTGGACATTAAACTATGAAGAATTTTTTTTCCTGTCAAGTGTTACAAATTGACGAAATAAGTACATCAATGTTCTCAGTCATTATCTTACTTCAGTGGCACTTTGTTTTAGTGACAGCAAAAAGGGACAGTGGAGACCAGACAGCCCCAGTGCAGTTTATCAATGAAAATCTAATATCGTCCATAAGCAGGGGAGTGGAAATCAATACTTCATTACCAAATTGTTAGTGAGGATGAAGAAGAATAGCGGGAGTTTTTTTGGCAGTCTTCTCGGTCCGGGTTGTTGTGAGTTCAATGTCAGGATGGGAGTGACGTGCAGGGTTGCGCTGGGTGCAGGAAGCCTGGGCTGGAGAGCTGGAACTAAGGCATTCGTCCTGCAAACAGAATAATAGCAACAATATTGTTACCCAGTTTCTAATCACAATTCCAGATTTTATTGAATATGTACTTTTATCAATAGACATTTCTGGAAATGAGTCAGCTTTGCTTGACTTGGTCCACCCATAGGCTCACAAAAAGCAAGGACACAGAAGCGTGGATAAACCCCCCCAAGCTCCTTACGTCCGTAACCGTGCAGGGATTAGTGGATAAACTCGGTAAACTCTAGCTGATGCTGCGGGTCTGCCGGGTCCACTGAGTGTGTTTGCATCTCTGCTTTTTCCTCATGTTGCTTAAAACTGGCTAATATAACGAGCTTCTTTCTACTACCTGCCAAGAGCATACCCACATTGTGTTTAATTACTCGACTATCGCTGTGTTATTTCTGGTTGTTGTGGCACCTCCCCAGCATTCAAAGCCACTGTTCTTCCAATGGGCCTTTTCCATTCTGCAACTGCTAAAAGTGCTAAGTGACTCAAGCTGTGAAGTTGCTTCTACATAGAGACAGAAGGTGCTTGTTTCAGTTTCAAGATGTGGGTTTAAAAGTTCAGCCCAAAGTTGAGTTCTGTTTTGCTTATAACCTGGGAGAAAGATACTGAGAAAAGCAGTAGAAAAAACAACTGGAAAAATAGGGTGAGAAATGAGGCAGGCAGTAAGTGGAGTGAAAGTCAATCTGGAGAGAGCATAGAGAAAAAAAAAGACTGGCAGCAGGCAAAGAGAAGTATGTTACTGAAAAATATATTATCTGTTCAAGGCCACAGACATTTCAGCAAAGACAAGTCAAATCCTGTGTTGTGTTCCCCATGTTCTGGCTAAATCAACAGGAAATTCAGTAGTAGCTTTCTTTAAAGTAAAATAAACTCAGCTTTTCAAAAAATTCCATATGAAAACAAAAAATTCCATTGACTTCATGCTATTTAGTTTTTAATTTGGTTAGTTTTACAATATCTTCACCTTTTCAGTTTTCACAGTGATGCTGAGTTTTGCGTTGGCAACCCAAACCTGCTATGCAGAAGTGGTTGGAAGGGAAGAAGAGGTTTTGGCAGCTGATGTAGAGACTTTTGGCAACTGAGGATACACGGAAGTCAGTTTGAAATTGTGGTGAATACCTTAGATCATTATTCCCACTTAAAAGATATTAAGAGCAATCCATGTTGACACTTTAAAATGTTGTCTTTAGGTTTCAGAGGTAAGGCTCCAGAGCAATTCACACTTTGAAAAGCTATTATTTTTCACTGCAAAAGGACAAAGCTGTGTCGGTTTACACCTAGTTCAGATTTTAAAGAAATCCAGAAGCCTTACTGTTGTAATGCCTAGAGCTGAAATACAGTAATGCCGTGAGCTGGCTCTGCATCTGCAGCTGAGAACTCAGCTGCAGAATCACCCTCTGCAAAAGGTCCAAGCGCAGACTGTGGAGATGGCACAGGCGTTTGACTTTACCTTTCCGAGCAGATTTTTGTAGCCCTTAGCCCTCACCAGGATGGAAAGCTACTTGCGGCACGGCACCTAAATCCTGCCTTGGTTCATATCAAGCCCTGTAGCAGCTCTGGCATGCAGAGCATCTGTCTGACTCATGGATGCGGGACACGGACACTGTGGGCTGGTCCCGCATAGGCCAACATGAAGGGCAGTGGTGACACATCTGAGTGCAGGAGTGATAACTCCTGATTAATTCAACACTGCCTCCAGAATGTCGTTAGGACAATTAAGCAGCATGTAGTATTACCGAAAGTGCTAAATCTGGGAAGGAGTCTTGGACTGAAGCAAAGTGACTGTAGAGAACTGGTTCCCTGCCAGTAGGAAATATTTATCAAGGGCTTGGACTGGAAAACCAAAAAGTCAGACTCCTGCTCCTTTTCTTTTTGATTCATTGTGAGGAAGTCCCTTCGACTTTTGTATTAGACCAGCCGTAAAATCAGCATAGTAATATTCCTGGTCACTCCCACATCACAAGGGGAGCATGCATAAAAGCAACATTAAGGACATCATCAATCCTTGGCAGAGCTCTTCAGAGGCACATCGCTCAGGGTATAGGTCCATGAGAAATTTTTCTGGTGACAAACCTGCTTCAGAAGCTCTTGCCCTTTCCTATGATTTCCACCCCATGGTATGAACAATCATCAGCTGCGTCCCTGCAACCGTCTGTGAGTCTCCACCACGCCAGCCAAAAACTGGATCCATCCTTGATGCATCTCACAAGAGACCACACAGACACTTCCAACAGGAGTCCCCAGTGCAAGGTACTGGGAAGTGTGGAAACATCTTCAACTGGTTTTGCTGCTGGAGGAAAGACAAGATGGAACAAGGCACCCAGGAGCTGGAGGGGATTCTCTGCACTGCTGCGTGTATGCAGGCAGCTTTGGTTTAGCACTGCTATAAAAGCCACTTGTGGCAATTGTATAAACTTTTGAGACTAAGCATCCATATACTTGACTAATGGTAACATCAATGCATGATTAAAATCAATTGGGACTTGGCATCAATTTCAATGGGATAAGTACTTCACCCTTAGGTCTTTTGGCCAACCAAAGTCCCCATCCTTGGGTTGGTTTTTTTTTTCTCTTTTCTGCATTGATATCACTGCAGGCTGGGACAGGACTTTGGGAAATTAATTAGTGTGAGCCCTGATCAATAAGGGTCATAGTTTATGTATTTCATTATCAAGTCTCTAAGAGATTAAGGGAGTATGTGGAGAGCTTGTCACGTGCAGTCTAGGGCACAGCAGCTTGGATGTTGAAACAGCACCTGATGGGCAAAGTTTGTTGCTGCCTCGGCATTTGTTGAAATGTAGTTCAACCTGTGCCATAAAAAAAACTCTATCATTTAAATTATGCTATGAAAATGCGGTTGAGGATGTTCATTATGCTGATGTCTTATATAGCATATGTGAAATATCAGCTGCAGATACTGAAGTTTTGCTTTTATTTAACATTAATTATCAAGCCATCAACAGATGTAAAAAGTTGCAGCTATTTTAATGTGGATACGTCAGGACTCAGGATTCTTTCTAACAATCACTTTCCCACTACTTGTCCATGGCACAGCTTTTCCCTATCCTCATTCAAATCTTCCCATAAAAACACAGCTGTGAAACCTTTGAAATAGGAACTCTCAAACGTGGCTGCAATCGGAGACAACTGTCAACTGTACGTTAACAGCTAATCGCGCCTGTGTCCAGCCTCCGTGGGCTGGCACCAGCGCTGCTCAGCTGTGCTCCTTAGCCCTGGCATGGCTTCTGGCTCACGAGAGCAGTGGTGAGCTCACTCTTTCATGCACACATGTGCACACACATGCCCAAACCCATGCTTTCATTTGCTCTCTCTAGCTTCCTTTTCCCCTTCTCTCCATGGCCAAAAGCCACACTAGTTGAATGATACAGCTTCCCGGGGCGTAGGACACAGGCTGTCTGCTCATGGGGTGGTTTTCAAGTCCTTCGCTTGGGGATTGCTGTCACTGTTTGCTTTTTGGGTTCTGCAGAACAGCACCAACCACGTCAGTGGCACGGTCCAAGGTACTCTAGGTGATGGTACCCCAGAGCCAGGCAGATGACAGTAGGTTTACGTGTTTATAATGGTTTGGTTGGGGGTTTTTTTTTGGTATTTCCAGATCTTTGCTAATATAATTTTATCATCTTCTATTAGTGTAATGGGATAATAAAAATGACAGTATGCATCTGTGATCCACCCACCACAGTCCATGGGAGTCTATGAATCAAAATCTTCTCATGCTGGAGCTGTACCTATAGTAATAAATCGCAGGACTCTTAAAAGGCCAAATAGAAAGACACAGACAGTCCCTTTGTGGTTACCAAACATGTTATCTCTAGATGTCATTTTTGACCTACTTTTGCTAGATTTTTACAACAGCAGAAAATCTGTTCCTTAAAGAATCATGCTTACGTGCATAATACCTAGACAGGGCGAAAAAACAAATCTGGATATATTTTATTTCATTTAGGACTCCTCTCACCATGAATTACAATATTACAGACTCTAAATGCTTTCTCGTTACCCATAATTATAACTAAAATTATATCAATCTAAACAGTAACTACTCAAATGATTCATCCTGATTGTAAGGAGCATGCTCTCTTAAGTTACGCCTGCCCATCCATTTTAAAGCCTTGTGGCAGTAATAGTTTTCCAGAAGGTCATTTAACAGCACATTAAATAAATAAATAGAACATATTTTTTTCAGAAAACACATTCTAGTAGGGTGGGAAAGCATTTTGGGAGAGGTAGGAATAACCCTCATGAAAACTAGTATTTTCAGATCATCTTCATTCTTGCTGAGGGTGCAGCACCCACCCAAACACACGCAGAGGCTCCACATGATGCCAGCCTAACGTTCTTCATACTGAGGGTGTCGTGCCGAGGAGCTGCCCTGTGCACTGCACAGAAGTGGCAGTCAGCTGCTGCCCAGCCGCAGAGCATGGGCAGGGGAGGACACACCACCACCACCACCCACCACGGTCACCAGCAGGTCCCCGAGCCTCCCGTGTCCCTGCAGAAGGCACCGAACTTTGCATATTCAACCTGAGGCATCAGCCGTATGGAGAGGGGAGCGTGGAAAAAGGTCTCCTTTGTTGTAAAAGTAAAACATATTTATATCCCATGATGTAAGCTTATGAGAATGCCGGACAAGATAATGGAAAAGAAATGTGGGCTCTAGCTCAGATGTTCCTGGGGTGTGCCTGTCTAAATACAAATTGTCTGACTGTGGTAACACCCAGGTGGAGGAATTTAGAGACCTCATTGCCTGGGATGATGGAAACTACATTTAATAAAAATTTGAAGTCATTAAGTTGCATTTATCTCAGAAAACTCCGTTGAAGATACTTTGCTAAGGGGCTAAGGCCAAGGCCAGATAACCAAGCTCTGGATTTCAGCAGCAAGATCATCAGAGCACATATCTGCAGCTGGGGCAAAACTCCTTCTCTGTAGGTCAGTGAAGTTATGCTCATTTACCTCAGCTGGCCTGCCTTAACAGTTTTGTGATACAAAAAAAGAGTCTGCTTGAATCTGCCAAAATAACCTCCAAACCCTTCTCTTTTTGAGTTTCTTGTTTTCAGAAAGTTCTGATATCTGTGCATATGGTTTTGTATGACAGATATTTTTAGCTGTGATTCTGGTTGAGCAAAACTCTGGAGCATTTGCCTATCTGTGTTGCGCACAGTGCAGCAAACACAGTGATCCATCTCTGCCCGGAACGGTGGATTGACGGTACCAAACACCATGGCTGGGCTGCACAGATGCAGCAGTGCTGACATTTTAGGGACATACCTCTGCAGGCATGTATGCATAGCAATAATGCCACCGGAGACCTGAGAGAGAGATGCGAAATTTTTTCTGCATATACATTATATTTTATGTACAAATATAAATCTATTTTTATATGTAAGTACATATATGTATTTCCACACAAAAAGCAGCCTAGTCAGATGTACTGAGTATGTGCAGCAGTGCCCAGCTCATGAGGGTTACTAAACATCCCTGAACAAATACAGTTAGATCCTCCAAATCCACTTGAACAACGTGGCTTGTGAAAATGCTGACATCTGTTAGCCTGAGCGGTTCCCCAGAGGGCAGGCAGTTTCTTCTGCGAATGACTAGAAGAGTATCCGGGTGTATTTTAAAAGCAGGAATGATGAGACACATCCCCAAAAGACAGGCAAATGAAAGGCACGGTAAGGGTGAAGGTGAGTGCTGCTGGCTGAAGCTGCCCCATTCCTCCCTCCCTGTGTGACCGCTCACAAGTGCCAGCTGTAGGGTGCTGTAGGTCAGGGGGCTATTCAGGCTGAGAAAAATGAGCAAGAATAATTTTTTTGTTTTCCCAATAGTCTGGGCAATCTAGATCTTTGCAGGGCCCAGGCAGCGAGGGCAGTTATGCCAGGTGTAGGGATGGTGCAGGAGGGACCAGCGGTGTTGCTGCTAGCAGCAACGCACACTCAGCCCATCCTCACTCCCTTTGGAGGTAGCCAGGCGAGGAAGGGAAGAGAGTGAGCTGGGTGCTCAAACCCGGTTCCTGCCCCCAGAGGTCTGGTGTGCAGGGCTTTAAGCAGGTCATTTCACCTGCCTGCACCCCTCAGCTGTTTTGCTGGTAGATGGAGTCAGAGGAAATATCGGGGGCTGCAGCTCCGTGTCTCCAGGGAGAGGCAGTGAGGTCCTGGGCTGGTGGAGAGAGTGGGATTTCTGCCACTTGTGTTGAGAAAGGCCGAGATTCCACCCCTGATCTCAGCTTGGGCCTCAAGCTGACATAGGATACACACACGCTCCGTCACAAAGAGCACACATGGTATCTAACAGGCACAAAATATCCCGACACTTAACTGGTCCCTTCTAATTGCTCCTGCACACAAAGGCCAGTACAGGGGTATCTGGAAGGATCAGAGGCTTGTAAAGAGAAGAAAAAAGAGAGAACATTTAATTTTTGGTTTTTTCCTATAAATGAAGCACAGTCATCAAATCACAATGTATTTGAGGGCACATGTTATTGACAGCCTATTCTTGGAGAAAAAAAAAAAAGTGGATTTTTTGGCAAAGTTTCTTTATTTGCTAAAGATTAAATTGTTCATTGTACAGGGCACCATCTGCCCTTGGAGAGAGATTTAGTTGATGGCAGCTGCAACCAAAGTGTGGAAGATAAAGCTGAATTTCTGGTTTCTTTCAACTAGCAACTGTCATTACAGGTCACATGCAAACTGTGTCATTTTCTGTGACAAGCAGGTTCTGTAGACTTGGGTGCTTGCTACATTTTAAAATGCCACCTGTATAGATCCCAGAAGAGGAATAGCTTTCGTAACACACCTTGAAAAAAGTGACTTCAGAGCAGAGAAGACAAAGCAATTATGGTTCAACTGTCCGGATGCTGGTGGTGGGTTCAAGTCCCAGGTTTACATGGACGGAGGTCAGGATGTGCCGGTGTGTCACTGAAAGCTAGACTTCCTCAATTAATTTGGGTGCTTAAAAAGGCCAAATTGTCATCTGCAAGTGTTTATTCAACTGCTGCGTAATTCCTCAATTGCGTCCTTGTTTCCCTTGTGGTGTAATTCCCACTTAGACTAAACCCCATATTTTTTCAATTCTGAAGAGAATTTCTTAATCATCAGACTAGAGGTTATTGTGGGTGGGCTTTCTCCCCATCCCACCTCTTGAGCTATGACACTAAAATGTCCCGATTCACTGCCAGACAGTAAAGACTACTTAAGAGTGGGGAGATGCGGATCTTATCTCTGTGTTCAGAGTTACTTTGATATTACACAAAGCTTGTCACTGGCTAAAGCGAACACCTCCAGGAAGGAATTTGTACCTCTTCCCTCTCTCCTGAACTCCATAACTCTTCTGCAGGAGAATTATGTTCCCTTTCTCTGCTGAACAAAATGGGAGGGGAGAAGTTAAGAGCACACTGGTAGATTTTATTAGGACTAAGAAACAAAACAAAACAAAAAAGCAAACCCAAACCTCTTTCCTTTCATCCCTGCCTTGCTGTGAAAGTGCCTTCATATTTCCAGGCTTGCTGACAATATTTCAGGATGGTACATCACACACCGTCTCCTCTGGAACAGCAGACATTGTCACTGCTGGGAGACAACTACTCTCTGGATTGTACTACACAAAGATTCTGTATAAAGCATTTCTATAGAAAAAAGATTTTTGAAATTTGTGAGTCTCTTAGCCTTTCAGACAAAGATGAGTTCTGGTTAATTTTCTTCTGAAGATTTCTACATTTTCTGCAAGAAAAACAACAGCTACTATTGCCTTAAGACAGACTGAACTAGTTGTAACATGCCTAGATACAATATTTTTTTTTCCACGTGAAAGAATTTGCAGGACACATATTTGTTCTAAGTATTCAGTTCAGTTTAAGTTTTTGGTCTTCTACCACATTTTGTTGTGGTAGGACAGTATCATGTCTTGAAACAGAAACTGCTGCTGCTGGTAATTTTTTAACAAATCTGGTGTGATCAAATCCATGGTTTTGGATAATAAGATTTTTTTTTAATGGGTAAAGGCTTCGCCTTTCCAGCAAAATATTGTTCATCATTTTAGGTGTCAGCAATCTTTCTGATTACTCCGTGATGTGCCCAGACCATCCAAGCCATACCTCTTTGACAAGGCTCACACTTCCATGTCTCTTTTCTGCTCATAACAGAGCCACGCTCAGCCCTTGCCTTTACTTCAGCAGATGCACCCGTTTCCATCCATGATTTGACAGAGCTCAAGTCCTTTCAGGATTAGGGCCTTTAAAGAGACATCTGGAAAAAATGCTGAAAATCTAAGACTATGCTTGCTTGGGTTATTTTTGTCAGAAAGCATTAATTGGTAGGAGAGGGGGGCTGCTTATGTGAATCAGCGTGCAATATGTGGTTTCTTCTTTCTTTGCGAGAAAGCACTTAAAACACAAATTCCCACCTTAAAAACCAAACCAGTGCGCTCAGTGTGAGCTACAAGTAAATCACCTACTCTGTGGTGCCAGAACTGCACATGCTCTTCTGCTGCTGATTTATCTACAAAATATATCACATGCCAGTTACTTGAATTAGGATCATGGGGAGAAGGGAATCATTAGAGAGTAGAAGAAACTCCAGCACATAAAGAAAACTTATCCGTTTGTCTCCTCCGCGATGCCTGTTTTATTTCCTCTTCATGCACTGACAGTACTGATGAGGCAATGGATGCTGTAATCCTAAGCAAATGCTTTTGGGGGTAGCATCATTAGGGTTGCAAATGTTTGATACAGCAATAGCTTCGAATTTCCAGGCAGGCTTTTTTTCCCCGGTCATTGCAACGTGTTTAGCAGCGCTGGTAGGTGAACAGCACAGCCTGGATCAGGTATTTCGCTCCTGCTGCCGTTTCCTTTGCTACCAGCGTGCCCTGAAAAGCCAGGTAAATTAGACTTGGAGAAAGGGACACTGCAGCTTTGAGTAATGAGGCTGGGAAACAGGGAACACATTTTCCACTAGCTCATGCCTCACTGTATGGCATTCTGATTTCGTGACACTTTATAATAAATCATTGCTTATCACTCACATGGGAACATAACATGGTTCAAGTTAAGATTCGTTAGTGATTGTAAAGAAGAAACATGAATTGCTCTATATCAGGGCTTTTTGATCATCTTTCTGTCCACTGCAGGCATTTTTTTTCCTCATAATATTTACAGTAACCGTTGTTTAAAGCATAAATAAAAGGAAAAGAAAGAGCAGAAAATATGAATAATGAATATAAATTTGTCTTATTTGTGTGTTTATGTAAACATTTGGCAATTGCTTTGCACAGCAGCTTGTGTTCAGTGTCACAGAATGCTGCACCAACATAAGTTTCTAAAGCTGGGATTTTAAATATATATATGTATATGCGTATATAAAAAAACCTAAATGCCAATACATTCATTTTCTGGAGGAGAAGGTTCTAGCAAGCACATCTAGAGCCAATTTGCTTTAGTATGTCTACCGCAGGGAGAAGAGAGTCTGAACCTGTCCTGCAGTGCTGTCCCTCCATGGACCAGCAGCACAACGGGAGCGGAAAGCTGGTGGCATCAGCCCGGAGAGGAGGGAGAGGCTGAAGCAGCTGTATGTGGGGTGCATCGGGGCTGTTCCAGCCCGGTGATTGTGTCCAGGGATCCACCAAGCGCTGGACAAATGCAGGAAGCAGGGCCTTGTGTTCATGCAAGGGATATCCGAGAGGTGGGACATCCTGGCTTCAGCCCCTGTTCCTGCAGTCAGCTCAGGGATGGCAAAACGTGAGCCTGGATGGGGCAGGCGTTGTGGATGCATTTGGCTATAGATTCAGGTGGATCACTGCCTGCTCTGACATTCAAGAGATGGATGTAGTTCACAACTTTTCCATCAGCAGTTTAGAGAGAGGGGTAAAAAGCTTATGGGTTTATTGGTGACACCAGTAGTGCTTCAGGGGAAGAGTAAATTTATTCTAAAAAGACCTACAGACTGAAAAAAACTGGAAGCTTGCTAAAATAAAAAATTATAACAAATATGCAGAAATTTTTCACCAAAACAAAAAAAACCTTATTCCTTCCCTCGTGTTACAAATAGTTCTACTTTAATCTGTTTTCTTTACCTTTTGGGTTTGATTGTGGGAAGTACCTAAAACTTTGGGATAACCTGAGAGAAATCAGATAAGGTAAATATTTGCTGCAGCTATGGCTTTGATTATTCCCCCTTCAGTAATCTGCTATTTACTTCATTAATCAACTATATAATGTGTCATTTCTACTGCTCCCTGGCTGAATAATTTCCAAAACTACAAACAGCTTTCAAGATAGTTGCCAGACAGGCACAAATTATTACTTTCAGAAATTCTTCCTAAACTATTCCCATGAACAGAAGTTTTCATACCCTCTATTTGTGTAAAGGAAATGGAGTTGGGTTAAAAATATTGCCAAATTATTACTTTAGACAAATTCTTGCATATATTTTTTCTGGTTTTATTCCAGTTGAATATAGATTTTTAAATAAAAAAATATAAAATATATTAATGTTTGCCTTTGCTAGAATAAGTAGCCTTGTGAGACAAGATGGTAATGGAAGTAAATACGGAGTTAACTCTTTGCAGGGTTAGGGGTTTAATTTAGTAGTTACAAAAAGGAGAGATCTGATTTGCTTTTACTGAGGCAAATAATCCCTTTGATTTGTGGAACAACTTGTCTGAGTAAAATGGCATATGACCAAGGGGCTGTAAATTCAGCACCCTGATCTGATCTCTCTCCCTGACACTCCAAATCGCAAGTATTTGCAGCTATACCGGTCTGCTGTCTTTGATCTCCAGCGTGCTCTCTTAAACTCAGTTTTGCTTCTTGCGTTCATGGTCTAGGTCACTGTAAGACTTTCTCTTGTGCTCAGAAATCCCCCAAACCATATGCAATAAATGCGTTATGCACAAAAATGTGAAATGCCCCAAATACCAAGATTTAAAAGAAAAAGAATCTGTTTTGGTAAAGCACAACATTAGATGCATTCATTGTATCTTACTTTTTACCTACTACTGATAGATGATTATGTACCAGAATTAACCCTCCCCAACTCTTGTCCAGGGAAAAAGACATAATTTTTCTAATATATATGATATAGACTCTTAATCTGCTCTCACTTGAAGTGGTATAGTGAATGGGATTATTCTCCATTTATTTTGGCTTACACTAAACTGGAATTTTTGCCCCATAAGCTTCCTGTAATTTTTGCAAGTGGAACTGCCTTTGTCAGCATTCTTAATATTTCCCCATGGAAATGGTATTAAAAAGCAGCACATATGCCCTACAATCTCATGTTTTATCCTTGAGAATGAGGACTTAATGGTAGATTTTTTTTGTTGTTCTTTCTTTCTGCAGGAAAATGGCTTAATAACAATCTCAAACGGAGCCTGGAACAAGACGGTGTATCTTCAAAATGCTAATTCTACAGCAAACCATGCCTGAGTTAAAAACAGATATTGAAACAGGGGAATAAATATTTGACAATGCTGTTAAGGCAACTTTGCTAACGATTTTTGAACAACCTCCAACTGAGGTCTAAATGTCTGCAATATCCATAAACAACTCTATACTGTCCAATTAGGGAGACAAAGACATAGAGTCCTGTCAGGAAGATTTGCATGGCTAAGTGTCTGAGATCACAGAGACGATGAGGGATCGTTTGGAGTGATGGGGGATGCACAGAACGGATGACTATCATTACGATATTACAGAGGCTTACACCTTCCCAATTACTGGCAGGATTCATTAGTTACTGCTGCATTTCCCTAATAGAATCCTCTCTCTTTGGCTTATCGCTACCTTCCCTCTGTCTACATAAACCCACAACTCAGCAGTCGATCACCTATGAAAAATTAGACAGTGTAGCTTCCAGTGGCCTATTTAAAATGAAAAGGCAACTGAGTAAGAAATAAAGAACAAAAAAAATAAGGGCTGTAATGCAGATATGTGGGAGCTACAGAAGTGGCATCAGATGGGTCTGGAATTCTCTTGTTATTGAACTGTTTGAGAAAAAAAAAATCAGTGGCAGCTGCAGAGGGAAGCATCATGGTGGGTTTAAAAGCACAATGAAAGCATTTTACATAGACGTACGTACACACACAAACTATAGGCAGATTGCAAAGTGACAATTACTTAAGGCCTGCTAGGCTGAAGTTTCACAACTAAGATTAGTGAATATTACACGGGCTCGATGCTGTTGCAATCGACTCAGCCCCATTAAAGATAATGGTGTGAGCATTTCCATGCTGTCATCATGTTACTATCAACAGCATTATCAGTATCAACTGCTTTTACAATTATGCACAATGCACAATTACGCTCTTCCTGCACAAAGACTTAGCAACCACCAAACTCGTTTTCTTTTTAAATACACTGAAAAGAGCGTAGATTTCAATCCTTCATCTGTTCACAGATGAAACAACATTTCCAAATCATCACTGATAGCATTTTTTTCCTCCCATTCTAAGGATGGCCAACTGTTCTCAGCGATTTCTATTACATTTCCTACCTATTATTTCATGTAATGGCATTCCTTAAATTTTAAATTAGCTTTGAAGAATAAAAATAATTGAATTCCTGCTGTTTTGTGTACATAGAGGGTGACAGGAGCTAATGTGATAATTTAAACTGTAAATGAGTCTTCACTTTGTGTTCATTAATTACAGCTAATTACTGAATTACAAACCTTCTTGGTTAGGCACTGTTATGTATTCATGTAGCATGTTGGATTTCCAGCTGGTAGAAAACTGTTTTATAGACTTACAAGCTGACACACCAAGCTACCACTGAAACAATTCAGTTTGAAAAATAAAGGAAGGGTGGGGGGCGAGTAACTGCTCTTGCTCTTTGAATTAAGTGAGTGATGAGAAACAGTGCTGCAAACTTGAACCTCAGGTGAGCGAGGCTCTTGCGTATATAATTAGAAAATATATGCTGTATCTGGTAGGCAGAAACACAATGATTTTGAGCTGCCACTTTGGGTGAAGAGCACGAGTCTGCTCTGCTCACACCTGGTTTACACCAGCGTTCATTCCCTGATTTAAACAGAGTTAGTCTCTTTACAGAGGCACAGCAGCGAGACAGAAATGCCCCTGCAAATGGGGCCAGTGCTCCTAGCACCAATTCTTCCTTTATGCTCATGAACAGCAGGATGGTAATATAAAACTGAACATCGAAGCAAATGTGCATTTTATTCCATATGTAAGTGCTTATTGTTCCTCACTGAAGGATCATATGAAATGCTATAGGGCTGTCTTGAGCATTTACTCAACATCTTCTGCATTGAATGGTTCTGTCCAAACCTCTCCTTTGGATACCTTTTGTCTGCTGATGTTTCATATTGAAGCTGAATGCACTAGTTGAAGCCTCTCTCCCTGCAAAGTGAGCAGGAGGAGCACCACAATGACAAAATCAGCCATGTTATGATTTTACAGGCTACAAAGCTCAGTGCCCAGAGAGGGAACCGTGGCAAGCGGCAAAACAAAGAAACAAAAATCCTCACCTCCATCTCTGATAAATACATAGGCAGAAGATACAGCGGTTTTCCTCTTACTAGCAATTGCGTTTTGCACTGTTTTCCTCTGCTTTGTTCTCTTTTAACAAAACAGGCCAGCAGCCCCCCCGGACAGCACGTGCTCGTGCTGTGCCAGCGCTCCTGCGCAGCCCAGCCGACCCTCGCGCCCGCGCCAGCCGCGCAGCCGGCAGAGCCTCCCCTGCAACAGGTAGCCAAAGCACCACTTCGTGCTGAGAGCAGCACAGACTGCAAGGAACTATTGAATCAAATAATTACATTAAAGCTGTTTCATAAAATTATCCTCTGACCCACTTGGCCTTCCAGACTGGGGACTGGGAAGACCTGGATCAAGGGTCCTGCCCCAGGGGGCCAATGCTGGGTCTGGAACAGATCCTTCTCGGAAGAGCACAGTGTTTTGTATGGCCTGTACTGGAACAATTTAGCTAAATAATACACAAACAGCTAGAAAGGAAGAGCTACGTTCTCAGCTGATGTAAAACTGTGTAGCATCATTAATTTCAGGAGACTTATGTTGATTCACAGCAGCTGAGGATATGGCTCAATAGGTTTGTAATAATAAAGACTTTGATGACAGGCCCCTAAAAGCGGTAACACTAATGTGTGACTGCTCGCATAAACACCAGTTCAATGACAAGGCTTTTCTGCCTAAGAACTAGTCTGTGTCTTCAGGTTTAATGATAAGTACTAGTCTTTTGTCCTTAAATAATCATTTTCATCTGGAGAATGGCAAAGTGACTTGTTCTAACACCAACAGAAATTCAGTAGTAGGCTGCGCAATAGGATTCATGTCATGTCCTATTCCCTCATCACCTTCTCATGCTGCCTCTTCTCTTTTGGGCTACAAAAAGAGATGGGGAAACCAGGGGAGAAAAGATGTGCAGGCAGAAATTCCTTTCTTTCTGTGGATAGTAACTCTCTGCTATCATATAAAGATAATGACTTTCATTAATCTTCTGTAGGTCTTTCATCGAAGGATTCTTTTCACTCCATGTACAGAGACCACTTAAATGCTACTGTATATTAAGTAAAAGGGAGAATTCTTGATATCACATTTAAAAAAATAGCATGAGAAGTAACACTGTGCAGCATGGTACCTATAGAGGCTCAACATGACTAAAGAGGTGAGGCTGCTGTTCAGTAAGTTATCAGCCACCATTTCTAGGCAGTCTCTCACCCAACTTGTTTTCACGTCTCACTCCTTTTTAATCTGACAGTCTCCAGCATGCAAATTTGCACGGAAACTAAGCATTTCAAATGTGCCAGAGGGAAGCAGGGGCCTCACACTTATTGGTAGATTAGTGCGCCTAATGCCCTTTGGCTTTTCTCCCCCCTCTTTTTTAACATAAAGGCTGATTAGTCCATTAGTTGAACAACTCGGAAGAAATGACAAGGAACTAACAAGAGAGTAACACTGTATTTTCTATTTGTTTTCTTCTGTTGCAGCAGTGCTAATTGGAAGTAGTAGTTCTTGATACGGTGCTTTGGGGAATGCTGATGAGAAGCACACAAAAGTCTGAAGTGCCTCTTCTGTACAGCATTGGATGCAGCAAAACACAGCACCCTCTCAATTGTCATTACCCTAATCTCCCACACGATCTCAGTATTTGGGACATTACGGCACTTGCGTATTAGAGGCTGCATAGACCTGCCTTTCTGAAGCTTAAACCCTTACTTGGGGGTGAGTAATATCGTATTAAGCCACAGTTTATCATAACAAAGTATGTTTTCAAGTAGAAATATCAAACCTGCTTGGTAGTAGTGGGAAGGGAGGCAGGAATTAGGTGGGAATATACCTTGAGAGGGGACTTGGACTCTGTGCTGGCTGTGCATCCCTTTGCCCACGGGGCATGGGCTGCGCTGGGTGGGAGTCAGTACCCACCATCCTTCATGCAAAAATTTGCCTCCGTGTAACCTGCTGGATTTCAGCTCTTTGGACAGGCTAGCCTCAGACATCAGGAAAAAGGCAGAGACTGCCCTAACTTCCCAAATGCCACCAATGACAACTTTTCCTTCAAAGATTTTCACCCCCTCTTGGGCTCGGGAAGGGGTCATGGGGATGAAGGCTGCGAGGGTAAGACGGCACCTCTTTCCCATTCACCCAGGTTTGATTCTCTTTATGAGCATGATCCGCCAATCCGTAATCAAGGGTTAATTTCACAGCTCACTGCTTCATCTAGCATAATATCCATTCAGACTAATTAAATCTGTCTAATAATGTGAGTGTCTTTGTCTTTGTTCTTTCCATTCTTTGTTTTACACCCTTCACATCTCATCTCCAGAACTACACGCCATCACACTCTGCTTGACAAGCAGAATCCATCCCTAAAATTAAAACATTCCTGACCTATCTGCGATGACAAGGCAAGCAAGCTTCACAGCGCTGCGGCCCATGAAGGGAGCTGACACATTTGTTTTTAATTTCAAAAGAGTAGAAAGTGAAGATCTGACCCTGTCAATCAGGCCCTGTGACAAGTTTAATCATTGCTGCCCCACAAAAATCACGGCTAAATAGGAATGCAAATAATGTATCACAGGGCTCTTATAAATGCTAATCAAGGAGAAGTAATCAACTGACAATTTCACTGATCTCCTTTCTGAAGAAGTCAGTCAACGCACTGTCTCTGGACCACAAAGAGAAGAAAAGACAAAAGGCATAGATGCCGTTTCCCAAAAAAACCTATCTTTTTTCAGGGTTTCTTTTTCTTTTTTATAG
The DNA here is from genome assembly GCA_035590275.1 of Ibycter americanus. Classification (NCBI taxonomy): domain Eukaryota; kingdom Metazoa; phylum Chordata; class Aves; order Falconiformes; family Falconidae; genus Ibycter; species Ibycter americanus. The sequence goes on along the minus strand of JAVJGI010000002.1, from coordinate 9,127,128 downwards.
AGAAAAACAGAGAATTCACTCTTTTTGATCCTCTACTGAACTTTAAAGCAAAGCTGTTTCTCAGGAACTTGAACAGTTATATGTCAAGTGTACTTTATTAACAGTACCCTCCCAACCCAGAGACAGCGCTTGGAAACTTCTGCTAAAATAAAAATCTTCATTTGTCTTTGTCATTCATCCATCTTCAAAATTCTTTTCCGTCTTAACAGCTTCTGTCCTCTACGGGCAATATATTTAGTGATATATGAAGTTTTACAAGTGGAAAGCTAATAGTTGAGCTCATATTTTTTTCTAGCAGCTCCCCTCCCCCCAAACTGGAAAAAAAAATAATTATAAAATCTTGTTTGGAATGTATTTCAGTGCAAAGGCTCTCTTCAATACCCGGATTTTTTAGCTGACTATCCTTTTGTGACCTTTCTAATGTGGTAAAGAACAGACAGAGCAGGCGTAATGCCAGGCTTTCACTCACAAATTCCGCATGGCAAGAAGTCACTGCTTAACCGATGTACGGAATAGAGAAGGACCAGGACAGACAGACGCACAAGGTTTGTAATGCTATTTACTGTTATCATTTTATTGTGGTTTGCTATGGTAAGCTGTGGTTCACTGTGGTAGGTCCTGATGGGGCCCATCAAGCATTAGAGTCACAGTATTGGCACAAAACAAAAGGATATGGTTTGGCCAATGAAACTCAATGCAGGGAGACGTAAGGAGTATAAAGATTGCTGCAAGAGGTAAAGTTCAAAGAATCTAGTTGTTTGAAGTTTGGTTGGTTTTTTTTTTTTTTTAATAAGCTACTTTCTTACATGGAGCCAATAGATGAAATAACTCGAGGAGGGCTTCAGCACCAGGCTTAGGCTACCAGCAGGGTATTGTAAATAGAAATCTTCCACTACCACAGAAGCTGGTGCTTTAAAGCCCACGACAGTTAGCCGCAGCACAGATAAAGCAGCAAGAACAGCTATGTCAAAACTTTGTCCTAGTTTTCACTTGCAGTGCTGAGTTACAGAGATGAGAGGCTGGCTGTGCCGTGCCCCACTGGGGCCGATGACTTTGCTTTGCTCTGTACGAAGCCACCAAACCCATTTCAGACTGGACACTGAATCACCCAGATTTACACATAAGCAAAGACAAATGTGAACGATCTTTGGTCAAAGCCCAGTTTCCAGCTGAAAGAAGCATTGGGGCAGCAACAGTAGCTCTGTGCCACTTCTGTGAGAAACGTGACCTGGAGCTTTGTCACACAGTGCTCGCTGCTAGACGGGGATGTTCCCAGCAGCAAACTCTCCATGCAGGATGTATGTGGAAGGTGGGAGTAGAAAACAGAAAAAGAAATTGAAAAGCACTTTGCAGTTGTCATGTCACTTAGCAACAACCTTTCCTACTTCACATCAACACAAGTGTAGTAGAAAGACTGCACAAAGCACATGTACTGAAATCTGGGGTAAGCAGCGAATGTAGGAGGGCAAGAAGGAGCTCAAATACCAGCTAATCAGAGAGCGCTTTCATTTATCATTTGAGACACGCTCTACACTGCTATCCTTGTGCTAGGGCTTCTTCTGAATAAACTACTGGAGCTAGCCATCACTGATCTTCTGAGTACCAATGCAGAGTAAATTATACAAACACTCCTGAAGGTGGAAACCAAAGTTCAGCTATTTGTTTCCCAAATGAACTCCACCTAGGCGGTCACACTTTTGTCTGTCATTTTACTCTCAGATGAATTCCATTTTTTTTTACCTGCTTCAGTTTCCCAACTTCTTCCCTGTAGGATTCCCACTCTTCTCTCTCTTTACTTGCTGGATTTTCATAATAATGTCCAGACTGGCAAGTCCACAACCCCTAATACTTCTTCCAGAAGTTAATACTGTGGCTCCTTCTGGCTCATTACCAGATATTTCCATCAGGTGGAGAACGTGTCTGGGCCCTGACAAACAGAGGAGTAGGTGCCTTTCCTGCAAGACTAAGTGGCTAAAACTAAAAACACTAGCACAAAAAGAGAGACCCATGCAAGCCACTTTGCAAGTTCTGGGGAGGATGATAAGTTGGGCACCCCTCTACTTTAATTATATCACTTGTCCTCATTTGTTTAGCTTCAAAGAGTTAGGATTTAATTATTAGCCGTTCCCATACTATTAGGGGCCAACTGACTGGCTGAGGGGCTGGTTGTGGAGACAACATGAGGAAACCCATTCTGCGTGATTCAGGAGTTCATTGAGCTACTGTTTTGCTCAGGAAAAAATGAAATGGCAGGAGCAGAGCTGAATGTCTGTTCTTTCTATGGTTGCTCTCTGAATATAAAGCTCTGCAAAGTGTATGAAATATTACATAAATAGAGCATTAGTATGTGCCAAATTAATAACATGCATTATCTAGCAGCCATGCAGTGATGCTTATTGTACAATTCTAAATCATCCTAATGGGAAGAAAAAATCAGAATCCATCACTTTGTGGCTGAGCTCCTCTTCTTGCAATTACAAAAAGTGACTTTTGCACACAGAATTGTTTTAGATGCATTATGGAAAGCTGGGCATTGCCAAATGACCAGAGCACATCATTAGCAACCAGCGGCTCCTGAGCTCTCCTCCTGCTGTACACTCAGAGGGTGTCTCTTAGCTGAAAGCAACCGCAGTGCTATGCTGGTGTGCCTTACTTTGGGGCTGGAGAGTGACAGCCTGATTTTCAGCAGTCTATTAAGCACAATCACAGACACATGCACGTTATACCTTAACTTTAACCAGGCATTCAGCACTTGTGAATGTATAAGAATATAATTGGTGGCAAACACATGTTCAGACTAAACTGCTAATCAAGTCTGCTTTCGTCCTGCCTAGACACACATGCACACACATACACACACTCCAACTCCAAAGAGACCCTGCCAAGTAGAGAGGAGACTTATTTTTTACAGCTGGGTTTCGTTTTCACAGCTGCCAAGTAGCAAAGAAAAGTAACCCTGGTGATCAGGCCAGAGGACATGTCCTAGGCTTTTAAGTAGGCTTCCTGGGAGGAGACACAATAGACAATTGCGGTGCCGCCTCGCCTCTGCGAGCTGCCGCCACACTGGGCTGCTGCTGGCTGGCACCGGTGCTGCCAGCATTCGGCACAGGGTGGGTATTAATAAAGTTTTGGCTGTTCATTGCACTTAGCCAAAAACCTAAGGAAATGCTGCAAAGGCAAATGAGGCTTTGGCACAGTCAGGGTCGCAAGAGCTTGTTTACGGCAGGGCTCAGCCCCTGCGCTGCTGCTGCTGCCGCCGGGTCGAAGAGGAGCTCTGGTAGGGTTCCCTCTGCAAACTTGTGTGGCTGTGAAGCTAAGCTCGTAACCCTGCACGCCGCACGTGCCTGCCTTATGTCACTTTATACCACCATCAACATCAACAAATGCAAACAAACAGCATTTAGCTTTGAAATGATCTCTCGTCATAGTCGGTGCTAATGGGAGCGAGGTTCAGTTCTCCTCTCCGTGTGAGCAGTGCTCCCATGGGTGCCACGGGTGAACTGCTGGGGCTTAGGTCTTTTGGACTCAAAGAGATGATCACAAAGCGAAGGGTCTTGCTGTTTTGTTGTCTTGCTTTGGCAGTCTGTGCCGGGGACCCTGCAGAGCTTATTTACAATGTTAACACCTTCTGGACATAGGAGTGATGATGAGCACACAGAAACCTCCTTTGTTGTTTTCAGCCCCAACCAAAATCTTGTCTGGGGAGCGTAATAAGGACTGGCACGACTCATTGCTATGCAGGGTGTGTGGCATTGCGTATTAAATCAAATACTTTCTTATCTGACCTGAAAAAGGAAATTCTGCAGTAAAAATCCAAATGTACATAGCAGCATAATCTATAAACTCGAGGAAATGAATACTATTATCTTACATGAAGAATACATTAAAATAGATGACCGTTACATAACACACATTAACATAGCATAATAATATATTTACTCAACGTAGGCATGTTTTGACATAGTGCAAGCTGTGTACAGTTGCTTAGAGAATGGGGGATTTTTATATATTTACAAATACACTTGAAAACTTGATTTTGAGAAGAAAGATGGTCTTGGGGGTACTTTGGTGCAATTCTGACAACTTCAAGTAAAATTCAGGAGAGCTTTTCCTCCCGTGTCTGGAATAATTGAGCTATCATATCTGTGTCTGTCAGATGTCAGTCATTTAACTTGCACCTCAGCTGTATGCGATGAATTGCAGAATGAGCCAAAGACTATCATCCCACAATCTGTGTGTGTTTTATCTGTGTAATCTGTATGGGAGCGGGGAGTGTATCCTGCAATGTGTTTGCATAACTTCTAATGCTGCAAGGGCTAGGTCCTCCTTGTGGTCACTAAAGCACAACTGTCCTTTTGTGTAATTTAGGCGTTCGAACTCCTTATTCTTGAACTTTTTGTTTCAAATCAAATGGTAGAACAAAACAATCACAGAAAAATTAAGACTCTCCTATATTGTCCTACGGGAAACTCATTTACTGTAAAAACCTACCACTAGAACAAAAGTTTGATAGTGCCCATAGAAGATTTACAGTGAAAGTAAAATGGAAGAATGTTATGTTATAAAAGAAGAAAAAAAAAAAAGAGAGACAGAGAAAATAGAGCCAGGAAAAAAGCAAATACAGTGGAAAATAATCTCTGCACTTCATAAAACGAGCTACGTTCATTATTGCTTTCCTATCATACCAAACTTTATGTTGCAAATTTATCTTCAAAGTCTGGAGTCCCTTTTCACAAGAAGCCTGACTAGTGCCATTCAGTTGCACTGCACAGAAAGTGGCGGCCAGTGATGCTGGTGAGGACTTCAGGGATGGTGCTCTTCAATAAGTAACAGGTACCATCTCCTTAAACCCCAAGTTAACGGACCAATCTGATCTCTATAATTTTAAATCATAAATAGCCCAGAATACTAGCGTGCCTTGAACGAATGCTTCTTTATCAAAACAATACACCAAAAGCAATCTTGTTCTCTTTTTTCTTTTATTTTAAGATGATTAGAAAGTTAGTTCTGTAGTTGATTAAGTTCTGCAGAAATTGGGCTTGTGATGAATCATTAAACAAAGACATTTTTTGTACAGCAATAAAGCCTCAAATGATTAATTAAGGGCACAATGCCAAAACAAGTGTCTTTGTTTAAAACGCAGTGGACAAGACAGGCTTGGGAAAGTTGATGTCTTAAGTAGACGCCACAACATGTTTTTAATTATGTTCAGGAAGAAGAACAAGAATGGGAATTGCCAACTGTTTGGAAAGATAATTTTTTTTTTAGAAGAAAGATTAGAATAAAAAATAACAAACAGAGCATTATTGATTTAACACAAATGCCATTTGTTGGGCCTTTTGTAATTTCCTTATTAGTGTCATCATTCTGGAGTTCATATGCTCCCTTCTGTTATAGCATTTGGCACGCATTCAGCTCCCAGCAATATGATACAGTAAACATTCAGTGACTGCTCATATTAAAATGTTTTATTTGTTGTAACTGTACCAATGATCAGGCAGTGCAAGTCCTAAATTACCCCAACTGTTTTGCAGGCTAATTTGGTAGGAGTGAGCTAGTGACCGTCTCTGCAACACACACGCGGGCACACACGTGCACACACACACACGCTGGGCTGTGCAGAGCCGCGCTCTTGGTTGGAAACAAAACAAAAAGTTCATGCAACATCAGCTCTCCACGGCTTCTTGTCAAGAGCGATCTGACTGCTCAGCTAACACAGACATAAGCTCCAATCAGTGCCTGTTCGGTCCGACAGATTTTGTTACATCTTTCTCTTTGGGGCATTCCTTTGTGGTTACAGTGCAGGGGAGACCCCAAATATTTTTGCAGACTCCATGTTAGAGGATCTTTCTGTGCAAGTTTTATTCAAAAGGTTATTTCAAACCCATTTTAAAAATCACTGAATGCACTAGTCCTGTGTTTTCAGGTATAGAAAATTATTTTGGGTGCTTCAGTAGAAGGGAGAAAGCTTAAGGAGTTTGGAAGGAATTTTGGAGGATAGGCAAAGAGCATCGTCCAAAAATCAGGTTTCCCCCAGTAAGAAAATAAAGAAATTAGTAACCACAGTGGCATGGGGATTGGCACAAGTCCGACACAAGGAGCTCTGAAGACTTCCCAGAAAACCTTGCACTTGCAGTTGCTCTCTTTGTGTGTGTCCAATTGCTGCCAGAATATATGCAAACAAGGCAAGGCTAGCTGTAGTCTAAAGCATGCCATATATAATGTCTTTTTTCCCCACTGAGCGATGTCAAATGCACTGGGAGCCTTTATTAATGGGGAACTCCTTTATTTCTTAAGAGTCTCGTTCTAGCCTTGATCTTTATGCGAACCTCCCAGGGTCCTCGGCAGGAGACTGCTGTGGATCAAGGGTAGTGCGTGACCTTAATGCTGTAGCGCAAGTCCCTGGATCATAATTAAAAACGTAATTTGGCCCTTTCCGCAGAATGCGCTTTGACACCTCTGGAGTAGATGTGTGACCTTCTTGGCCTCCTCATCTCTCATTTGTCCCACTAGAAATGGCACATGTGTAAGCATGTAATCAGTCTGTAATTACATGGCCAACATGTTGAAATACAGACTGTTCCTAATCCTTTCTAGGACTGGATTTACATATTAACACCTACTATTAACACCTACTAGCCTTGATGAGAGAGATCCATGAAAGTCTTCTACATAAGAAAACAAGACAGCAGACATCTCAATTTTCTTTTTAGTCCTCCTGCTTAGAGAGTGACCCAGAAGAAAAATTAACGGATAATTCTATTGAACACACCATTAATTTACCTGTAGGGATATGACAAAGGGAAAGTTTTTTGACATGGATTTCTTTTGAAAACAGGGCTAGGGGCATTGCTGGTGAAGAAGCACAGGAGAGGCTGGGCTGTGTAGCTGTCACTTCTTAGCACGAGTCGCCAGGGAACGCAGTGGCTATGGAGTGATTTAGCTCAGGACAGAAGCCAAAAGCCAGATCTGCCACTGAATCGCTCTCTAAGGCCTGGGCCCACCCTGGGTATCCATTCAATGCTCAGGGCATGGAGTAAACACAATAACTAATCAGATGCAGCAAGTTGTCAAATCTATATGGATGCTATAAAACTTATAAGGGTCCCCTTAGGCAATAATAATAGTGGTGTGTATAAATTCTGTACATAGAAAAGCAGAATGGATCCTAATGGGCTTCAGTAAAAGCAAAGAAAACATTTATAGCAAAAAAAGTGTGTGCACAAATAAACTATAGTTTTGTCTCAATCCTTTAATATTTCCGCCCACCTCTGTACAAGCTGGAAGCTCATTAAACTGCTCGAGAAGGTGCTGGGTGTTTCCACCAAAGGGCTGAAAGCCCTGAAGCCCCTGGCCATGGGTGCTCAGCACTCGTCACTTGGTGTTTGCTGAGCATGGCTGGTACATGGTACACACCTTGTGAGATCCTTCTCTTCTGCACCAACTGGGTGCACAAGTGGCAGATGTGGAAAGAACTTTCCAGAAAAACAGCTCATCAAAAGCATAACCTTCTAAAGTGCTATTGATGTTAGAAAATGGTGGATTGAAGGAGCAAGATAAACCCACCAGAACTTAACTAAACAGATTTAACCGTTTCTGCTGCTTTGACTGACTTTATGAACGTAATGTAATTAAACCCTTAAAAAGTATATAATAAGAAAAACAATAATTCTGCATGATTTTTTTTATTTGGTCTTGCAACAAATGGTAACAGTTTCTAGCATGTACATTTAAAGGGGGGGGCGGGGAAAGTTCAATAGTATTAGAAAAAGGTTTTTTTCATGACCTTGGAAAATGAGACTAAGCTGATCTCCAGGACAGTACCCTTCCCACTACACAACCACGTGAAGCAAACACGTGACACCAAATGTGGTTTCCTGTTGCTTGTAGAAGGGACAAAAAAAGTTTCAGAAATGCTCAGTAGGCTTTGCAATGGCAGCTCATCCTGCTTGTTAGAAAGCACCAGTGATGACAAACAAGGGTGAAGAAATCAGGAATGAAACCCCAAGGAGGAAAGGGCTAACCTAAAGCCCAGCAAATACAGAGAAAGGATCCTGCTGGCTGCTGCGTCCCAGCCACTCCTGCTGAGCCTGGCACAAACTGAAGGTGCTTTAGGTCTCACAGCATGTCTTCCTTTGAAAGCCAAATATTTTCTAGTACTTTCTATCAATGAGTTCTATCTTTAGCCATCAAACACCTCTTCTAAGTTGATTGATATTAGGCATCTTCACCCCACACCAGTCCTTAACCAGTCAGAGGAGAGAGCTGAGAAATGTTTAGCTGTCACATTGGAGAGGCTTTCAGGGTGACCCTTGCTAAAGAATATACCCACTGGCAGGAAACTTTTACAGGAGCTATTCCTGCACATCTGAGCAAGTCCCACCTACTGCTTCATTCAGTTTGGAAAAGCAGGAAGATTTTCGTGATGTTTTTAATAGAGTCAGTTAACCCAGATGTGTTAGTTTGCTGCGGCCTTACGTGAACCCCAACAAATAAACCGCAATAGGCTCTGTTCCTCCTCCCTGTGTCATTACAGAGACCTATTTGCCTTTTTAAATTGAAGCCTGAAAAATAAGTGTGCAAGCAGGTTAGGAGCCTAATGTCGTCTGAAGATATTTACTGTGGTTGCTTTCTTTGAAGGCAGAAATGTCCCATCAGAAGACAAAAATAGATGAGGGAACCTGTAGCTCACAGAAAGGTGTTTTCCCCTCATGGGAGCATAATCATTAACTTTAAATAAGTCCTCCTTAATCTCCTGAGCTGTGCAAACAAACAAACAGATAGAAAAAAACAACCAAATGTTTTCCCTCTGCCTTTCAAAAGCACAAACAAAGCCTCATTTGCCAGATGGACGCTTTCAGAGATAGAGCTAAGGTTTAGAAAAGGCTGATCACTCAGCAATATTTTCTGACGGTGTATGGGGGAGTTTGCTCAGAAGCTTCATGGTAGTTTAAGATATTCCAGGATGCACTAGCACGGCGTCTGCCTTCCAGCCCTTTTAGAGTGGAGTTTTATAGCTTTGACGATAAACTGCAGAATTATTTTCAGCACATTTCAGTGCTCAGGCATATGAGTGGGAATGAAAAAGTCCATAAAAAAACCCCACCCGAAAACAAAACACCGAAATTCCTCGTACTTGTTCTGTTGTAGAACATACTTGTGAGATGGTAATGCCTTTCTTGTATTGTTAACCCATATTGAAATTTCATTACAATCTCTTTGGATTCATTTGCATTAAGCTGTGGGGTATGGTCCAGACTCTGCCACACTGACAAGGAATGCTAAGCTCAGTAACATATACTGTGGGAGTGGACTGTAAACATGTAACTTTCAATAACAATTTTGCAAGCATACATGAAGTCACTGGCGGCACTTAGTTCTCACCTAATACCATGTAGATGCAAATTGGCATTCATAATTTAAACAAGTCCTTTTTCTGCACCCCAGCAACATGAGCCGGATGCAAAAGGAAAACGGAAGACTTTCTCCGGATACAGAGAGGATCAAGCAGAATCTCATTAAGGACCACTTCAAAGATCAGTTCTTCATTTCCATACAAACAAGTTTAAATTATCTTGCGTGAATCTGCTGTTAGCTGTTGCACTGTTCCATTATGCATGATTCTTGACTGCTTGTATCATGAAAATCTGCACAGCGCTCCATTAGTGATTTTCAGTGTTATGCTAAAGCTTGCAAGTGGTCATGTTATTAGGTTAAAGTACTATATTTTGCATATTTATTCTGCCTTACCACATTTATTACCTCTGATACTGGCCAAGCAGAATTTTGCATGCATTTGACCACCTACTTTGCATGACTTGTGTGCGATTGTAACTACAAACACGGATATCTAAACAGAAATAGACAGCTGGAGAGATGACTGGCTCTTTGCTCACACTTTCACTGTGATTTTGATCCACTTCTGGAAAAAACTTATGCAATTCCTGCAGAAAGGCACTCTAGATCTATCAGACTGCATCTACAAAATTAATCCTTTTAAATAACTCCACATAAACTATGTGACAAATGTCATTATGGCATAAATTATTGTCTGTATTACAAAGGCTTTGTTTTTACACTTAGGTAATTTAAAAAAGCTTTTCCCAGGATTTTCATCTATAAAAATAAATATGATATAATCTGGTTTGTATGTCTTTATAGTTGTCTTACTTCTGGGATGCACCATGTTATTAACTTTCATGGAATACATTCCGTTCTCAAATTACTGAAATCATCTTGCTCACTTTAGGGATATTTATATTAGGAAAGAGACTTGTTATAAAAATCAGGAACGTAGCTAGTGTGTTACAAAGACAAATATATCATTCATTATATGTAAAAGAGAAAACAATAATTCACCTTTTATATATTGGTTGTTTCGCAAATCTTGAGTCATGGATGAATGCCCAGGGGATTCAGAGTTAGAATATGGATAGCATAAACCAAAGCTGCCTAGAACCAGCCCTTCTTAGTGAGAAGTGGACAGGTGTTCGGGGGTTTTTTTTGTTGTTGTTTGTTTTTAATAGAAGAAGAATGTATAAAAGACAACAGGAGTATTTCCTTCTCCTTCCCAAAGGCTGGATATTCTTTTAAAAAATAATGGTGAATGGGCCATCCAATGGTACCTGAGTGACAGCATCTGGTGAGACCACGACTGAAAGGAGAGAGTGTTTCTGACAGTCCTTTCCAGCAAACTCTTCTGGCTTTGCAGCTATGGTGAAACACGCTGGGAACTTCAGCAGGAAACCCTGCCGGGTGGTCCCACCGTGCTCCTTGCTGAATCAGGCAGAGCGCTGGCAACAGGCAGAAGGAAACACCTTCCTTTTTACATGGCAGCAGATTAACCTGTGGGACTCATTGCCTCCATGGATGCCAAAAGCATAAGTGCATCTAAGAAGTGCTAAGACGTGGTTGTGGACCGCTATGGACATGGTGTGCCATGAAACACGGATGCAACCCATGACCCAGGCAGTCCCTGAGCCGCAGGCTGGTGTTACATGCGGGGAGGCCACCACCACTGGGAGGTCACAGCACCACTCCAGCCGCTGGCAGGGACAACGTGTCAGGCTAGGTGTGCCTGTGGCCTGGCCCCGGACAGCCATCCCGATGTTGGCTTAAAAATGCTGGAGGCAGCCTGCACTGGATATCAATGTGCTGGGGTTGTATGAAGTTTATACGTACATACAGCTCTTCTGCAGTCTCATCTGTGTAGATACAGATGATGCAGGACAGCACAGAAATAACAGGAATAATATTCAGTGTCTGAACAGACACTTCTGAAAGGCTTATTATGCTGAGATGCAGCTGAACCAAAACACTTTCTCCCGAACAGTTTTGAAGATGCCAAGTGATTGACATCTGAAACTAAATCAAGAGCCACAGTTTGAAAGAAATCCTTCTTTTTTTCAAGAGGAGCCAAACGAAATCCCTGAATATCAGCCTACCAATCCATCTGCTGCCTCTGTTTGGGGCTATTCAAATCTATATCCAAAATTTTAGGCTTCATCTGATCTCTGATAATAGATTGTCAGCTCTGATGTTTTATCCTCATAAATTGCAGGCTGACACACATTCTTTCTCAGGTAGTTCATTCATCTTACAGCATTTTGTGCTTCTAATTTGTCATTTTCCTTCCTGCATCCCCGCTGACCACAAATTACAGATGGTATCTCATCATGGGGCACCATAACAACAACAAAAGCCTCAACAAAATAGTTAGGATCTGATCCTGAGTGATACTGAATGTCTTCAGTTTTCACTGATGCATATGGGAGCAGAGAAGACCCAACATCTCACAGGCAACACCTCACATGGTGCCAGGGGATCCCTGCGGTGGGTGTAGTTTCTGTTTTATCCATGAGGATTGATACACGTGTGTCCTGCTATTCCATGGTATCATCAGCCGTGTTACTCTAATACTTTGAAACACTAGGCAATGAGGAAGATGCCACCATGCTAGGTGCTGTACAAAGCAGAGAGACGTCTTTGGTTCCAAAAAAGCTTATTATAAAAGTATAAAAGAAGAGACAACAAAGGGACACAATACGAATACATGAAAACAATGAAATAACACAGACAGCGGAGAGGTTGAGGTATCAGCAACTTAACCATTACCAAGCTGAACTAGCTATTTTCAGATTTTTCTTTTTCAGTCTCTACTTAGCTGCAACTTTAAGAATGGATTCATTTTCTGCATCGTTGTGCTTTTTTTCTCTGCCAGCCAGGTTTTCAGATAACCCTGCTGAAGTTAAAGAAAGGGTTAATAAAAAGGATCCAAATGTGAAGATAGTGCCATTAAGCAAGGCAGACTGGGTGTGGATGACAAAATTAAGAGTTTACATCATCTGTGACTGACATGGAAAGAGAAGAGGTTCAAACTGTCCACACACCTTTGTACACTCTTCTTCAAAGCATCAGAGAATTTTGTTCTTAAAAAAATAAAAAAATTACTGCTGGGTTTTTGTACCTGTGTCTGCAGTTACTGCAGAGCCACCATCATCCCATATGCAGATGCAATTAATTAGCTACATTTACAATTACTGCAGCTGTGCGTGTACAGTCACAATAGCAGAGCACCAGCTTCTTCGTACGTGCTGCCTTCCCATTTCCAAGTGTCTGCAGACACCTGTCCCTCCAGTCTCACCTTTCGTGACATACTAATGTGCAGGAGCTGAAATATTAACGTATAACTGTCTGCATTACATTTTTAAGGCATCGGGAGTCCTTTCTTTCATCTCTCACCAGATTTTTAACATTAAACAAGCGTATAAAGGCTGCTGAGAAATCTTCGGCTGGCACGAAGCCTGTGATAGGTGATGAGGGGTTGGCCGGAGAGGCCACCCATTAACCCCCTCGCCGCCTCCCTCCTTCCAAACCCCCAACGCTCCCAAGGACTTAAACCTGCTACCTCCCTCCACTACACTGAAGAAAATAGATGTGATTTTCTTTACAAAAGAGCATTTCATTTAAGGAGAGAAAGGAAAAGGAAAGGCAGAGTTAACATAGCCATTATTCTCCATCTCAGGGAAAGCAAATCCTATTCTGCCTGTCATTACAGTAGGTAGAAAAATCCTTTCATCCAGTCATTAGTTGTAAACATTCCCGCGCCGCCTGGGACCAGGCCTCTGTTTCCCATCCCGTGCTGAAGCCATTTTCTAATACTAATGTTTTATACACACATCTCAGATACAATGCGAACTCCCCCAACCCCAAAGGCAACGGGGCATTCGTTTATACTAAATCAGAAGTGTCACCCTTGGCAACCTGCAGCACTGAAACATTTATTCGGCTTCACATTGCTGGCACTTAGAATTATTTCTTTCATGCCTGATAGCCGAATTACAATATGGCAGGTTTCCCCGGAGCCACTGGATCATTAGTGCCAGCTCACAACATACTTTCAACTGATATGGCATTTCATGTACAGCTGCCAATCAAGAGATGGGGGATGCAAATGAGGGTGGGCCCATTGCTGTTCAATTACTGTACAGTGAGTGCTGTACAGCTCCGCTTAATGACTGGCAGTTGTTTTGCTGAGTGGAGGAAGAGCAGAGAACAGAGGCAGGAATTCCCTCTGGGAAGCCGGTTGCGAGTGCAAGAAGTTTTTACATTTGATTTCCATATTTATTCTTACAACCCCCCCTCTGCCAACCCTGTGTGTTTCTAAACACAAGGCCGAAAAAATACTTAGCACAGCTTGTTTTACAAATACACAGCCTTGTCAGTTCAGTCGATTGCCAAGGCCACATCAGCAGAAGATTAGACTTTTTTTTTTTTATTTCCTCCCCCCCTTCTCTTCAAAATATATGCCTCTTTTCAGAACGGCCCAAGATGTTTCAGCCTTGAGGGAGTTTTAAGCTTTACGGAATCCGTTATTGTAGTCCATTTTGGTGATTTTTGCTGTCCTTTTCACACACGAGAAATATGATGCCAACCTTTCTGCAACACACATCTTCCACCATTTGTGAGCTCCTTCTGTCATGAAATACCTCTTTGAGGCTGAGATCTGCAGGGGTCAGTTGCGGAAAAGGATGAAAAACAACAGCAATCCTACAAAATCAGGACTTCTGCTTCATGTATTTATACATTACTCTGGGCATTACGGCAGCCTGCAGACGCGCAGTGGTGGGTTCTGCAGGCATGGATCATGCCAGACAAACCAAATCAAACAACTGACAAAGTATGACAGAAGGGTAGGGTTTTCTTTCCCCCCTTCCCTGATATTGAAGTTCAAGGAACAGAAGATGATACTCAGCAATTTCAAATGGGTTTTACTTTGCATTTTAGCATCAGTCACACCAAAATCTTGAAGTGAAACTTATGGTACATGGGAACAAAAAGACCCACACAAGTCACGCTTCCGTGACACTTGCAAAATAAACCTGTTTTGATTTCACCAGCTGCTGATGCACGTTCCTCCATGGCTGAGCCTCTGAGGACGCACTCACGTGTAGCGCACCCCATTGCACACCGTATAGGGCGCCTTTACTGAAGAGAAGCGACGTCTAAACGACCGATCGCCTGCTCTGTGTCAAATGGTCACTGCTAAGGTCACGCTAGAGTGACGTGGAGGAAGAGGAGGCAGCAAGAAACATGTCTGGAGCCTATTGACAGGTACCTCAGACCTGTATACCTCAAGGGCTTATTACTCACTCTCCTCTGAAACCTCCTGGTCTCTGCCCACAAGGTCCTGCTTGGTCCCCGGCAGCAGCTCCTGCGTGTGGGCTGCCCATGGTCCTGCTGCCTCCGAGCAGCCCGGGGCCGTGCACATCTGTCCTTCCTTTAACAGCTCTACGTTTTCAGAATAAGGTCAACGGGACCAAGCCCAGGTCACCGTTGTCTTTGAACCGTAGGGAGGTTGGGGATGGGCTGTACTGTACAGCTCTGCCAGTGCTTGTAAGAGGGAATTGAAACACGGTAACTCCAGCCTCCTGCCCAGCTCAGTCCCCCGCTAGCAGCGCCGAGCTTGGCTATAAACGTCAGTCATAGACACCCAAACCAGCACGAGACAGTTTTGTTCAGAAAATATCAGTTAGTCAACCCAAAAAGTTTCTTGTAAAAACACGTAGTTCAACAAAGGAAACTTTCACAGAGGAAGGAGCTCTTGAGTCCACAGCAGATTTCCAGTCAAAACGAAACACCAAAGACAGAACAGAAAAAAACAAAAAAATCAATTAAAACTTTTCCCCCCCCCCCATGTGTGGGGAAAGTAGAAACATTTTCCTTTGATTCTATTCCATTGACTACCACTCCACAGACTGGGCTAGCGTAATATTATGGGCAACACGAATATATGCCTGGCCTGCCGCCACAGCCGTGGGAACGCACACAGAGGTGATCAAGCCGTGGGGCCGGATATTTCATTATATTACTTTGCTGGAAATGAAGGACCTCTTATAAATGTCAAGAACATTGAATCTATACCTGTTAAAATATAATTAAAAAATGAAGTAGTTCTTATGTGTGCATAGTAGCTACTTTTTAATGTTAATCACCGAGTTGCATTTAAAACCCTTTAAAAACAGGAAGTGATGTGAATGACTAAAGGCCTTTGTTGTTCTTTAGTTATTAGAGCACAGCAGAAGCCAATTAGGCTTGTTTTTCTCAATGCTAAGTAATAAAGTGAAATGCTCCCTTTTTTTTCTGTAACCAGATTGCAATCCTCCACGGCATGGCGTGATACAAAACCATCCCAGAAATCACTGGAACGAGGAGCCCATTCTGGATTAATGAAATTCGTTTTGTGACCGCTGCCACTTTACAGTCACCAAATGACAAGAACAAGTCTGAAGCAGAGAGAGGTAGGGAAGCACATTGCCCACGTGGATGCAATGTCTGAGATACGCTTCTGCTTTGCTGGAGTTTCTCCCTCTAATTCTTCGCTATTGAAGATAAAGTACTGGGTTGGACCCACCCAACCCACTATTTCCACAGCAAACTCCTAATAACGTGCACAGTGAGCCTCTGCTCTCAAACTGCAGCAGAAGCATTTCCTTCCCCTTGCCGAGCATCTCAGGAGGACCTAAGAGTTGAATCACAGGAAGAAAAAGCCATTTATACATGACCCTGAAATTATATTCTTAGTTTCAGTCTCCAAAGGTCACTTTAGGGAACCATAGTGGGATGTAAGTTTGGAACCATGTGGTCGCTGTGATCTCGCGTGCGCATTTCACAGCCCAACACTACAAGTTGTGTTACAAGATTTACACCATTACGGAACAGACCAAAGGTTTCTGCAGAATATTCCTTCCCACTTTCCTGCTCTTTTGTGGACTGATAACATACATCTCAATATACTGTCTTAGCATAATGATTTGCATAATGATAAGTGTGTTTGGGGGGAGGGAAAGAAAAGCAGACACCAATGTGGTCAATTTAATCAGACATCTCCAATAATCCTCAGATGAATTCTCGACAACGAAATGCCCAGGTTGTCCCCAAATAAAATGACAGTTGACACACATATATTCTCCTGTGCTTCTCTTTTTTCCTGATACGTTGAAGGAGTTTTAAGATTAAATTCTCAGTTGTTTTAGTACCTGTTCAATACCACTGGCCTAATTAATTTTGCTACTTTAGGGGTTATCTTGGAAATAATATTCCATAATGCTGTCCTCTCCTAATTGACATATCTTACATGAACTGATTTCTCTGCCTATGGAGAAGTAAATGCTTTTCCCTTAAGGAAGGGGAGGAGAGAATATTTCTGTTGCTGCTGGTTCGTGTAAGATGACAATCAATGCCTCAATGTTTACAGAATAATTCCAAAAGACAAACTTGGTCATACCTGACTGATAAGAAGAAAGGTGCTTTAACGAATATACTTGTGCATGACATTACAAATGGACAAAGCAAAAAAAAAAAAAAGAAAGAAAAAAGAAAAATATCTGATGGTTTAATTAGGGATAGAAATAGAGTTGTCTGGACACAGCTGAATGCCTGGCGGTTCCTGTCAGTAGCTACAGCCACCACACATTCACCACATCCAAACATACCTGACTGAGTAGAAGATGGAGGTTGGTGTATGGTTCAACAACCATGCTGAGGTCAGAATCCAGTCTTAATGATGTAATCAAACCGTGATGCAATTGTTCCCTAAGTCACACATGCACACAGGCTCACACAGAGACTAACAATGCCACCCCTTGGCTCTAAAACCGGAATTTCCCCGCACACAGAAGAAGAATGTATTTGCAGTAGAAATAGATGGCAAATTTATCTTTGCTGTGGAGCACTCATTAGAGACCAAGATTTCAAATTTACTTATATAAGCCTAAGTTTTAGAATAGATCCCTGAACTAGTCTGATATATCCAATGTATAATTTTATGAAGCATATCAAGTAATATTTTTTTAATTTATACTTATGTAGCAGTTCTTGCTCAGTGGGCTCAAGATATCTTACAGACTACGTTACTGAGAACACTTCCCTTAAGTATTTGTTACCAACATAACAAGCCTTTCTCTGAATTGCAATGTCAGGAACTTAATTTTTGACATAAAATACTGTCCATGACCGTTGTATTTCTCTGGAAGGAAAACTGATTGTTGGAAATGTGCCTATTGCATCTTGATGACATTTTCATTGCAATTAGCAATCTTCAGGTCAAACAAAAGTACAGTCCAAAGAGCAGAAGTGAGCTGACTGGTTAGAGTGTACGTTAACCACGTAACAGACCAAGGTTCAGATCTAACTCTGCCTAAATCAGAGGATGGAATAGTGTTGGGTGTGACCCTCCCAAATTTAACTTACTGGGCCATTTTAGTTTTGCAGTGGTTCTTGCTTTTCTGTGCCTCTGCTATGATTTTGGTAATTGTGTCTCACACCGATGAGAAACTAATTATGGATGTGTAAAATCTTGCAGTTTTTCACCAAGCGAAACTATTGTTTCCTGGCCAGCCCTGATGTTAATCACTCTGTATGGTCTAGCTTTTTCCTTTAGCACAGGCACAGTGAAAACAGGGATTCAAGATTCAAGGCTGAAAGCAGCTGAGACACTCATTTGACTAGCCAAGGCTCAGCATCCAGAATTGGAATTTAAAATGTATTAAGAACCTCACACTTAAGCTTATAAGCTTTAACTCTTATCATGACGCTCCCATTTGAACCAGTTGAATATGAAGCTAAAGTCTCTCAAGCCTGCTAGACCTTTGGGATTGCCACTCAGTTATGTCACCCACCTCATAGCTGCTCTTCTGGCAGTCCACCTGCTTTTCATTACTGCGAGATCAATATGACCAGACAGGACTATCCATGGGCCAACTCTGTCCACTGATGTCAGAAACAAGATCCCACATTTCAACCAGCTTTATTGCAGTCATGTGAGCTGCTCGTGGCTGGCGTTGCATGGGCAGGCACTGCACTTCCAGTCACCCCGTTTGTTATTTTTTTTTCAAGGAACAAGGAAATGGCAATGGCAGGCATGAAAATGAAAAGCAGCAGGATTCATTCCTTTGGTATAAACACCACTCAGTTGCAAATGATTTCCATCAGAGTAGAATTGTACAAACTGGGGCTGTAGAATGCCTGTAGTTTGGGAGATACAATGAGTGACGTCTCTGAAATAGAGAGGTTGGTGGTAAGTAAGATGAGGTTAAAACCTGGGGAATACACCTTTAAATATTTTGTAGTTGAGGAAGAGGGAAGCGAGGAGCTAAGTTTTCTGAACAATGAAAACAGTGAAGAATTTAACTGAAAGGTTTACTCCTAAAAATATGTAGGAATATTCAAGATTTCTGTCTGTCCAGGGTAATATATGTATTCACTTGGGTTGGGTTGTCCTCAAGAGTATGAAGTTTTCAAAAGATGGAGTTACAGGAGAGGAAGATGTAACAGAACCGTTTGCTTTAAGGAAAGGTAAAAAGATAACGATTATCAAAACAAAAAAAAATTCCAAGATCCAAAAAGAAGACTTAGAATGTGCTAAATAACCTGAAAAGAATCCACATATGCTGAAATATCATTTTGCGTTTGTAGGCCAGAAGATTATGTTTGTAGTATCGTGAAATGAATGTGTCAGGAGAAATACACCACTCTCATATCTTAGGGCTATTGGTAATGTACTCAAAACATTGATTAGCTTTATCCAGATGATAGTAGTAGTTAGGCAATTGTAATTCTTAAAATTTAAGAAAATGCTTTCCTCAATTATTCTCCCTCCTGCAGCATCTCTCTGTTTGTTATAAGGGCTGTTAAGACCAAATTTTCAGCAATACACACGCACAGAAAAACTACAAACATTGCATATATGCTGCATATACCCTTCACATTAGTGGGGATGAAAATTGTGCTAAATTATTGCCTGAATGAATGGTCATTGTGTTGGACATTTGAGTGGTTTTTTTACTGCCTTTGTGCTTGTTGCATCCTGGAAGCTGTGCAAACAAATCAGGTGTGCAAATGAGATTTTAGTCAGGAAGATTTGGGTTTTTCTCTGTTACTTTATACTTTAATTTTTTTATGAGTCTCTTGTGTCTAGTTTTGTTTATAATGCCTTGTGGCAGATCCTATTTGTGACTTATCATTTTAAAGCAGTTTTTGTATTTCATCTTTGTAGAATTCCCTCTGGAGGATGCTACCAAGGAGGCTAATCATGCCAACATGCCTCTGCCATAGTAGAGGAACTCAGGAAAAGAAGCAGATGATATTATTGCACGTCTCCAGGAATGTCAAATTCACCTGGGCTGCCGCAAACCTTGTCCCTTCCACACACCGCACCCCCACCCCCCCACCCCCCCGAATGGGTGGACATTATGTCCATTTGCTCATGCTGTACATCACTACTTTCCCTCCCATGTAGGATGAGAGAATCAGCAAGCAGTCTTGGAGCAGGAAACCAAAACTGCGCTTTAAGCACTTTTTGCCACAAAATCCATTTCAAAATCTGTTGAACTGTCCAGTAGGTTGGCAGTGCTGATCACAAGGCATGACACCCCAAAACCGTCAACTGATCAAATAACTGAACACAGCAAAACACCTACCAGGATTCTAATATGCTTGTATTAAAGGACATAAAAGATTTCTTGTAATATGACAAAAATTATCCATTTATTGTATACAAGCACCGACCCAGAGACTGACAGTACAAATCCTGACTTGTCATTTGAATCTGATTTGCCAATAGTTACAGGATAAAATTTAAACAGGTCTCTTGTGTACTTAATCTTTGAAATGCAATTGTAGTTGCAGTCCCACAGCGACCTCCAAAGCAAGGAGCACCAGCTGATAGGGAAGCCCCGTGGTCTGGGGAGCAAGTGTCTGCCTACAACAACAGAGATTCAGGGTCTGTTCATCCCATGACTGATTTCTAGCATGCCCCTGGCAAATCACTCTGTCTGCCTTGCTGTTTGGACTCAGAGCTCGTTAGGGCAAGGACTGTTTTGTTTTGCAAGCTTTCTAGAAGGCTACTGTAATACAAATAGTATTGGTTTGGTTCAAGAATGTTTGCAAACTGTTAGGATGTATGAATCAATTAGCAATGGGTTGGAGGTGATGATATGAAGAAACCTAGGGGTACATAATAAGTACATAGCTGTTCTCTATTCAGAGCATCAAATAGCTGCCTTTTCATGTCAATACTGAGAAAAAATAAGGAGATAACATCATTTCCCCTGAAGGACAGCCTACTGGAAAAGTGTCATTCGTTCTTGACCCAGCCTCTAAACTCCGGCTTACTGGCAAAACGGTAGAGGAGTTAGCATATCATCTTGGGGTGTGCAGCAGTGCAGAAGAATTTGACAGCCTCCTGGATGAGTTCTCTATTTACCAACTCTTCGATACTGACAGTGTTATGAAAGGGCCAGTAAACACAGCAGTGCTCTAGTTCTGGGGCACTGTTCTTGGCAAGAAGCAAGCACTGGGGCTGATTTTTTTGTTTAGTTAGACTCATGTCGATTCCTTCGTGCTTGCCTAACTCAAAGAGGCAGAGCCTGAAAGACTTTTTGCGAAAAATGTGAAAGACCAACTTATAATAGTGTCTAAAAAGCCAGTCCTGCCAGAAATATGTGCATTCAATGAAATTGTTAGCTGGTTAAAATGGAAAAGCTTTATGCTGGCTTATAGCAGCAGAGTATCTGGTCTACCAGCTTTTCTTTACTTACAGAAGTATGATATTGAGATACCAATTAGCTTGTGCTTTAAATCAAGCATACATACTTAAAAAAGAAAAAAAAAAAGCTTCATATCTTGGCTTGGCTTGATCCATCCAGGAATTTGATTTAAAAGATAAACAGCTTAATTTGAGTATGTGAATGCATCTTTTTTACAGGACAAGAACCTAAATTTGAACGGTTATTGAACTCCTCCTGCAACTCTTACCATCACAGAAAATGAGGTGCAAAAGAAGAAATGATTTACAGATAAAATATTCTGTATTATTAATGACATTAATGTCAATATTTGACAAAGTAACTACTGAAAATCTCAAATCTTAATTATAATTTTTCTACAGGCTGCATCTAAATGCTGGTATTACTCTAAGAATACTTAGTTTGGCAGTTCAGGTTTCCTCTAGAGCTAAAGGAGGAAAGTTGGTACATAATGGAAGTGCTCTGAATATACCACCAAAGGTTTGTACTTTGCTCTCCTGGTTGCAGAGAGAGCCTAGACTCTAATTCAAGGACCTAGATTAAGTTCCTAGAGGCTGGAAGGCATGGATGAATCCCATCTGGCCCCAGAACAATCCCATGGTGTTTTTCACCCCAAAGTTGGTCATGTTTGAGCAGCACATCTCATGACATGACTAGTGAAGACCCAGTTCCCCAGCTGTACGATGAACGTGTGCTTGAAGTTAATCAGATATGCAAGTGTTTGCCAGACTGAGCCCTATTTTGGAAAATGACTTTAAAAATCTATCAGTAGGAGGGGTAACATAGGAGCATTATTATTATTATTTTACTTACTATTGCAAACTAACTGGTCTAATAACTCATGGTATAATAAATCAGGATCTAGTTAGTCTAGGATGAGATAAAAAAACATGAAAAGCATATGGAGCATAGCTTTTAATTGCTTTAAGACTCCCCCCCAGCCTTTTAGCGCTGTGACTTGTCTATTAATAAGTGACCAGAAAGCAGACAGAGAGATTGTATTTAAAGACATTTCTAACAATGTTTAGACCTCAGCATGATGGCTATCTTAAATTTGCCAAATGAAGCCTCTAAATGAAGTATTTCTTGTTCAGAATCTTCACAAATATGCAGATGTTTGTGAAGATGAATACAAGTTTGTTACGCTCCTGACATACTATCAATTTGTCAGCCTATCCTTTTGCACTTTGCAGCAGCAAATATGGCTTTGTGTAGCAACAGAAGGACCATCTTTCATTTCAGCTGAAGGCCACATTCTGCAGCTCAGTCAAATGTTTTAGACAAATGCTCTTCATAAAATAAGGCAAATGTGTCTTTTTTTTTTTAGTTCATAGGAGGTCAGCTGTTATTCTCTGTCAATGGATTATTATCAAAGATAAAACCTTAACAAGCATTTTCTTTTTCTACTCATTTTTAGGGTCATATTACAATCCATTGAAGTTTCGTGAATCTGAAGAAAAAAATCAGCGACAGGACTCACCATCTGTTGCATAATGAAAGAGACATGTGGATAATAGAACGTCAGTTGAAAGGGTTGCAAGTGATCAAATGTTGTTCAGCACCTCAATAATATTTCCTCAGAAAAAAGGCTTGCTTCAGATATTTCAGTGTTGCAAGTTTTTGTTTGTTTGTTTTGTTGTTGATTCCTTAGCTGAGAGTGGAATTTAATATATATTACATTATATATACACTTATATATGGTTTTGGATTTCTCAAAAGTGGCTATCTATGACAGCAGTCATAGATATGGACAGCTGCTCCCTTTGCTTTTGAAGTTCAGGGGCTATGGAGAATGTACATATATAGCTCATTTTTATAGATGTGGGGCTGAATTCTTAATTTAAGTCCAAATGCACAGCTCACACAACCCTACCTTACTAGTGTTCTTTCTTTGACATGAATAAAGAGCTGCAAGTCAACCCTTCAAAATCTTCCAAAATAAAGGGTAGACCTGAACAGATTCAAGGCCAAAATGTTTTTTCCCAGATGCTTTTGCGATTTTGGAAGAAAAAAAGAATACAAACTGCTTTAATATTTGATAAACGCATCACCTGATGGGAAGCCACTCTCCTGTAATGAATCCACAAACTATGCTTTACCATATATCCCTTAAGGCTACTGTAGAAATATTTTCTATGATGTTCTCTTAGAACAAGAACTGAAGTTCTGTGAGTCATAACTATCATTCCTAAGATGTCAGAGAGCTGATTAAAAAAATAGGCAATACCAAATACTAATACAAATAGCACTGTGGTCTGTTGAAAAGATGCCATGTTTCTGTTTTTATTTTAACCAGTATTTTATCTAGCTAGCAGCGTGTCTTTCCAAACTCATTCTCTCACAAACCATATTGTGCAAGGCCTACATACTACAAAACTTTTTCACAGATATAAATCATAGCTTTTATAGTTCCATCAGAAACAAATCTGAACAATGGAGATACCAAAATATGGACACAGTTACGACAGAATGACTCACTGCATCTATCTATATCTTAAATTTTTCCTTTCCGTGTTCCAGACATTTCTGTCCTCAACCATTCTGCAAGAAGATGCACCCATCTGCAAAGCATTCAGTTCTAAAAACTTTCCTTCATACGGTAGTCAGGTTCTATTTATATTAAACACATTTTACTAATTTTCACTTTCCTTCTGTAGAAACCTTGATAAGGAAAAACCTTCTCCTTGAATATTCAATCATTCAAATTAATGGGCATTTTCTTGGAATGTTGTTGTTTTTTCCCCCCATGAGTACTGGCAGATCAAAAGTTCACAGAAGTATTCTGGTGCAATTTGTAGATCAACTGTACAGAACAGTGTGCCTTGCTACATTTCTAATGGGTTACAATTGAAATGCTACATTTTCATTTTCGACTGACAATGAAAAACACCAAGTAATATTCTAAGGCCAAAAATTATTGCTGGAACTTATGAGCAAGTCATTTCCTAACAGCTTTGTTCCTTGAATACTGTCTTATCAAACGTGCCCAGGATTTTATTGAAGTGAACTGTTCTAATGAAAAAGAGCATTTGATGAACAGGCACGGCTGCAAACTCAATTCCACTCCCCTGCTTTCCAGTTGGTTTCATCAGTAAAATAACCGGAAGCACCCAGGTGACCACAGATGAAAATATCCAAGTAAGATTTCTTTAGGATGACTTGGGCTTTTTTTATTTTTTTTTTTTTAATTTATTTTTATTTTAAAATTGTTCTTAAATTAGTCTCCTAAATATGGATGAAGGCATCTGATTTCTTTCCAGAAATACTGAGCCTAGAGCAGAATACACACAAGTCTTGTATGTCCTCAAACTATCTGCTCCAATTTTTTAAAGTTCTTAAGAAATAACATTTTAATACCAAATTCTGATGTTCCATATGTTGGAAGTGAGCTTACCAATTATTACTGTTTTATTAGATTTAGTTTCCTCTTTGATCTCCTGTAACACTGTGCACTCAATATCTTTTTCTCCAATCCAGATGCTCAGAGTTTCACCCTACTAATATAGTTGTAGTCCTATTACTTGGAATTTCTGTACTTTTGATCTCACTGGTAGAGACAGAGACATAATTACAGTAACAGATCAGGCTGCCTGCCAGTATCAATGGTAAATAACACTGAATGACTCATAGTTTCACAGTTATAACGTGGTTTACACATTTTGGTATGCAGCTGCCCAACAGACTTAGCCAGAATGTATACACGAGTGCCAAATCCTTCAGAGCTTTTTTTTTTTTTCCTTCAGAGCAGGGGATCTGTGAGTTAATCAGCATTGGCCCTTTCTCTGGCAAAGAACTGAAATCAAGACAGGACAGACTCTTGGAAAATGAGTTTCCTTTTCAAAAAATAAAATAAGAAAAACCAAACCCAGGAAAACCATCCACTTGAGAACCAAGTTCAGGCCCCACGTAGATGGGTGTGATTCCCAAGCATCACAAATGCGGCTCTAGTCTGAGCAGGTTAGGGTTCAGCCTTTAATTTGTCCATCAGAAGTGGGACGAGGACTACTTGTTCTTCCATGCTGTCCTGCAGCACGTGTGCGGGGAAGCACAACACAGGGCTGCAGGCTGGAAAGCAAAGTGCCGGTGTCCTGGGGGGGCGAGAGCCCGCTTCCAGAGCAAGCCATTTGGTGCCAGCTGAGTGGTTTAACCACCACCCCATGGTTGCTGCTACAGTACTTTTCAAGACTGCCTTTGTGCCTTTCTGCCGAGCTCATTGAATGTAAGCCCTTCTTGAACCGGTTCTCAGATCATGGACCAAACAAAAATCCATAGGGCCACGTGTTGACATGCAAGTGCAGTATGCACACAGTTCATAGCCCTAGCAGTGAGAATTACCAGCTCACTCTGCTTTCTGGACTTGCTTTCCTATTCTCCTTCAGCATCTATTGTTTGCTCAGCGTAGCTTAAATACTAATAGGAAACCATCTGGGACTTTTATCAACAAGTCCTTTTTAAAATGAAACTATTCCATCAACTCCTAAAGAAAGTGAACATGCGTGTCTTAACTCCTGAAAAGAAATCTGCAGCAAGATGAAACATTAAAACAAAAAGAATTAAGAATTTATGTGACTGGTGTTTATAATATCCATTTAAACAATGTTGTCAATTAAATATTATTATGATCTCTAAAATGAGATACTATCTCTGCTTTTTCCAAAGCAGGAAAAACGCACATGCTAACGCAGTACAAGGAACTCTACGTTTATGACCAGCAACAGCTGTAGTGCAACATGAAAAGATAACTCAAATCTCATGCTTCAGGGTACAAAAGAGAACACTGTGAGGGTCAGGAAGGACTTTTTTTTTCTTTTCTGATACAGAACCCCATATAATAAGCTAGGTATACTATGAGGGTAGGAAGAAGCTGTCATATTATGAAGCAATAGATACAGGAGAGAAGTTTTGTGGAGTAATTGGAAAAAAAAAGTCGATATATCCCCATGAGATTTACTGCACACCTGTGTGTTCCTACACATGCATGCTCACATTCTGCATTGTGAGATATAGCTAATACATTTCACAGCGTTAGGAGGATTATTAAACCTTCTCTAGAGTGTTTGAATGAGGGTATAATCATATATACACAATCCATAAATTATTTATGCATATCTGTGCAGATAATGTGTGTGCATAAATATATATATTTGTGTGTGTCTGTGTTATAAAATGCACATACTGGATATTAAACACACACATCTATAAGTAAGCACCGGAGAAAGTTTGATGAAGCAACCTAAAAGTAGGTTACATTTTGTGATATGTCTTACAACCCCATTTCACTGCACTTCTCATTTTGCTGATAGCCAGTAATGACCAGGTTAATTAAAATGGTCCAAAAACTCTGGGTGCTTGCCGGAGGGCAGAAGCGTAGCGAGAGCCTGCCCTTGCTGGCACTGCTCTGCTTTTGGTGGCCCACACCACTTACTACAGAGCAGCAGCAGGAGAGGGAGAAGTTTTCCTTCCAAGGGATTCACAAGCACAATAAGATATTTACTGTATTTATTGCAGAGATCAAACCCACACACAGATGTCACATTTCTTGAATTCCATCAGTAGATCAGACAAGCAGTCTCTGGAAAGAGGACATTGCAGCCGGAAAGTTCAGAGTGTGCAGGCGTTGGAGGGCCATTCCTGCTCCGCTTTCTGTCATGCACCCTGAGCCTTTGTTGTCTCCGCAATGCTGATAAATCAATCCATCAAAAAATTTCCTCAGTGAAACTCAATCAAGAAAGGTCATGTCAGCGGGAGAGGAACAGATTAAATTAGCATCAAATTAGACATGGAAAGTGAGTTCTGTCAAAATCATCACAGCGCTCAGCACAATTAGAATATGTTAATTATGCATTTCATTAAGGTAGTGCTCTTTGAATGCGAGATGAAATGTCAGTGGTGTAGGCATCCGAAAAAAGGAAGATTGCCAGGCACAACTTTCTCTAGACAATGTGTGACACCTTCATTAACATCAAGAATCACAAGTCTGTCTTGACTTTTTTGTAAAGTATTAAACCGTTAACTGTTTGCTGGCACTCAGAGGAGGGAGAGCCATCCGCATCCCCCTCTCGCTTGGCTCTGCCAACAGCTTTCTTGCCCTGCCAGGAGCCCTGGGGACTGCCATGAGTGTCCGGTGGGTGCTGCAAAGGTAGCTGCAATTTAATGAAGCCTTTGCTGGATGTGCTGAGGATAATGCGGCTGCCCTACGGGTACAGCTCTGGTGGGGGTGCAGCATGGCTGAGCTACTGTGGAGAAGAGGGGGTAAGATAAGGAAAGGTAGAGGGAGGGATGGAAGGAGGGGAAAGGGTGGAACAATTTCATTTTGCCTCTGGTTGCAAGATATAATCAACCTAAAGGGGAGAGCAAGAAAGAGAAGAAAAAAAAAAAAAAGGCGGCAGAGAGATTTGCAAACCTACATTTGACAAACCCTAATTTGGGAAATTATTTTGTATATCAAACATCTTTGATTCCTAATGATGAGCTGTTTTTCAAAGAGAAAAAATGATCCCTGGTGAGCCTGGGAGGGAACTGTAGCTTCATAAAATACTACTTATAGGCTTTATTAGATGCACTATCAGATATTAGGTTCAGGGAGGATTAAGAAAAATTACATACTTTCTAGAAACATGAGAAAACCTGCCAAGTCCTGGTGACTTGGTTTGAGCCTCCTGTGCTCTCCTGGGGCCACTGGTGGGGGACAGTTACAGACAATCGAGCTTTCTAATCATCACCTCACTTGTACTTCTTTGCCTAAAGTGAGGGTACCAAAGCCAGTAGCTTTGAAATTGCGCCCATTTGCTCTGAAAGGAAGACACAGCGGCTTGCAGAACTCTTCAGCACTCAGATCAGCTAGATGGTACTGAGAAGTTACCGGTGCATCTCATTTCCACAACCTAGCAAGCTCCTGTTGTCCTGCTGCCATGGATAGCAATGGGAACAAAAAAGGGACTGCCCAGCACAAAAGAAGTCTGCAAGCTGTGTATCAGTGCCCAAGACTTTAGTTTTAAGACACTTTGGAAATTAAAAGAGCCTCACTTTGAAAGTGTAAATTTATTTTCTGGTACCTCTCCCCTTTCTTTTTGTTACTTACAAGGATGTGGTGAAAATGTTGCAATGTTTCGTTACAGAACAATACCCCGAGTCTAATGTGATGTGCAGACCAAATACTGTTCAACAGAAAAGCGTGCTGCGTGAAATAAATCTTATCTATACAAGGGTGCTGTGCATACGGTACGTGGTACACGTGGTAAATGGATGTGCAAACATGCACCTTCATTGATACAGTTGCAAACAGGCAGTTGTGTGTGCACTTGAGTACTTGTAGAAACAATCACACGTTGTACCTGAACATTTCCACGTCTAACCCGTCCCTTGGCTATTTGTTTCTCTCCCTGGCTACAAACTTCAGTTTACTGATGGTATTTAAAACACCAGAGGACTGAGAAAGGGGTTACTGTGAATAAGAAAAATTTCAGCATGTTTTTAATGACCTTTTCTTTGGTTTATTGTAGCATTTGTAAATCCTGCTGGAGAACTCAAAGTTGCCAAATCTCCTCTCCAAAGATACATACTGCAGCTTCCAATGCCCTCAGGACTCCGTTTTAATATAACAGGTTCCAATATAGTCAAAAAATGCCAGCAAGTGAGTAGGAGCCAGAGTCTACTTCAGCACACTTGGCTGGCCTTACAACTTTCTGAAATCTCTGTTTTCACTGGAGCTAGAAAAAACAGATTTTTATCATTTGAAAGAAAAACTTGAGTCCCAGAGCAAACAAGCTTTAAGATGATGTTAGTTCTGCTCACTAGCTCAGAGACAAGATGACTAAAGATAACCTGCAGTGGGTTTAGTCCTCTCGGACACGGCAGCATGTGTGCAGAGCCCACGTGGGAGAGCCCTGCCTCAGCTCCTGAGAGGGGCACTGATGCCCGGTTCGAGATTGCAATGCGAAATGACTTCAGTGTAATGAGCTTGTTACATCATCAGTGACCTAAGGCACACATTGCTACTCTATGCATAGGTGATGCCTCTGCTTGCGGAGCTCACCGAACCACAAGGCACTTCGCTGTTCTCCCTTGACCTCACTGCATCCCGCCTTGCCCACAAGCACTTTTATGTTTATCAAGAACCTAAAGAAAATTCATGGCATGAGACAGAAAACTGACTCTGCCCTAATGACAGCTACCAGGTAACAGCATCTCTCAATTTCCTTTATGCGACTGGGCTTAACAGTTTAATAATTACAGGCCAAATCTAGTCGTGATACAGTTTCACCAAAGACAGTGATACGAGTCCTGGAATAAATATGATCTAAGTAGAGCTATGCACGTTTCATTCAGTGTTCAAATTATTATTAGTATCATCCATTTGGGGCTGACTCAAAAAGAAAAAAGTTAAGGTCATGAAAATGAAAAAGAAACAGTATCCACTTTGATTTCTATGAGTTGTCCTGTTTGTCCTGAAATGAAATATCCAGGTTTAGTTTACAGTGGTTTTAAATATTTTTTTTTTTTTAATAGCTAGAAATATTTTCTCAAAATTAGAGTTCAGTGTTAATTCCAGAAAACATCATAATTAAGCACCTTGACAGAATACCTTCTGGGGTCTGTGGGCAAACTGCATTTTTCCATCTGTACATTACTGGCCTCCAAAATTTTCACTCATCCTTGGCTTAACATTTCTTTTGTAGTAATAGGGGTCTGATCATATGCTTCGTTTCATCATTTATATGTCAGTATGACTGCTGGGGTTATAGGGCTATAAATTAACATAATTGAATGGTGAATCAAGCTCATTTATTTCTACTTTCCTTCATGATAGGAGGAAAAATATAAAGCTAAAATAAGTTTCAACCATGATCCTTCAAAAATTAGCTTTCCACCTTTAATACACACCAGAATCAGAGTTCCTTTCTGCTGAAAATATAGAATTAAACCTTAACCTGCCACCTATCCTGACGAAGGATGGTATGTTAATGGACAGTTTTTGCAAGCAAAAGATGGGCCATTTTGTCTATCTAATAATTTCCATGAAAGGCAAAAACCTAAATACGTATCTACAGGTGCCTCACTTGTAGGCAGCAGTAAACTGCATCAGACCATTTGCTCCATACAGCTTAATTTACTTTATTCCCAACCTGGGAAAATAAGTTTGAAAGCCAGACAATATGGAAAATACTTTTTATACTAAAAAGGAGATAAGTGCAAGGTATGGATATTAGCTCTTCTTAGTAGCTGTTTTGTTTTGTTGCATGAACAATTTACTGATTTATAGTTACAAATCACAGAATTCGTAGAATGGTTTGGGATGGACGGGACTTTAAAGATCATCTAGTTCCAGCCCCCTTCCATGGGCTGGGACACCTTCCACTAGAAAGCCACATCCAACCTGGCCTAATGTCCATACCTCTTCCAGTTAACTTAGAAATTAACATGGAATATTTAATTGTTGCTACTAGACGTACTTTTTCTTAATTTATTTAATCTCTGGAAAAAAAAAATCAATGAAAATTTGTATTTTTCATTTAAAAGTGCACAGGAAATGCTGCATAAATTTCATGTTTTGTTTCATATTACAAGTTCTCATTTCATTGTGATCTTAACAACTGCAGCTTTTTTTTCCCCCCTCCAAAACTACATTGAACCCATACCGCCAAACAGAAATTGAGAACCAGAAATTCCTGGTAATGTTATTACCTGATAATATTTGTTTGGGTTGAAACTGTACTTTGAAACTGAAAACAATAACAAATTTTCTAGAATCAATTTCAGATAAACACCGACTTGGCTGTTTCAAAATAAACATAGTGTCTCAAATTTAATTTCTATTAGGGAGAAGCCTCTTTAAATTTGTTGTATCCCCAGCAGAAAAATATTATCTCTTCTTCATCCTTCCAGCCACTACATGGCATTGTACAAAAGAAATAGAGACATGCCCTCTGCTCTTTGGATTTTACAATCTGGTTATATGTGACATGCATGACAGAGAGAGATGCCACTGCATGAGTTAGAGGGAGAGATGCGAAGTGTTTAGAAGATCCAGAGAGAGATTTACATGTATAAATAGTTATTTTAAGAAAAC
This sequence comes from Ibycter americanus, assembly GCA_035590275.1. NCBI lineage: Eukaryota > Metazoa > Chordata > Aves > Falconiformes > Falconidae > Ibycter > Ibycter americanus. The sequence continues at coordinate 9,095,973 of JAVJGI010000002.1, read as the reverse complement.
ATCTCATTCATTTACACAACTGTGGCAGTCCTCTTTAAATTCAGTAAACTGTTCTGCCCTATGGTGAAATATATGACAGAAGAATTTAAATCAGAACAAACATAATTGGTTAATCAGAGTTTAAGAAAAATCCACTGCTTCTTAATAAGACCTGGGCTGCTGATTGCCAAAGCCTGTGCACAGCCGCGGCGGGCGGGTTAGAAATGCACCTGCAGGAGCAGCATGCATCGCACAGTGCGACTGCTACTGCACTCAGCAGCAAAAACAGCCTGGAAATTGAAAATTTTGCTATTCAGTGAGTGACCTGAAGACAATTCTTATCCCAAAGAGCTCAATTTAGTGTAATGACAAACCGCACAGTGGACAAACAGCCAGGGGGGCAGCGGGTAACAGCCTGAGTGAGGATGTTGGCATAAATATTTTTCGGGCAAGGATCAGAGCAGCCACAGGTGACTGATAAACGCCGTGGATGCACTGTCACTCTCAAATGCACAGGGGAAGCTGATAAAAAAGCATCAGAAACAACTGACAGGTTGTTGGTATGTACAGGGCACCACAACCAAAGATGTCCCGAAACGTACCAAGAACAAATAATGTTGAACCCAGTTGGCAAGCGGAGCTGTGGATGACATTTATCAGTCGCACCCAACTGGATTCATTAAAATCTTTGTCTTAAAAATCTGTAAAACAGGCCCTTGTTCAAAGCCAGCCCCCACTCCCTGCTGTGCTTTCCTTTATCAATGCAAAAATCCTAAGGCCTCAGCGCAATCCCAGTAATCACAGTTGCAGGCACAGGATATATTTGCAGGGATGGAAGTCTCTTAAGTTGCTTTGTTAAATGCAAGACTTGGAACAGGTCTCCTCATTTCAGACCTTGACCACTGCGAGTCAGAGCAGACCAGAGCTGAGTTCAGGAGAACAATTACTTCCACGACGCTTTCATGCTACACTTATCACATGTCTCTCGACTCACAAAAGCATCTTCTTTTCGCAACAATGCTGGAGCAAATTGCTATGCCTTTGTTGCCAGGCAAACTCTCTGCACTATTTTCTCCCTTGCCAGTCTCCCCAGTCTCCAGCCTACTGGTGTATTAGGATGTACTCTGAAATCAAGAGCAACTTCTCTCAAAGCCAATCCACAAATAGCCCGGAGTTCACAGCACTCCAAACTGCTGTAGATGCTTGTTTCTTTGAGCCATGTTTCTGTTTGGATACACAAAGGAGGCTTTAAAGTTTCTCATGAGGCTATTCAATCCCCTCCATGAGGAGAACATTCCTGTTAATGGATTATTTTGTCAATCCCTTCTCTTACAGAAGTGCTGGCAAGGTTCAGATAGTGATGCAGGACACTGGAGCTGTCTGATTGTTTTTCTTCTTGTTTGAAAACTTCTTTTCCCCTTTTGCAGTGGAAATTAGATTTTTAACTAAGGCAATCTTAGTATCTTTCTTTTAGTAGAAAGGTATCTGCCTGCTGTAGAAGTTTTTTTACTTTTCATCAAAAGGCCCCACCCATTCAATTCTCAAAAGTCTGGTGTTGCGAAAAAAAATATCTGAGAAATAAAATTTCATTGGAAGTTCTAATGAAAGCTTTTTCTTTTTGTAAAAAGCAGCCACAGAAATTAAAACAATTTTCAAAGTAATGAAACAAATACTCAACACACAGTAGAAAAAAAATACCCAACTACTTGACAAGAGAGTAAACACAAATATATTCACTTACTGAGCTAGTTTAAAGCCAAGAAAAGGGCTTTATACAGGCTGAAAACATACAGGATTATTTGGTTGTCTAGTTGAACAAGCCACCTAATCTCATCCATTAACACCCTTATATGATACAAACACACTTAATAATGTTCACATAAATGAGCTGCGTTGCTTTGCCAAGCATAAATATGCAAATGCCCCTTCAGACATGCACACATATGTAAGTAAACACAATATACCAGTTCTAAACTGTGTCTTTGCAATAAAGTTCCCCTATAATCTAGCTTGATTTTATATATATATATGCTTCAAAAGGGCTGTTAATCCTGTTCTGAACAAAGGAAAGCACTCAGGAGTGCACTTGAGAAACCGTTGTGAGTTTCCATCACCTTCACAACTAGGAACTATGTCTCATTTTAATACAGTGTTATTATTTTACTGCTAAATTTGGTCAACAAATATATGCTTTCTCAGCTAGACTAAGAAGCTGGCTCTCACGTAGGGATGCCTACACAGAGCAATCAAAGCATCTCTCAGTACTTTTGATAAGCTGAATGTGTCAAGTTCTTTAAACTTCACAGCAGAAGGGTGGATTTCCAGCCTTCAGGTCATTTCTGCTGGTCTTTAACTTCTGTGTAGAATATTTCTACACACACTTGAAACATGGACATTTCACAGTGACCCAATTAAAGCTGCATATAAGAATAAAGTCTATTCCTTATTCACTTTATTTAGTTTAACTTGCCTTTTTTTTGGTTTGCTTTTTTAGTTAACTTATTATTAGTTTTATTTATACAGAATAGAATTTTCCCCCGAAGCACTGCACTGTGAACTTAGAGGAGGTGTCTGCCTATCTATATATCTACTTGTGTCTTAGAGTAGATATAAACCATAGCTATAATCTATATGCTTTGTTCCCACAGCGTTTTCTTTATATCTGACTGTATTAAAATGAATTCTGTTGGACTGAAACCCCTTAACCTGCAGATTCATTTTGCTCCTATGTAGCAGCTTTTTCTCCTTGTTATCCACTGCTCCATCAAGTCCTGTGTCACCTTGCAGCATTCACCAAAAGTATATTACATCTTTGCTTGGATCATTTGTACAAATATTATATAGTCAATAGAGTTTAGAAAGAGGAAGCATTTCAGTGGTATGTCCTATTAACAATGCACTGAGAGATTCACTGGTGAGCCAGTATTTAAAACGTCTAACACATATTTAAATATCTAATGAGGCAAAGCATCAGGTGGACTAAGTCAAATGCCCTGGAGAAATCCAGGTACATTGCGTTGTCCCAGTTACCTTTCTCAAGCAGATATGTAATCCTGTCAAAAAGACAATATGTTTGTTTGACAAGATTTATATTCCTTGAAACCCTGCTGGCTGTCATTAATTGTATTTTACCCTCTAATTCTTTGTTAATAGAGTTCTGAGTTAATCATTATGTTTTACTTGGAAACAAGATCAGACTAAGTGGTCCTTTTTAAAATACAGGTTACAGGTTGATAGTCTCTAAGGGACATTTAAGATCCTTACAAGAATGATTTCATGTAGTAAAACATCAAAAGTGAAATCTTGGTCCACCTCAAGTAAATGGTAAAACTCTGACTGGCTTCAGTAGTGAAGGAAAGAGTTCACTGAAAAGTGAAAACTGGAAAGCTAAAAAAAATAACTGAAAATACGAACGCTAAGTTTAGCTTAACACTAAAAAAGAACACTAAATGGCAAGTGTTATTTGCCTCAAGATCTTTCCAGCTGTGAAATGAAATGTCAAAATTTTTGGAGAAAGCAGGAAAAGAAATAGTTGAAAATCCAATTTCTCATTGAAAATGCTTTACATAGGAAATTTTCAATCAGCAAAATTTATACTACTGTCTCTAACCACTGCTAGCGCAATTCTTGTTTGAATAGTCTTGCAGTTAGATAACTGTACACCATCCAGCAATAGCAATCTGTAGAGATGAGGTTTACAGCAGATGGGGGTCATAATTACCAAATGAATTGATTCCCCCTTTAACTTCTCAGCAGCAGTTTGAGTTACCTACAGGTAATTTTCAAGGTAAGCAAATTACGTGATTGATGCAGGAATGTTACCTGATCAGGCATTGAGGGAGAGGCAGTTTATTTGACTAAGTGGTGATTGGCTTCAAAATTATCTTGATTTTGTAGAAATCCATAGTACAGTCTTGCTTTGTATGCTCAACACTTACCTCCTTAATACCCAAGAGGTATTTGATACCCTATAGTTCTGGGTCTTACAAATCCAGAATGGTAACCTTGTTTCCCAAGAGTTTTTGATACATGGGTAGTATTTGTTGTCAGATAAAGCTCAACTGTAACAGCCATTACAGGCTCACCGAATCAGAATAGAAGGCAATTTGGAGCACAACAAAAAAAAGATAATGCTTATTTTTAATACTAGTCTGCATACAAGAAATAGAAAAAAGTAGGATTCTGGAGTGGTTACTTAAGAGAAATTAAAATAGTCTGAGTGATAATTTTAAACATGTTACACACTTGAGTGTCCGGCTGTCTCAGTTTTGTGCTGTATGTTCTTGAACTGCTAGAGCAGCAAACTGGAGGAAAATACACGCCACCTATAGAAATTTGCTTAAATATATATGTAAACATATCTACACACATGTATATATCGATATACACATGCACACATGGTTTTGGTTGAGGATTTTTCTTAGATATCACCAGGATCACTTTCAAAAAATCTCTACAGCAAGACATCTGCACTTGCTATTCCAGATACAGTGAGACACCTGAAAGAGCATAAATTCCCCTGAATATATGTATTGTTTTAACATTTATTTCCTCACCTTCTCAAAATGCCTGCTCATCTGAATTTACAATACATTAGCAGCCGTGCTGTATTTTGTGTGTGTGTGCATGGTTCTCCTTCAGTACGCTATAGCAGATTAGTGCTCATTCGCCTCTTTTCCTTGCTTCTCTTCAGATCGTTACACATGACAAAACAACTGTCCTAATTACAGCAAGTGTTCCCAGCTCTGTCACTGTGACAATTACTGCAATGAGGGCTCAATATCTGCAGCAGACAGTAAAGTATTACTGCAGTTGTGTTTGATAGTGCTCAATTGTCCCCTTGAGAATTTTTTAGATCAGGCTTTTTTTCCGTGGGGGTAAGGACTTCCCCCTTACTCTGCCCACAGTGCGTTTGCTAACAGGGTTCAAAAGTTTAAGGCAAGGGGATGACCGAGGATGTAATGCAGAAAACACAGAAGTTTGTGCTTTTAAAGGAGAGGACCATTTGCAGATATGGGGTGGGTTTTTTTCCTACGTGGGCTGGACAGAACAGCTTTGTTGCCGATGAAGGAGAAAACGGATATTGGCCACAGTGGTTGTAAACTGACCTTCTTTCTGAGTCTGCAATAGTCTCTACAATACCAACACTTTTGTGATAGTTCCCTCCTTCCTCTACTTTGCATTTGCAGGCTGATAAGCTGATATCGCTCCAGATGGGGCAAAAGACCCGGATCCAATAATATAACATCCCCTTCTGAAATCACATCCGTGCCACCCACACATCAGCCTACCTTTCAGGAAGCCTCTTAGCTGGCTGTTGTGCCTGCAGCAGCAATGCTACTGTTCCTTTAGGATTTCTTGTTTGTTTGTATGTTCTCAGGAACCGATACATTCAGACTCTCCAACCCATCTTAAGGTATGGCCCCACTTGTGGCAGTTCACTCTCCACTTATGTTGAACACCTTTAACCCCACCTGCCTCCCTCATCAGCCTCTGCAATCTCAGCTAATCAGGCAGGGGATTTTAGCTGTTTCCAAAGGCAATATCATGACCTACACTACATTCACTTTATCCTGAGTGATGAAAGCGATGTTCTCTGCATTTATAGTTCATTATGCTCCTGAAGTTGATTCATTCAGATGTTCTCCTTGGAAAACCCATAAACAATGCAGAACCAGGACCTGTTTAGCTATCTCATTTGACCAGAAACAGGAACACAAGGTCCTAATACTGAATATTGATCATGGAAGACTAATGCTGCCACAGTTAACTTGGCAAGAACTGACCGGTGTACTTAAAGTCTGGATTTCTAATTTTCCTTGGTCAGGAGTAAAGCAATATCTTATTTATCAGATAACATCTTTATTATAAACACCTCGCACAGCCTTTCCACTTCAGCCCACATGGGTTTCTTCTGCTCTTGGCATGGATCAATGAAGTCAATATTTCTGACTGCAAAGCTTTCTATGACTTACACATATTTAAAAGGATAAATCCCAATCAACAACTCCTCTGCCTGAACACAACCATTATAATCCTTATCTTTGATCCTTTGGGCTACAGCAAGCAGGGTAAGGAAGGAGTACATCTTTCCAGCTCTCAGGAAATAGTTATGATGACAGCAGAAGATAAACAACGTTGCCTGGATTTGCTGGCTGGAATTTCTCCAGCAAAACCAGTAAGTGGTGCTACAGTTTCACAAGTACAAACTGGCCAGCAAGTCCTCTTAAACTGGTATTAACAACACTGTTCATACCCCTTATGTACCAAAATATCTTGTAGTCAAGCTCCTGAACCTCTACAACACTGAGACAGATGTTAGGATATTTGTTTCACATATGGGGAAATTGAGGCATATTAGAATAATACATTAATAATAATATTAATATCATCAAAGAAAGGGGAAGAGAGTCAGAGCCTCAGCCATGGCTTTTCCATTTAGCACAGCTATACTTCTTACCAGATGAGATTAAGTGACATAAATCAAGATGGGGAGTTGCCTAAGTTATGTTTAGGGAGTTGAATTCAATCACCATAAGGCTTGTTTTAGTCTTGTGAATTTAGTATACTACAACCATCCTTTCTTCAGCATATGGAGGCCAAAAAAGTTCAAAGAAAGCACATTTCAACAGGACTACTTTTGAGGGTTAAGTTGTTGGCCAACCCTACATTTTATAGCTACACCAGCAAACCCCACTAATACAGATGCAGCTTGTCCTGCCAAAAGAGTGTTTTTTAGCAGCAACGTTTTTACTAGCTCCCTCAATGAAAAAAGCCATATCAGCAAAATCACTTTTTTTTTTTTAAAAACAGCTAAACCTGTGCTGAAGGTTGTGCCAATATAGAAGTGCTATTAAAAAAAGAAAAAAAAAAAGAATGACGCCCCTAACCAAAATTACTATGCTGGCAAAAGGTTTTACTGTAGACCTGACTTTAAAGGTTCCTTCAGAAAAATATTAACGGAAGAAAAGTCAAATGGGGAAAAGAGAAAGGGGAAGAGGGTAGAAAGACAGGGTGAAGAGTGAAAAAAGGATTCCTTTTCACCCAATAGTCAAAGTGTTCTCTCTGAAGTTTTTGCTTTGCTCTAGAAACAGCTAAACAACTTCAAAAGACGTGTTTGTTTTATTGAGAGATCTAATAGATCTTTTGATATAGTGCCATATGTCCCAATTCTGCTCTCACTTATAGTCAGGAGTGAATCGTCCGAGTTCAGAGAGCGCCTTCATGAGAAAATGACATGATAAAAGGACCAGGCCCGAGTCCTCAACAAATCTTTAATCTGAGCCTTTAATCGGAGCTTAAAACTCAATTTAGTATTTGCCAAAAGGGCTAGCAGGCAGAGCCCAGGAAATTCTCGACAGGCGCTCACCTGTTTTTGGTTTGCAGCATGCAGAGTCAACAGACGAGCACTTCAGTTCCTTTGTTCAACTAACGAAAGCACTTGGAAGGAACAGAAGTACAGTAACTGCAATTGTAATCAGTTTTGCTCTTTTTCTTTTCCAGTGTCTCAATTTTGCATACAGTTTACACGTTTTTACTTGGGGAAACTTTCTCTTCTGAAGAAAGCTTACAAAATGGCCTGTGATAAAGTTATTTCACACATACTGCACTGGCACTTTCTATACTACGCGACTATCAGCATCTTAACATTGGGGCATCTCTTCACTATTTGCATTTATAGCAGACTTCGGAAGATTGAGTTATAAAAAAAGAGGCTGTCTTTGACTCATGCTTAGTCTAAACTGCTCAACGAGGTAACAGTTTTCAAAACTGCAACCATAAACCAGATAGTCCTTTAAAAAAGAAAAAGAAACAGCAGAGAAATAAAATCGTATGGACATCTTGTGCAGAGATTATTTTTTAATGTGCATATGTAAAGTATCCAGCAAAATGGATGCTTCTGTTGCCTTTGGCCACTACTGTAATACAAACTATTATAATAATATATCACTCACTACATACAGTCAGAAAACTACAAACCTGAAAGGAGAGAGGGAAAGCACTCCATTGTGAATAAGGTCTTGTCAGTGAAAAGCTTTTTTAACCTAATCTCTGTTCTTATCCCCAGTAATGAATTCTACTACTGGCGCTACAGAGAGCAGTCTTACACAAGCCATAAAAGGAGAAATTCTAGTTGATTTTCAACTCTACTACTTGTTGCTTTCTCTTTCCATTCATTAGAAATTGGCAGACCACAGATCCAATCAAACAGACTTTGTTGCCAGCCCTCTTTTGCCTTAATAAGATGTTATGGTCTCAGAAACATTCCTTATGACATAGAAAAATGTTTCCTCTTTTGTTTAAATACCAAAATGATTGTTGATCATAATGATGTAACCCGATAATGCTCACATGCTGCACAGACCATGTTTCTTTGTAACGTAGTTCAGTCAGAAACGCAGTTTCTCAGAAATTAATTTATTATGAAGGTGGCCTGAATTGAGCATGAACTTTTACATCTGTTTCAGGGTCTAAAGACAAAGAGAAAGGGAGAGACAGGAGGAAAAATAAAGCCAGCAACACTGCCTTAGGAAAGCAGATTATATGCAATGGGCTTTTCTGTCCCCCTTGCAAACGCGTGTTGCTCACACCAGAGTCAAGAAGGAAGGAGGGCACCCAGCCACATGCTAAGCTGTGCTGCTCAGCTGCCTGCCAGAAGCTCCTCTTGCATTTAGGGGGGAAAAAAAATTATATATTTTTGAGGTCTAAACTGCAGAAGGAAGGTAAGGATTTAACAAACTCAGTCAGACCGTGCTTAATTTTAAGGAAATGAACACTTTCAATAAACTTGATAGACCCTAGCCACATGTTGAACATTATGCAGGGTGCTGGTTTTCTATGGCTACTAAATAAAAAAATGCTTTTATGGAGACCTGTTGCAGATAATACTTCCTTCTGGCAACGTGAGCACCAATTTCTTCTCCATCCCACACATGGTGTGCGCCTTTGTGTGTGTTTGCAGATGCACCTCTCCCTGATTTATATTTATTTGCCTTAATAGCGTGGGCAGAAACTGAATCCAGATATTTTGGCTCCTTTAGCTCTGCTTTGCAACTCTTTTATCTTGCTTCTGAACCTTCTTTACAAAGAACCATGATGGCGCAGCTACACGACCTAACTGTTACTGAGGCTTTGAGTGGAATTAGGTAAGAAAGAGAAACTCTGAAATGGAGGGAGAAATCCAAACCTCACTAAAGGACTTCATTCTGCCTGTCACTTGGACTGCACCTTAATAATCACAGGGTGTCACTCGGAGAGGCTCCAACACTGCATCCAAGCAATGTTATTTGTAATAAACGATTAACAGAGAACAATGGCTTGACCCAAAACTTATTAAAATAGATATCATGAATAATATATGGGAATTGAAAAGTATAAGCGAAATAGTGGATGCAGACACAATAAAAAAGCTTTTGAAAATTCCCTCAAGTAAAATACATATTTTCAAAACTGCAAGTTTTATCCATTTTTTTTCCTGAAAGTCACATCCCTCTATGACCTCAGGGTACAACAAGTATATTAGACATAGATCATTTCTAAGTGTTTTTGGCCTTTTCTAGAAAAACATCAATTTTTGCAATTTGCTAGTACTTTTTCTGGCCACACACAAACTCCTGCCCCACCTCAAAACGCACTCTTGACTTCTTTCCCGATACTTAAGTGACACAAGCTTTCGAGAAAAACTAAGTGTAACATTGCAAGCTACACAGGTATTAGGTCATGTGAATTCTGCAAATCAGCAAGACCAGGATTGCATACTCCTTTGTTACCTTAGGCACATATAAGAAGGGGTAAGCCTGACCCAATAGGATGCCAGCCAGAACTCATCCAAAACCCTTGAAATTCAGGAGTGCAGCGCCAAGCTAATAAACCCTGCTTTCCATCAGATGTATTACGTAGGGCTCAGCACCATGCCAACGCAGCCACCTGGCTTTTTCTTGGCTTGGAGCTTGAGCAGAGAAAGCCTGTCCAAAATACCATGCAGAACTATCCAAAGAGAAACCATATCACCTTTCGCAATTAACTCCTGTCATGCTCTGAATTTTTATTAGCAAAGAGATGAATCATCTGGGCAGAATGGCTGAGATCCTGAAAAACACCTAGGTTGAAATGAATGCAAAGCAAAGTTCTTAAATACTTTCAAAGTAAAACAGCTCATGTTCATTGGTGTCAGAGAAGGACACTGCTTATTGCATCTCCTTCACACCCTATTTCATCAAATAACCATGGGCATCCTTTTCAGGTTTTAGTACCCAACACAGCCACTAACATTTCTTTCCCTCACGCACCCCTCAGGTGAGGATAACAGTGCTTCCTTCCTCCCAGCCACATGGACTGCTAGTTTTAGTGGAGAGGAGTGCTTCTCATTGCTCACCTGTACTGCACTAAAAGCAATGCGGATGCAATCGCAAGTGAGGTCTCAAGGTGTTACATTACTGAAGCAGCAGCGAAAGGGAAGAGCCAGCCAAGTTGCCTTTCAAATTCCTTTCAGAATCCAGAACACCAGAAATAAGTCCAAGGTCCTTTCATGAACAGAATCCAAGCTCTCTCACTTGACCACTACGAGTGGACCAAGTAATTTAATTGTCAATTTTGCCTAAAGTCACTCTTGGTCCATTTTCCCCCATCTTAGTCATTTATTACTCACTTTCTTACTTTTTTCATGGTGATATTCTCTACTTTCAGCAAGGTATTATTTTAGAAAGAATACAGTAAGGGGACACTTGTTTCTGGGGAGAAATATCTACAGCTGCTTCTCAGGGCTGGGGTATCTCAAGTGTTTCTTGTTGCTCTTGCATGTCTGCTTGCAACACCTGTAATGCTGTTTGTGCTGCCTTGGCTACGGCAGAGGCATTCACATAAATGTAGCGCTCCAGTCCCAAGTCTTAATTCAGACATGCTGTTTTGGTGTACCTTATCTCTGTGATCAGCATCAGTACAAATCACCTCTGGAACATTCTGCTTTCAGTGTAGCATATTAATATAATAACACTCTCTGCCCAAAAATTCAACACAAGGCAAAACCTATATGATTTTTCAGAACAAATAAGTCAATTGACTTCTTCAAAACTACCAACAACCATGCAGTCAGAAGCAACCCTACAGCATCAGATTGACTGGCTAGAACTTAAAAACACTACTACAAAAATAGGCTAATACTGCTCAAAAGTCTCACATAAGAAAGAAAACAAACCTGAACCTGTTGCAAAAGGCCAGCTCGAGGAGAACCGCAGTCAGAGCAAGGCTTGCTGGAGCTCTCAGGAAGGGCACAAACTCTGTTCCCCATGTGTGAAGCAGGTGCAGGATATTTTGCTCAGCCCTAAGAACTTGCCCAAGATAAATAAATTCCCAAGCACACCCAGAACCTATAGCAGCTGTTCAGTGAAAACCAGCATTTTTGCAAAGTGCTAAGCACATATGGTAGTGAAAGGCAGAGAAATTCCTAATGGGACAGATTCCTGCTGTAAATACCTTTTAGGAAGAGAGTGGAAAACAAAACCTTCAAACGGCTAATAAATAAATAAACCAACAAAATATAACCACTTGAAAGTGACTTTTTAAAGCTTTTTAAAAGCTGCTGCTGAGCTTAAAATGAAAGAAAACCTCATACTTGCAAGAAAAAATACAGTTTAAAAAAAATGTTCGTCTAATAGAGAACCTGTTTCTCTAATTAAGCAATTAAGGCTCAGCAAGGCAGATGTTATCATCACATAAAGGTCATTTTAAATGAAGAGGGGATGAAAAACACTGTTGTTGGAGAGTTTTATGAATGATCATCTTATGATTGGTGGCTGCTGGTTTGAAATGAAATGAGATGAGAATTGCTAGATAGTATGTTTGGGTTTTCTTCTGTTTAAAGTCAGACCTGGTAACATTGGGGTCTGCTCCCTGTGCCAGCAGAGCTCTTGCTGGTCTGTGATGCTGATTCCTTTTCCTCCCCATGTAACTCATAATGAACTCACACAGAACTAAATCTAGGGAAGCTATTCTGTATTTACACCCATGGAAGTGATAAGGGAATCAGTGCAGTTCTCCTCTGTGAGTGCTGGAAAATGCACATCAGTGCCACAGGGTTTGCCCCCTGTTCTAAATCCCCCCTTGCTTTCACCAGTGCTGCACTGCCGTGGGGCTCTTTCCTGCTGGTCTGGGATTGCTGGTCAGCACTGGTCTGCCGTTTGATGCCTGGGATGGCCAGGGGGCTGAGCTCCCTTCTGCACAGCACTGGCCCCATCCACTCTGCACACCACCAGCAGTCCCAGGCATTGCCTGGGAGAAGCCCAGGAGCATGCTGAGGCTGGACAAACTCAAGACAGCAGTGTGCCTGCAACCTGGCCCTATGTGGTGTCAGCAATGTGGCACTGGGGGCTTGCCTGGATCTGTCATTTCACACAGCTTGGGTGAGGCCTGGCTATACAGAGCACACCCGATCTTAACCCCCGCGTTCCTTTTTGGACTGTCTCTAGCTCAGAGATTTTGTCTCTATATTTTCGGTGGGAAAGGGGATGAGCATAGTCTCAATCACTTCTGGGATAGCCTCCAGCTAACCTGATGTCACCTGGTTTCTGCTTCCTTAGAGCAGAATGCAGCAAGATGAATGGGTCAGCCATGTGGCTTGCATCTTTTAGCTACAGTTTGTCAAAACTAAGCATTAACTCGAAGATGCAGCATAAACATTAGTATTCTATAGGCACATCAAATGAAAAAGGAACCACAGGCAGAGGCTGGGGGATCTGAACAGGTTTAAATAGAACTGATGTGATAATTAACATCCATTGAGAGACTTGGGGGGAAGAAGAGGGACAAAACATAAAAACAATTTCCACCTTTATTTTAAGTTCTTTTGACAGATGGGAATATTTTCTGTTATGTTACTTGTGGTTTGGGTAATGAGATTAGGCCTTGCATAGCAGGAAGCAGAATTAACTTTGTTTACTTAAAGTGACACCGTCAGCTTGGAAAATCACATTTCCATCTGAAATGCACTGCCTACTATCATTACAAATAGCCCTTGAGATCATGATAACTAAAGGAGATTAGAGATGAAAAAAACATGTTTCTCCCTCTCTCTCTCTCTTTAAAATACACTTGGTTCACACTGTGCAGTTGAGAGCACTCCCTGCAGCCAGATTCCCCACTCATCTCCCTGTGACTGAGCTCCTCTATGCCCCTATACCTGAAACGCAGTTAGATGCAAGCAGGGAGCAACAGGCTGGGGGTGAGGGGGAAAGGAGATGAAACCCCAACTGGTCCTGGCTGATCTCAGGCATCCTGAAAAAATATCCCCCTAAAGGCAAATGGCGTGGCAGAAAAAAACCAACACACAGCAGCATTTTAAAATCTGTTTAACATCAGGTATATACAGGACTGGGCACTCTTAAAAAAATTAAGACTTGAATTTTTGGAAGCTGACTGATTAAAAAAGTCCCTTAACATTGGCCCTTAAGCGTACTTCCACTGAATGTGGCTATAAAAAGGCTGGGCATTTTCAGTTGCTGCAACACACAGGCAACAGGATGAATCTTTAGGAAGGGAAGACAGGGAAAGGCTTTACAACAGGATATTTCTGAAATGACCAGTTTATGCACTGGAATGAGCACGTGTTAAATGACTAGGCTTGGACAGACAGGAGGGAAGACTGAAAGGGGAAAAGGCATTCTGCATCCTCTCTGCTGTACCTACAAAATATCATCACAGTTATAATGTCAATAAGGGTTTGTACAGAACAGTGCCTGTGATGAAGCCTCACAGAGAATGTGTCTGTGATGCTTCTCCCTCCTCCTTTGCCTGCCAAAGCCAAGCACAGCGACTTGTCCACGTGGTATTTTATGTACTCGTGACCCCTGTAATGTTTACAAATCGAGGAAATGCCTGATATCTGGCACAGGCATTACTGCTTCATGTCAAAAAGAGTGACAGGTAAAGAGTAAAATCTGGACCCAGCACAGAGATGGATCCAAAATATATAAATAACCAATTAAGAGAAAAGATTAATAAAAATATTGTAACAGATCCCAATCTGCTGTTGAGTACCAATTGCCAGTAATAATCTCTATGGTAACTGAACTCTCTTTGGCCTCTCTCTGTATTCAACTAGTGTTTTATGGTTTTTTTTTCCCCTTCCCCTATTTTCATGGAAAGTTTTCAAAACTGGTTCAAATATTATGATATTTTCCTCTTCAAGTGCTAACTGAGAAAAGTATTCACTTTGTCTGTTTCAGTCTTAAGAGTTTCATCTCTTAAGCAGATTTCCCCTTCCTTAGATGACTGCCTTAGAGGTGACTTTTGTGAGGGCACTTTCCAGAAGTTCTATTCAAGCACAAAGTAGGTGAGGGAGGTTTTCAAAACTGAAGAAGTTAAAATATTGCCCAGCAACTAGATAAACTGATTAAGAAGAAGGAAAAAAAATACAAAGTAAAGATGTTGCTTTCAGAAACTACTTATGTACCTGGGGAAACATAAGCTTTTTAAAATTTTTTGTTGTTATGACCTGGCTGCACATGTCTCTTCTTGCCAGCTGCTCTCTTGTAATCTCCGCAGCTTCTTCTGGGCTATGGTTTTATACATGGGTGTTCCCTTTTCCCAGCCTGCTCTTGCATATGCTTTGGCTACTGGATCCAAAAGAAGGTACTACCTTCGGAAACAGCATCATTCAGTAAATATTTGCTGTGTTGCATCAACACACAAAAAAAAAAAAAAAAAAAAAAATTTAAAGGAGAACATGCAGAATCACATGAAATCTGTCATCCTATGCGAACATATAACTTTTACAGTGTAAGTATCATATCTTTAGACATTTCATTCTGGCTTTTTTTCCTGTAACTGTTTTGGCAAAAGATCCCAAACTAGAAAGCTTAGCATTGGATGTGATCTATGAGTGAAGAGATGCTCTTCTCTAACAGCCTTGCTCCAAGGAAAGGGGTGAGAGTTTGCTAACTGCTCCCCAGCTCATGGATTTACTCATCTAACTCAAGTCTAATGGAGACCCATCTGCCAGACCATCCACTGGTTTGTAATTAATGCCACCCCAGGAAATTTGTGCTGATAAAAAGCACAGATTCACCCCCACTCAGCTGTAAAGAAGGACAGAGGGGCTGGATAACTAAACTTTGGGGAACTGCATGTTCTGAGCAGAGGGTTAACTTTCAGGCTTAGGAGAAGTTGGATGCCTCATAAGGGAACCTATAAAATTCATCAAGCTCGGGTGGGAGGGTGTTGCTTATGGCCAGACCTAGGAAACAAGACAGATGCTGAGAGCAGGTTGATCTCTTACTGTAGGGTATCTCTCTCTAGGGCTTTGGGAATCTACTCAGCTGAAATACAGCTACTCAGTTATTTCTACTCTGTTAAAACAGTTATTCCTTTCAGGGTTCATAATCTAGGAGATTTCTAAGAAGGTGGATCTGTAAACTTTCTTTAAAACCCATTAGAATTTTCTCATCTAAAACACTTTTGCTTTGACTTATGGGTTTCTTTGGATTTAGAGCACTCAGCCAGGGTGTAAGGGGACGCAAACCTACGTTTTCCAACCTCTGTTTGGTCTTTGGAAGCTTCACGAAAGCGGATCTCAAACGGAGAGAGAAGAAATGACTGTGGGCATAGGCATGGGCACAATTCTGCTGCCTAGTGAGGGTGGGTTGCCTGGGGGAGGTAGACCCTGAGATTCTACTCCCAGGGACTCTGAATGCATTTTGCCTCACGGCTTTAGTTCAAACACAACAGTCCTTGGAGCAGGGACTGAAATTTACCCTCTCCAGCCAAGTGGAGTAACCACTAGCTGAGAAGTTGTATTTCTGTTCCCTCTCCCCAGCCCAATAAATCTTGAATTCCTGTTTTGAAAAACTTCAGAAAGGGCAATGTGGGAAGGGCTCCCGCTTTGTCTCAGGTCTTTTTCAAGAGACAGAGAACAACATTTAGGTGTTGAAGGATCATGTAAAATCCTTATTGATGGTTCATGTTTGGAGATACTATATAAATTAGATTCATGTTCTGCGACTCTTGCCCCTTTATAAAACAGCCCAAACCAAGACCTTGGATCTGAAATTGTGGAGTGTTTTGAAAATATGGAGCTGGATTCAGATCCAGATCTGAATTTCCTAGTGGTTGCCTGTCTTCCATCTGTTTGTATCTGGATGTCTCATAGGATATAAGCAGCAGTTCTGTAGTGTCACACATGAATAAAGTGGATAATTATAAAATTAAAAGATATAACATGCTTCTAGGGGAGATAAGACTACAATTAAAGAGTATAAACAAAACTGAGTTTGATGTACAGACTGATATATTTATTCATTAAATATAATAACATAAACAAGACTATTAACTGTCATATTATAATGATACTGTACCCTGCAAATCATACTTGGGGAAAAGTCCTATTGACTTCAATACAATGTCACATAAATTTAAATCATGACTGCAGTAGAACAGTATGTCATCATTCTTATTCATGATTATTTGTTGTACATACCCCAAAATGTTACACAAAATACCTGTAACTTACTGAACTGAGTCTGAGCCCAAATGTTTTATCTGCAAATCTAAAGAAACCCAGCAGGGAATGCAGAAACCTGTTCCACAGATAACTGAAATACAGTATTCCCAAGAGGGGAAAACAGCCAGGCAAGGCTGCTGTCTATCCCATCTCTCGCTAGAAAACACTGGACATATTTTTGCTCAGGAGATGGCAAAATCTGGGCAAATGCCACTTCATATCAGCAGTGTTAAGATCAGATTCTGACCTTTTTTAAAGATTGTTAACAGTCAGCAACAGTGGAAGCCTTAAAGCAAAAATTTCCATCTAGAAAGTATGCATTTACTAGCTTGGGGTAAGTAAAAAGCCAGCCTGGAAGGGAAAAAGGGTTTCAAGAATTCTCCCTTGTTGTACACAGCATCTGTGCCAAGAAGATGTAAAACAGGACCATTTTGAGTCATAACAATTTATCCACCCTTTGCACAGCCTCTTTGCTCATACAGGGCACAAGGCAGGGGAGAAGCAGCTCGTGCAAGATCTCTAGTGTGAACAGCACAAACAGAGGCAATCTTAAAAGGGGACTCACCCCAAATTTGTGAACTGCATTGAACTGTGAATTATTATGTCAAATGTTTCATTGTAAAAGTCCTCATTAAATTCTTTGGCGTTCACCACACGCTCAGCGTAACTTGAAGTGCTGAGAAAACGAACGCTTACTGTGCCATGACAAAGGCCAATGGTTGCCTCTTTACTGAGCTTGATACATATGGTGAAAACATATTGACTAATTACTTGCCATTTTCAAAAACTGAAAACACTCCAAAGTCAGGCCCAAGATAATAGAACAAGATACAGAACGAAGAATAAAGACTGGG
This sequence comes from Ibycter americanus, assembly GCA_035590275.1. NCBI lineage: Eukaryota > Metazoa > Chordata > Aves > Falconiformes > Falconidae > Ibycter > Ibycter americanus. The sequence goes on along the minus strand of JAVJGI010000002.1, from coordinate 9,078,648 downwards.
AGAATAGAGAGGAAGAACAGTGTAACTCTGTTACTGCTAATCCCTTATTCAACATTTGCTTTGATATATGCATACCAAGGAATAATACAGCATCTCCCTGTTTCAAACTGCTTAATGAAAATTGCTAAATTAATGCACCTCATTAATATGTCTGTTCAAAGTAGAGACTAGCTGAAGTAGCGAAGATAAAATCCAGAACCAGACTTCTCCCAGATGGTAGCATGCTATGGCCAATAATTTGGGCAGGGGTTCAGTTTTGTCATGCTCAGTTTTCTAAGGTTTTGCACTTTGTTCTGGTGTTTGCCAAGTGCCTCAAAAGAGAGGGAGCTGGGCTTTGCTGTTGAAGCACTTGGAGGGAATTATATTAAAGGGATCAAAGTCAATGTGGCAAGTGAGACACTTCTCACTCTAGTTTTCCGAATGCCACCTCTGATACAAACAGTCCCTTACAGCAGCTTAGCCTGAGCTGCCTCAAAGAAGTACCTTGTACACAGCCTGCAGAGTGAGCCTTTTTAATGCCATCTGATTTCCAACACCTCTCCTCCAAGTCATGACAAATTGGCCCACTCATCTGATTAGGAATCTTCCCTAAGTAGTGGGATGAACATTTGACAAGTTAATTTCAAGGTAGCTCATGGAGCAGGAGCAACGTAAAGCTACACAACTGTAAAAAAAAGAAAAGTTGCTGGATAAATTCTGCCAGTAATGGATGTGTAACAGAAAATATACTTAAAATTCAAGCTCTTTGTATTAGAAGACAAGCTCTTTGGTTTAGAAGTAGAAAACATGAGGACTTGCTGAAGCTAGGGTTAACAGGAATACAATTACTGCTATTAGAGTTTTATGATTATGAAACTTGTACTCATGTATCCACAATTTAGAAATAATAGAAAATGCAATAGATGACTTTAAAAAAAATCAAGATAATTTAAAAAAAAAATCAATAATTATTCCCTTTTATTTTTCCTTTAAATCATCCAGATAATAGAAATCAGAGACCTGAATAGGATGCCTAATGTTAATGGCATTATTAGATGGAGAAAAAAGAATGGGTGATCAAAAGTTTGACCCATTTACCAAAAAGTTCAGAGTTTGTAGAAGCACACTATTCTACTAGTTAGAATTTTTTAAAATTCAAGATAAATCTCAAACCATCTTTGGAGGTTAGATGTAGTCATAAGCAGACACTAAGAGTAATTTATAAATATTTCTGTAATATGAGAAAAAGTTGCTATTTTAGAGACACATAAATAATATGATGTCTTTCATAAAAGTTTTAGAAGTTTTATTTTCCAGATCATAAACTAAAAATAAAACACTTTCAGTGATGGACTTTCCTTTAAGGCAACTCTTGAGCCTGATTTGATAACATTACTGGTAAAGTCCTAGTAAAACTCCTGGAAGAATTCCCAGTGTTTTGAACAGGACCAGACATTAGCCATATTGCTTTTCATGACTATTACTGTTTTATTGTAAAAACACAGGTAGATCATCGCAATTTTGCCCCTGTTGCATAAATATGCAAGGGTTTAAAAGAATGGCTGCTCTCCCAGGGGTGGGAAGAATCTTGCTTCGTTTACTTTTTAAAAAGAGTTTGAAAACCTTACAAGTCCCATAAGTGCAAAAGATGCTTTTCCTGCTCCAGTGGAGTTCCACCTCAACTTTTTCCAAAAGCCTGGGTAAACAACGTAATTCTAAATAGAAGCAATAAACAAAAATACTATTATTATTTTTGTTCAAGTAATTCCCAGGGCAATGGAGCCTTCCCTGGGCAGCTGATGAGCCGAGCTCTCGCTTCCCAGGCACTGCTCTGGCAGAGCCTGCGAGGCAGGCACTCGCTTGGTACATTGGTGGGGGGATAACCAGGCTGTTATCACGGCTTTATGCTTTCAGTCACTTTTTGTTCTTTCCAGTGAGGGTTCTTTTTTATTTCCCTGGGAGTTTACCAGCAGCATGTACCGTGCGTGGAGCCCTGCTATGCAGCACCCTGCAGGAGGGGATAACGGAGTCAGGCTAACGTGTGGGAAGTTCCTTCAGAAACCCAGTTCCCTCCCAGAGCAGCCATGCTCTTCTTCGGCTTTTTATTTAATCTCTAGGTACAGTCTTTGCCAGCTTGTATGCAAAACTTAAATGAAGCCAGCTCAAGGACTGCTTACCATGTCTGAGTGTGGCACCACACAATGGGCTGGGAATGCCTGAGATCGTTTCCTTTCCTGCCTTTCATATCGCTGAACTGAAACCATCACTCGTGTCAAAAGCAAGGACTGCAGATGAAAGGCCAGTGCATTAAGACAGCACATAATTGTCAGTCTCTGAGTTTCTGACATTAATCGTTTTACTTAGAGAAGGCAGTGGAATGTTTTTTGTGTGTCCCCCCCCACCTCGAGTGACAACACACAGGAGATAGTCTGGATAAAAATTAAAAAAAAATGACTCAAAATTTTTGCTAATTAAAAGTAATGTGTTTTCCCATTTTTTGGCAATTTGATAACACAAAACACTTACTTGGGGGCCACAGGGGGAAACAAACTGAGACGGATAAAAAATGTTTTGTGTTCATCCAAGCAAGACTATGTTAATGCACATTATCCCATTAATGCACATCAACATCGGGAATAAGCGCGCCAATGCAAGCAAGAAGCATACACTTATCATCATTTGATAACATGTTTAATGACAGATTGACGGTTGATTTGCAAATGTGAACTGGCATCAATGTTGCTAACTTCAGCTTCTGCCGCCTCCTCTGCTATGCCAGCATATTTATGTGCATAATTTGATTTCGCAGCCACACTGTTAGTACATTTTTAATATTAACTATGCAAGAACAGACAGCCGAACTTAAGTTGCACTGATGGTTTGAGTTCATTAGATTGAAAAAGATGGGCAATGATGACAAAGATGGAGATGGCAGTGCAACATCAAAGAGGCAACACTTAACAAACACACTCCATTTTGAACAAACCGAACTAACACATTTCATGTTGTCGGCTGCAGCAGAGCCCTTATGTACAACAGTAAGAAAAAAAATATGTTTCTGCCCTGGGCATACCGACAGCAGCTCTCCAAGAAGCTTAGCAGGCTCCTGGACACACAGCTGTAAGACATTTCACTCATCTATTGCAGGTAAAGGGGTTGATTCTGATCTGATGTCCGAGTGACAGCAACATAATTCAGCGGACTTGCAGTGCAGTTACTCCTGATTTACACCAGTCCAAGAGAGAGTGCCTGCCTGTTCCCACTCTCCTTCCCTAGTTCACTTTTCACAGCTGTGATTCTTTATGACGAATAATAAAAAGATTTTGCTGAGAGCTCAGCTCTTGCATGCGTGATACAGAGAGCAGAACTGTGAGTTCAGAAACCCTGGGGCCTCGTGCCGCAAGGTGTGGGATGTCCTTCCCGTGTCCCTGCAGCCAGGGAGCCCCGCACTGCATGGGACTGGACTCCCGGTGACTTCCTTTTCTCTGGTGATTCTGGACAATTCAGTTCTGCTCTGAAGGGAACATGTGCCAGTGAGCTGGGAGGAGAATATTTCATCCTCTGCTCACATTAATGTCTAGGCATATACTGCATCTAGTATGAATTTGCTTGTTGTGCTGCAATATATAATAAATTTGAGGCAGTAGCTTTACGTTGCAAGTTGTAATTTTAAATTTTATGATACAAACTGACCATCTGCAGGAATCTGACCATATAACCTAAGCCATTCTGTGTAGACTATAACATTAGTACCTCTGAATCACGGTGAAACTATGATTTAGACACACAATTAGATAGACCAGGTCCTCAACAATTCTCAGCTGTCTGAATTACTGCTGAACAACCTAATAAATATATACCACATAGGCCTCCGTTCTGCAAAGCTTTTAAAAATGTTCTTAAGTTGGCCTCTAATCGGCAAAGCACCTATTACAATTACTGTTACTCAGAGACTAGTCCTGGAGCAGAAACCCGTTGTGCTTGGCATTGCACAAACAGAACAAAACCCCACTGCTCAGGGACCACTTCTTCTGGCTCGCTGCGTACGGACGGAGTGCTGGAGTGAGGCCAGCATTTGTTAGGAAGCTGTGAGGGACATAAAGTATTGACTATTGAATTTAATCCTGGAAACGCTGCACCCACTTGCTGGATTGGGACACTGAGGGAGCAGAAAAGGACCAGCAGGTCACCTTCAGCAGGCTGCAGCAGGAGGACTCCTGGTACCTCTGACGTGGTGGCAGCTCCTGAGCAAATGCCTCCTGCCAGGATGCTGACCTGGCCTAACTGTAGAAATTGTTTTCTTTATGGTCTGTCATGAAAGAAATCTAAAGCTTTGATTTCAGTAAAATCTCTTTGCAGAGGTCTGTCCTCTTTTTAAGAAGAGACCTGCACTGCAACGAGAACTAATCTTAAGTCCCTTGCTACATTCAATCCAAGTAGTTAGGCAGCTCCAGTGGCTGATGCTGTACAGATGAAGGTGTACGACTCCCAAATGAAGAATATCTGAACACACAGACAGCAACAGACAGCCTGGGAGACCCCTGGCATCTTTGGCTGACGTGTGTAGTCGGCTTATTGAAAATTTAAGCTATTGATGCATTAGGGTCCAAAACCAATAGCAGACAGGAGATTGTACTGTGCAAGGTGTTGTATCGAGTGCAAGATGATCTCTCTCTTAGAAAGGGACCAAATAATTTCCAGTGACACAGGGCAACAGGTAGATCTTGCTTTACCCGAATGAGGACACGAGAGATCTTGGAAGCATTCTCAAAAGGAAAAGAACCAAAAAAAAAAAAAAAAAAAAAACAAACAAAAAAAAGGGGGGTGGGGGTGGGGCGATGGGGACAAGAAAGGCCAGCAGAGGTAAATGCAGGAATGAGGCCATGCTCAGCTTATTTTGTTGTCAAGATAACACTGTATCATCAGTGGGCTGCTCAGAAAGGCACAAGAGCAGTGGGGTTTCCTGCCCTGTGAGCCGAGCAGCAGAGAAGGAGCTGGTCAGCCCATACCCAGCAGCCTCAATGATTGCTGTTAACAGCCTTGTGCTGCCTCCTCCTTACCTGGGCTTTAGCTACAATTAGAAATAAAAACATATCCCAGGGAGAGGGAATTGTGGTCACTGGTCACTCATGCTTGCTGATGGAGAATGGGTGATGGGGAGAGCAAAAGAGGCAGGCTGTGAAAAGGCTCTCCCCTATCCCAGCTGTGGCCCAGCATGACTGCAGCGTGCTAGATGGCATTGCAGGGGTGTGTGAAATAGCTTACAGCTCCTCATTTGCCCTCCAGATTGACTGAGTTCCTACTGTGACCGTGTACTTATAACACTGGTTGTGGAGAGCTCCAGAGAATGGGAGTCCAAAGCATCACACAGTTGGAAAAACCATTAGTTTTCTCGAGTCACAATTATCTCTGCTAGTGCATTTGTGTCCTCTTTCCTGTCTTGTTTTAAGTAAGTTACAATTCTCCCACTCTTGTTACTGAGTATATGCAGATGCCACTTTGTTCCGTGTGATTTATAGCCAGTAGCTAATGTTCAGTTATAATTCCCTATTTTAGACATGAAAAATAGCCTGTAATGCTCAACACAAGGGCCTCTCAACAATGATATATAATTTCAAAATTAACATGAGGACAGAGGAGACACGGGATTTTGAACTAGGGACTTTCTCATTCAAAGGTTAAATCTCTACAAGGTGAGCTAAAGGAATTAGTTGAGTTATTAAGTAAATGCCTCTGTTATATTTTCCCAGTACATTAGCTGTTGCAGCCTTTTCCAGTTCAGCTGTGTTCTGCCCCAGCATGTTCAAAGTGCAAATGCTCATGGCACTGTATTCACACATTCGTTTTTTTTCAATGTCAAACAAACTGGAGCTTTTCAGAGCCAAAGGTCAAAGTGGAGGGCCCTTAAGAGTATCTCTTGGGAAATTATGGGATTGTTCTTATGTCTTTATTGCATATAAAATCAGGCTTCATATATGGCTCACCCTTTCCAAGCATCTTAAAACTATAAATGAGTCATGACTCAGTCCTGCAACACCTAGGTTATATAAGTGGTCTTAATTTACCGGAATATCTTGCATAACTAATCATTTCCAGGATCAAACTCTGAAGCCTCTGAAACCTCTCAACTGTGAAGAGCTCCTTTAGAAGCAGTGAAGTTAAATCCCAGCCTCACATGATGAGTCAAAAGCAGAACAAGGGACAGAACCTGCATCACCAGACTTGGTCTGCCAAACATAAGCCATAAACCCCTCCTCTGGCAAAGCTCAGCAATTCAGAAAGCATGCAGAGAGAACAGGGAGACTGAAGAAGGAAAAGAGCTTGGCTATGGAGAGGTTTTGGAGGTGGCATTCCTTTCTTGTGTGTTTTCTGTTCACAGTAAGAAGATGTAGCTCATATCCTAGGTGTCTCCTGCTGCACTCTGGTTAACGCTGTCTCACACCAGCACCAAGTATTACATTTATGGATTACAAATTTATTGACATTTGACATTTGCATCAGCTTTCACCTGATCAACAGGAGCTTTGGCTGCCAAAGGGAATTATTATGGAAGATTTCAACAGGCATGGGAATGCCAAAAAGGTCATTAAATCATATCGGAAAAACAATGTGTTCATAGTGTTCATACATTTAGTCTTGCCAGTAAATCTTCTGGTTGATGCTTGGACCACCTACTGATGATACTCAAAGAGAAGGAGAAACAGGGAGAACTGAAGAGATGAATTAAATTAAAACCAAATGACATGAAGCCTGGCACAGTGGGATCTTTAATTTTCTACTCTATGAATCCAGAATAAGCAAAAAACAAAACAAAGCACAGTGGCTTGACTTTATCTAAGTTAATTCCATCCATATAGGCAGGGCTTAACTAAATAATCCTGAGTAATGTGTGCACCCCACATTATTGCATGCAATTTGTATGTGGGAGGTGCAGAATTCAGAAAACATATGGCACATGGAAAACAAATGACAGGGTGTGCTTTTACACTCATTTTGGCTATACTTATCACTCTTGTTGATATTTTTTTCCAGACATGAAATATGAGTGTAGGAACTTTCACCCTAATCCCTTTGGAAAAATACTGAGAGCTATTTTTTTTTTTTTTTTTTTTTTGCAATTGTGATTTATAAAAGAAGGCCACTACATAATTCCTGGGAGCACAGACAGTGTTTTAAAAAAACACTGATCAAATAAACAGAATTACCTCCCCCATCATTTTTTCCCTGGATGACAAACCTAGGTCTTGTACCATAAAACCCCAAGGCCAACAGATGAGGGCTCCATAGGATTATGGAGGGAAGTGAATTACTGAACTGGAAGCCCACCCACAACCTATCTGTCCGTGTATGTCTGGTCTATGGTGAGCTTCACTAAAAACTGATCCACCAGCTCTTTGCCCCTGAGCTGAGTGAGCATGAAGGAAGTACTACATTTGCCCTTCTCCAGTGGAACAGTGGTGTGTTCACATGAGTACAGGCAGAAACAGGCCACAGTATTGTCATATCCCAGTGGGATTCTTCTTCTGTGATGTCCCTTGGGATGTAGATCAAGAGGTGGGTAAAAGACAACATCAGACTTTTTAATGGTCCTGTAAAGAAAGTTGGTAGCCATGAGGATGCAGTCCCAACAGCGATCAGTGCCCGTAACTTGTCTTGTCCCCCAGAAATATAGTCAGTGTTGTGTAGCCACTGTTGTGTTTGGAACACTGCTGCACATGTGGCTATGGGGAGACTGCACAGAGATCAGATGAAGAGCAGCAGAGAGCAGAGACAGGGAACTGGACAGAAAGGTTCTCCTTCACCTTGGCTTGAAATAAGAGAGAAGTGGAGGGGTACGCTGTGTGATGGAGATATCTACCAGCAGCTGTGCACTACACCAGGATATTGGTTACATGTATTGAGATATACAATTTCAGGTAATCTGTGTGACTCATGGTATAAACTTGAGGGTTTTCAGAAATAGGGAGTGTTTGTGAGTTTTCATTAAATGACGATGAAAACAGCAGTTCCACATTTGAGATTTCAACAGTTCTTCAAGAGGAGAGGCGAGAGTCACTGTTGTCAGCACACAGAGTGCTTTGGAGGTTTAGAAAAGCTGAAAGCAAACCCAGAAGGGATCTAACTAGTATTATACATGTGCAACAGAACAAGCAGTTTTGCATCCTCTGAATTACTGATCCAGCTAGTATAAGCTCTGCAGTAAGACTGCAAGTCCTGCTCTGCATACAGTCGAGAAAGAAATCTTTTGAGCGTGGCATTTTATTGCATCATGGTAAACTCCCAGGGAAAGCTGAACAGAGGATGGAAGGAAGTGTGATACCCTTAGGTCTGGGGGCTTGATATCACTTCTGCACTCTGGGTGTGACTCCTTCCTTAGCCATATGCAAAGAGGAAGCATGAAGGCTCAGCACTGGTCTGACAGCCATGGGCTGGTTTGTACACCCTCTTCCCCCTGCCTTGGGGTTGGGCACTTTCAGACCTCACCCCAAGAGGCCTTGCAGTCGTGCCCAAGCTTCTGCAGCTATCAGGAAGGCCTCTTGCATGTTCTCTGCAGCTCTGGGAGCAGAGGAAAATAATCTCCTCCAGCTGAAGTAGTCCCTGAACCATAAATCTGGAGGCTGGGAGAGTGCTCTAGGAAGGGCACCACCTGTTCTTACACTCGTACTGGTCATGGTCAGAGATAGGATGGACACATGGACCTTTGACCTGACCCTGTATGGCCATTCTAATGTTCTTACCTCACTTTTACTTCAGCTTTACGAGAAGAGCAGAAAAATGCCATAAAGAAAGTCTTAGCAGTGTTCAGCTGTTGGGCACATCTCCTGTTACAAAGGATTGTGCGTACTTAGGGCTAGGGAATAGAATATGAACACAAAACATGGCAATCGTTCACTTATAGCTGGAGGCTACAGGCTCCGTGGCACAGAGAAAGCTCAGCCTGGCAGTGATGCAGAAAGCAAATATCCCAACAGGGACCAGCGAAGCTCCCTCAAGCACCGGGGCTTTTGGAGCTTGAGGGACTGTGTGGCACAGGCAGTGTAACACAACCTCGACCTTCACCAGATGATGCAGAGCACTACTGGGAAAGGCAGGAGAAGAGGGAAACAAAAGAGCATGTGGATGTCATGGCCTTCCTGATCCCTCTATTTTGGGTGAGCCTGAAGGCTGAACTTTTTTGGTTCTCCAATGGAGCCCAAACCCATTGTTTTCATCACCTGCTGGAGCTCTTGCATGGTTGTGTTAATCATAGATGAGGGTGACAACAGACAGGGAAACTGGAGGATGCTGAGAACGTCTTAGTAAACTGTGTCCTCATACCCTCACCTTTCTCTTTCTGGCCTGCTTAGCCTTGCAGCTGCTGCTGTGTGCAGAGTTTCCATGCTGGTCACTTAATAAATTGAAAAGAGACTGCTGGAGTACAGGAACATGGGGACTCTGAGCATCCACGGGGACTCTGAGGCCTGTGATCCTCTGCAGTACAGGCTTTCCAAAGGACGAACTCCTCCATCTCTATCCCTCCACTGTAGCAAAGCACCAAGCAAATGGTCTTGGCTGGCCTGAGAAAAGGCGGGCGAGGGGAGGCAGCAACTGCCACCGCACAGACCACTGTGTTGCTTGATCTGACACAGCTGCTGGAGGAGGTGGAGTGGAGGGAAACAACCACATCAAAGCCACTTTAGCCACCTCTCTTTTCCCTTCAAAAATGTCACTGCGGCACCCTCCACTTTTATAACAATGTTTATCATTGTTCTTCGATTGTCTGGGACAATAAATGGTTAGAAATGAGCATATATCACCAGGAAATCTCTGCCTGCCCCTTCCCCCAAGCAGTGTCATAAAAACGTACAAATTCACATTAATAATGAAGTGCATTTCCCCGAGAAGCCACTGTGTATCTCAGGGAGAGCAGGCAAGGTGGCAGTTGCTGCAGAGTTTCCTATTAAAGAGCAGAGCAAATACTCATAAATCTGATGAGGGGCCAAAGCACATGTTAGGGCTGTCTCCCTCTTAATGGAACCTTTTCTGAAATGAAAAAAATATATATCTCGATACATTCAGGGTATTCATTAGACATGACAACCTCCTCCACTCCTCCGTCCTTCCCTCCCCCACTCCTGCACGTGCTGACCCCTGGCAGAAGAGCTGGTGTTGAGTGCTGGCAGGGAGTGATTTTGGAGGGGAGGAGGAACTGTTTTGTTTCAATCAAGAGATTGTCTAAATTTACTACAATGAACACGTTCCCTCCTGGCCCCATCTCTCCCTCCTTCCCTCCACTCCAGCAAGCTGCTGCGGTTCCCTCTGTCTCTGACCCCCGATGCACCCTCCTCTTGGCTGCCTGGCCTCTGCTGTGCCCCACGGCCATCCCATCTGTCCATCTGCCAGGGAGGAGAGCCAAGAAATCCAACACTGCACTCCAGAGCAGGACCCCTCTTCCAAACTTGAGTGTAGGAAACCTTTCTGCCACCTCACGCCTTCAAGGGCTTGGCCAATTCATGCTCTCGGGAAAATGTGATTCTCCAGACACAGGGAGGTGGCAGGATGAGCATCAGTCCCCTCGGATCTCTCAGGGGCTGTGATCTTGCTACCTGGTGTGGTGTCTTAATGTTATCACTGGCTGGAAACCCAGGGTCTGCTGCCCCTTTCCTGAAGGTGAGATGCTCTTGAAAAGAAACGCCATCACATTTAAGACATCAGCTCTGCGCTGTGTGTTGTTCTACCTCATTCCTCTTCTCACAGGCAGGATCCTGAGTTGGAGCTGCACTGGTGTAAATCCTGCATGGCTCTGCTGACGTGTGAAAACTAGTGTAAAGGCCTGATCCTTCCTCTGCCAATGGACTCTGCCTAGATGCACAAAAAAATGCAGTTCTGAACCAAGGAGATGGGAAGAGGTTGCAGAATGAGGCCTGAAGACTACACCTTAATAATCATGAATTAGCTGTTCATTATCCCAATAAATAGTGAAAAATCTCTTCCTCCTTTCCTCCTCCCATAAAGCCGTATCTATAATTTTCCTTTTTCCATCTGTGCTCCATCATATTTGCACTGAGTGATCATCCTGCTAAATTACATTATTTTTATTGAAAGGTGCTTTTGAGGGCTGGATACCGCTTATGTCTTTTCGTTTTGTTATTGATCTTTCTGATTTGATTGCTGAGGTGTAAAATGTATAAATAAGACTCAGATACCCTTCCTTTGAAATCTCACTGGGTAAAAATGTTCTGCTATAGATTATGAAGGCTGTAGCATTTAATAATATCAGACGCAACAAGGAGAAGGCAAGATTTTGATATCCTTATGAATACTGAATGCTTGAGGAGGTAGGTGCTATTCAAGGTCAGTTAAAATCTGGTTGAAATACTTAAAAGTTGCTGTTTCTTCGTGAGCAGAAGAGCTCCTGCCTTTTAGGGGCAGGAACTGTCATATACAGTGTGCTTATACAGAGCCTAGAAACAATATGGGTTGACCTAGTGGGTTGGATGTGCTAATGCAATGTTAAATAATACTGATCTTAATAGCAACCTGTAGTATTCATGAAAAGCAAGTAAATCTGCACTGATATATCTGTGCTGCCACTCTCTGATGTGTCATCTGACCTGACCCCGCTCTCAGGGAAGCCAGGAATACACTATTACTGGTTTTACAAGGACTATTGCTAGATTGAAGAAGTGCTATCCAGGAAAATTTTGAAGATTTAAAAATACTAAGTTTAAAAAATATCCTGATCTACCACTTTGGGGAAACTGATAAATTTCAGAGGATTAGGAGAACTGAGGTGTCACCAGAACAGGACCATTTTGAGGGAGGTGTGACGGGTTGCAGGCAGTTCCTGGCTGAAGGTGAACTCTGTATCTCTCCTCCAGCACAGTGGAAAGGCCAGCCTATTCCTCTTCCTATTCCTCTCTCCTCTTCTTTCCTTCACAGTGCTCAGCAATTTTACCCAGTTTATTCCAGCAAGAGTCTATTTTAAAATGGGAATTCCCTAAAGAATTTTTTTACCACTGAGAACTCATCATTTTCGAACAAGATGTTGTCAGAAAAGCCCCATTTGAACGGAACACTCAAGGCCTGCATTACAATGAACCCTCTCTTTCTGGCTGATGACGTGGTGAGCAGAACCCGCAGTTTTCTTGGTAAATTCTGCTTACAAAGGCGTGGTGGACATAACTGCAGGCAGCTACATCCCAGCATGTCTGATTCTCCTGAAAGGGTCTCTCAGGTTTTAATGTTTGTTGCTAAAAAGAAATGAAAGATGAAGAGCAAGCTAAATTCTCTAAAATGTAGTTTTGGGCTACTAATCCATGCAATTGTCCTTGCCCATGTTACACCAATATTGGCTAATAGTGGAACATGATGTTCAGAGCAGCTCTTACTGTTTCAGAGGGATGAGAAAATAAAATCCACAGAAGAAAAAAATCTTCTATTTTGGTATACTTAACACATACAGTTATCTATGTGTCCTATATATCATTTAACAAATTGCTTTGCAATTCTTACAGGGCGTGGTATAATGACTGATTTAAAATCACTGCATTGCTTAAACTGCATTGTTCTTCATCAAGTTGAGTCATTTTTATGTGAAGTGTCAAGCTCTCTAACAAATAACTGCTGCCAGACAAATCAAGTTCCTCATCTTAAAGCTACGGCTAAATAGTTTATAGCTTTAATCTGCTCACTGAGGTGTGCAGTCTATGACAGTAATTATAAATGCAAGGAGAAATTATAGCTGAATGCTTTAACTGCATTAGGAGCCATTTGATGAACAATCATGATTGCCTGCTCATTTTCAACAATAGAGGGCAAGTTAGTGTCAGTGCATTAGAGGATTTTCAGTTCTGCTCTGCTCTTTCTTCCATTTACCACAGAATGTCAGTTGTCTCCTATAAAGTAGAAAAAAAGCGCTGTAGAAGCTTTAAACTTGATGGTTAAAAAAAGACAAAGGAGGAAACAGAGAAAAACTGTTTATCATTATGAGTCATTTTTTTGTTTTGCAGCAGCCTTACTTTCAAATTAGTTCATCTCAGGTAGCTGCTTGTTTACTTATCAGCGTCTTTTGAAAAAGAAATCTCCCCAATTAAGTTGGTGAATTTGACTCTACAGAGACTTATTTCTATAAAAAGTTGTAGATAAGACCACAGAGAGCCTCAATTACTGACCAGTTTATAGCCAATCTCACCTGACTCTAAAGTGAGAAAGACAATTCTGCATTGTCTTTTTTTCTCAGGACAACATAAAAATTCTAATTTAGTTGAAAAAATGAACAAATGTTCTTCAAAGGTATAAGTCAACATACAAATTACTTCTAATTAAAGCCATAGTCCCTAATGTTCATGGGTTTTCTGTGAAGAATAGCAATAAAAACAAATTTGAAGCGGGTTAAATGAAAGAGAATAGAGATGTCTGATTGTTGTATATTACACATAATTTTACATTATATTGCTAAACCCATATCAGTCAGAAGAATTCAAGAAAACACCAAAGATGAATATAAAACAGACATATATGTCTTTACATTTAAGAGGAATTTATAGCAAATTTCTTATAAACAGCCTCACAGAGGTCTTAAAAATAAATCCACATACACAACACATTTTTCTACAGCACTAACCCAGATTATTCATTTATATTTTTAATGATAGCTAACATTTTAAAATATAACCTTTAATAGTAAATTTTGTTGAAATATAGAAAGTTTTTAATGCATTTCTATACTAGGGTTACTCTTTCCACTGTTTTATTTCCATTTATTTCCATATATTTTCTCTATTTTTATTTCCATTTCACTACAATATAGCCTAGAAGAAGTAAACACAAATGCATGTGCATGTTTTAAGAATCTCAGTATGCTTTATATTTCTTGTTTCTAAATACTGCGCTCTCCTCTATGTTATTATTCAAATGTATACTGAATCTTAAAAATAACATGGTAAGAGTAAGTAAACTCTGAAAATCCCTGTTATTTGATTTAGTCTCCTTCCAGATCTCAGGCAAGAACCCATATGAATAAACTCTGGCCTCCACATTTGTAACATAGTCAGAACTTCGGGAGGCTTACGCCTCTAAAACTGTAATAAAATCTTTACAATGCTATCCAAAATACCCCATCATTTCATACAATTTGTGCTATCATGCATACCAACTAAAATTATAGTTCCAGATAACAGTGCTATCACTCTGTCATTGCAATTTAAATATATTTTTTCAAAGGTAAGATATAACCTGCATCTTGATATAAATTAGAAATGGATAAGTATTAAGAGGACAGCAATTTCTCAGTACCCAAAGGCAGGAAGGACAGTACCTTGTTTATATAGTTATATATTACCTGAGTAACACTCGTGATGTGTCTGTGCAGGTTATTACAATGCAGAAACCACTTTTTTTTCCCTTGGAGATTTTTTTTCCCTATGTATTTGTTCCCCAAATCCTCAGAAATAGTAACATGTTTATAAAGGTGGGTGTTTGGTTTGCCTCTTAGTAATAACACGGTGCTTTTAAGACCAAATCTGAAACACTTGTCATGTATTAAGCGATGAATGTGCCAAAATAACTGTCATATTAATATATTTGGCAGATAGCTTTTGTTTGATAGTACCCAAATTATTGGTTTGCTCTAATATCTTGTGTGAAAACTATGAATGTCAGCGTCTTAATAATCATTAACTGGTGGGGAAGAAATCAAAGTATGGTATATTTTTCCTAACCAATCCCTTGTAGTTTTCTGGTATTTTGTCAGGTATGTTGATTTTGAATGGTCAGATAAACAAGGAACATTTATTTGTTGAGTTTTAATGCTGGGTTAAAAATGCCAAAATAGAAACTTAAGGATATTAGCCCTGTTTAGAAAAGAACTCCTTTTGAGTTAAGACAGAATTTTGCTGGCTAAAATATGCAGAAAGCATATATCTAGTCAAATGCAGACAGCATGTACAAGATGTATGCAAAACTTAAATCTTACTGCACTTGAATACTGACGTTATACTCTATAGTAATAGCTTCTATTACCCATCCCAAAGTAACCCTTTGATTAGTGGCTTAAATTATTCAAAAGTAGCCTTTTTAATGCAGCTTAAGCGATGCATAGTCCTTGTGCTGGCTCTGTACACAGAAAGTGTTTCTTAAAGCTTCATGAATATTTGCAGCAAACGTGAAATCTTCATAGAAATGGGTACTCATCCTCAAAGTGCCTGCACCCTCAATTAGCCAGAGAATAGCCACAATAGCAGGTGGTGTAAGTGACAACTCACAACACATCTTTAATTTTGACTGTCTGACGAATTCATTTTCTGAATGTTATTTAAGTAATAAACACGTTGGAGAAAACCTGAATCTGCACATGATTATTCTGTGAACAGAAGCAGAGTCTGAGTCTGCTGGTGAAATTGTTGGGAATGACTAACAGAGCCTTCCTGGAAATAAACTCATTAGAACAAAAAACTTCTATTTGGACTTTTAGTTGATGTTCTGCATATTTATTTAAATCAAGAATATTCAAGTTTGTGAATCAAGTAAAATTAAAAATGCAAAACTTGTGTGCCATCTGAATATTACATCACATGTTATAAACATTGGTTGTGGCAATACTTCGGTTGGTGTATCTTTCAGCACAAAATAGCAACACTGATGTAGAAGCATCCTACTAACAGGTCTTTGAAATACTAAGCTTGTAAAAAAATCTAGCTGCGTTCTCAATTAAGCATAAACCCCCCCAGGTTATATGAAAACTTGGACTGAAGTCAGTGATGTTTATGAATTGACTAGCACTCCCACTAACATGAAACAAAATATAATCAAACATCTCAAAGATTAAAAAAGGAATGATGGAGAGAGAGGTTAAAATGATGTGACAAAAAAGGCCACTCACAATAGTAAGTGTTTAAGTAAGTGTAAGATATGAAAATATTTTACAAAACAGGATATCTAAATATCAACAAAAGAATATGTGAACTTCTAGATATAAACTTTTCAGAGTTATTTGTAGATTCTTGAGACTGGGTTTGAGATTATGTGAAACTCTGAATAACTAAGATTTTGCTAATTTGACATTTGAATTGTCTTCTTTTCCCTATCAAAATCAGATTTACTGGTGTGTTAGCACTGAAAGAGGTAACAATCTTTTGGTTTTCAGTGCTTTTTGTCTGTTTTTTTCCATTCTCATTGCAAAGGGTAGCATTTAGTTGTTGCATTCTACATTGAAATGCACAGGATGTGAAACAATTAAAACAAAGACAGTGAGAACTGGGGAAACAGCTATTTTAAAAGTATTAATAAGAAGCAACTTTTCTATATAGGGCAATGTGGTTATGCATTTACCAAGCTCTTCTTGAAAACGTTATAAAATGGATATGTACATGCAATTAGACTAATGAAGCAGCAGTACATTATGTATTTTATACTGTTTTCCTACATTTAAGAAAGTACGAATGTCTTATGAAGCCTCCTTAAAATGATGACATTAAAACTCACTATAGAGCATGCATACCTTAAGAGTTATTCTTCATCCACTTCTGCTACAAATTGTGAATGATGTTCTGGTGACTTGCTGTGTGTTTTGCTTAGATGAAGTTTTACTGCATGTTTGCTTGCAAATGTCCGACAGCACAACTTACATTTGAACTTAGAGTCTGTGTCCTCTTCTCCAGCTATTGTTTCAGGAGATCTTTGAACTGAAACTCTGGAGATTTCTTGCTCTACCTTGGTTTGCTGCTCCACAGCCAGCCTGTTCATGTCTTTCATTTGGAAACCTAGATGAGATTCTAAGTGGCTAATGTAAGTAGATGGGGTTCGAAACTGAGATGCACAGTCGCTGCAATAAAAGACTGGATGTCCTTTGTCCATGTTTTTCAAAAACTTTGTTCCTCCAGTTTTCCTAAGTTGATACTTGACATTCGCCAGCCAATGGCTGATGGTGGTCATTGACAGTCCAGTGAATTTTGAAATCTGCATGCGCTCTTGTGGGCCTAGATCTGATAATAAATATTTACCTTCAGATGTCTGGAAGAGGCTGGAAGCAAACTGAGCTTGCAAGATGAGAAGATGCTGAGGGTTCCAGTTTGACTGTCTGCCCTTCCTTTTATGCAGAGTGGAGACTTCTGTTGAGACATCCTCAAAGCGTCGGACATCTATTTCCAATTTCATAGATGGGATCCTTGAAGATGCAGCAGGTTTTGGTGTAGTAGCTTTGGGAAGAACTTTGACCATGTCAGCGATGTCAGATAGAGCATGTTTTTGAAGTGGAGAAGTACAAGATTGTGCTTGAGCTGACTCAGCCTTCTTGCCTTTGGATTTGGTCAGGTCAATAGGCTGATCATTGTTTTCAAACAAATAGTGCCTGGACACACTTGCAGGCTTTGGTGGGGTTGGAGCAGGAGATAAAACTGGCTTCTCCATCATATTTAGGTTAGGTTTGTGGAACATAGAAATTGTGCTAGAGCTGGGGCTGGAGTTGGATTGAGGCTGTAAAGGCTCAGTGGCTTTGCCCAAGTGATTATTCAGTACCGACTGCAGCGCACTGAGCGGGTTGACACAAGGCAGGTCAGACGAATGGTTGGCAGCAGCACAACCATTACTAAGAGAAGCTGCTGTTGGTTCCTTAAGGACTGGCTTTTCTTTTCCACTGTCCTCTTTAATTTTGTTTTCTTCTTTCAAGGGACATGGTTCTGTCTTTTTTGGCTCCACAGAGGCTTCGGATTTGAGGAGAGGTTCTCTCTCGCTCTGGCTGAGTGAGGCAGGCTCAGCTTGGATGCCCTCTTTAGCATAGTCCTTTTGTACCTCCTCCCTGTCATCGGTTTCCTTCTTTACTTGAGTGCACTGGGCCACATTTGCTGAGATAGGGACCAGAGGCATGACCTTCCACTTTGGAGCTATGGGCCTCAGTTTATTGGTGATTGTTGGCCTGATTTGCAGTACTTGGGAACCCGCAGGCAAAGACGGCTTAGCTCCTTCTGAGAGCTGATAAGCTGCATGGATGCTGGGATATGCACTCCAGCTGGGAGCTCCATTTTGAGCTTTATTGATGGCTGTTGTGACAGTGTTCTCCAAGGACTTTAAAATGTCCCCACCACCCTTTGAACCATCTTCTAAATCTTCTTCTCTGAGGTACTGGTATTTCATTGTGGGATCCAGTGGTTTCTGAAGAGTGTCCTCATACTCTTCAGTTTTTACTTTCTCATCTTTGTTTGCATCATCCACTTTATCTTTTTTACTTTCTTTTTTTAGTTCGGAGGTGGGAGCTATGCATTCTGCAGATGATTTACTGGTTGACTTTGAAACTGGGCTGTCACTGGCTGGTGCTTCAGACAGTGATTGCATTTTTTCCACAGCTAAAGGATCCAGAACAAGTTGCTTTCCTTTCTTTGAAGCTGAACTTGTGACTTTCAAGAAATGGCCAGTGACCATCATGTGGGTCGTAAGCTGCTGCAAGGTATCATGGGAACTTCCACATTCCATACACTTCAAAATCTGGGATTTGCAGGCCTCAAACTGCCATGTATAGCTGGCACCATTCTGGTAGCCATAGCGGTTGTTAGATGATAACTGCAGGTTCGCGTTCTTCTGAGGAGAAAAAGTATCTGAGAAAGACCCCGTCGTGGAATCAGGGGAACAAGGCCTGTTAACATCAAACACACGTTTCTTTGCTGGAGTGACCATTTTTGAAGAAATGGTTGGTACCGGCTCCTTCAAAGGCACTTTTTGGTAATGTTTTGTTTTTATCATATGAACGCTCAGATCTTGAAGAGAATCAAAAGAGTCACCACAGAACATACATTTCAGAACTTTTTGTGCATCTTCCTTGTCCATGTCCTGGAAAGCCCTTTTTCGGGGCTTTGAGTAGCTGGTAGGTCTGTGCTTGTCCTTTTTATGGTTGTCATCTTGGTAGTGACCTGTCTCATTCATATGAACCGTTAGTTCTACCAGTGTGTCATAGGCAGCGCTGCACTGCCGGCACCGAAACCGGCTGGCGCCCGTGAACACAGTTCCACACATTTTGCTGCTCTGCCTGTAGAGCTGGACCGAGCTGAACAGGTTGGGTTTTGAGACAGGTCTGGAAGGTAAATTCTGCTGTAAGCTTTTTGACAGTGCATCTTGGTGCCAATCAAAATCAGCTTTGTTCCCTCCATTTCTGTTGTCACAACTCCTCTTTTCAGAGTTAGACAACTTGAAACCCAGCCCTAAGCCTGTCCAGTAAGAGTCTGACAGTATGTTGGCATAGACTGCTGTCATTTTATCCATGCAATCGTGTGCTTCATTCTGGGCTTTGGGGTGGGTGCTGGTTTTTGGGTCCTGTGGCTCTCTAGAGCAAATGCTTTTAATATCTGCCACATGGTCACTACCGTCACTTAGTAGTGATTCATTTTCTGCATCCTGGTTAGATATATGACTGACAGGGGAATTCTGGTAACTAAAGTTCCCTTTCTGCTCAGGGCCCACTTCGTGTTCTTCATCCGTGCCAGTGTCATTGCTGCCCTGGAGTTGAGCAGTTGAGTTGTTGTCGTCATCATCTTCTTCCTCCTCCTTTATATCTTCCTCTTCCTTTAAATCTTCCTCTTGGACATAACCTGAAATGTAATGTCAATATATGAAATAACTTGTTAAAGGAGAACACTACAGTTTGAGCTTTCTAGTTTCACTATGTGTTTTCTTTACCAGACTGTTTTAAGCTACAACTTTATTGCCTGTTAGTTCTGGAAGTGAAAAAAGCCAAATGATGTCTCTTTTTTTGTGAAGGTTGCTGCATTTTGCTGGCAGATGATCATAATTCTTTATAAGTGCCAGAGATTCTGAGTTAATAATTTTCCTGTCATGGGAATATAATTCTAACTGTCCTGTAATGGGACAGTTGGAGAATTCATATGTAAGAATTTAAAGTTTATACTAAAAGCTTCAATTCTATCAAACTGGTTTTAGCCTCAGTGAAAGAAAGGGTAGAATTGGCAAGGAACAGAAGCAAAATAACTGCCATAATCTTCCTGGTTCATAGCATCATCTAGGTACAGTAACCTTTTGCCATTTGATCACCTAAAAATGCACTTTAGAATGTACACAAATAATTTACATGTCAAAATACAACATTTGAAAGCACTAATAGGCATAAGTGAAACTCTTTTGTTTATAAAAGTAATGTACTATGTACCATAAAAGAAAATTGTGCTTCAGTAAAAGCCAATCCATAAATTTCAGGGCAAGAACCCTTGGAAGTTAGAGTAACAGAGTATTAGTATGTGACAGAGATAGGCTAAAGTTAACTATAAAACTGAAAAACTAGAAAAAATCCAGAAATATTTTCTTTCACAAATTATTTAATTAATAAGATGAATGTGATACTGGAAAAGCTGTAAATTTGAAAATTAATAAAGGAATTCAGTTGGACTTTTTTTCTGGCCTTATATCAGCAGTAATTCTGCCTAAGTTAGAGGAGATAACCTGGTTAAGAACAAACTGAAGAATTAGAGAAGAGGATTTTTTTTAAGGCTGGCTTCCTTGCAGTCAGTGGATAAATTCACAATGACTCAACTCAGTCAGCAATTCACTCTGAGACCCCCCCAAGAAAGGATGGAGCAGAACGAGTGGTTCAGGTATGTTTTCACAAACCCCAGTGTAATTTTTTTAACAGCCACTATGAAGCCGTTACGCACAATGCAAGCAGACATTGAAACAATTCACTGTCATTGACAGCCACTCATCAAAACCAAATGTTGACTAAATGTTGAGCTCAGAAGCACAGGTCTTAGAACAAGATATGTTGATGAGCTCTTCCACTTAGGTGCAACCGCACCTGCAGTCACAGGAGTACTTTGTTGTATTTCCATAAGATCTAGCTTTGTGTACCAGGAAAGTATGTAAAAAAAAAATAATACCAAAACCTCAAATCAAAGCTGGCCTCAAAAATAACTAAGCAAAACCAAAATAATATTCTAGTACTTAGTTGTGAAGTAACCCTAAAAGCTCAGAAAGCACAAGGTAAATAACCCTAAAAGTCTTATTCATTTAAAATCAAATTCCTTCCCATCTTCTGAGAAAAGCCATTTTATGGCTCTTTGAGAATCTGTCTCATTTTGCTCCCTTGAATTTGGTACTCTTGCACAAATTATATCTTTTTAGCAAATCAAAAGGGATGCGCAGAAAAGGCAGAAGCATTTTGATTAACATATGGACAAAGCCTTCCACAGTTTTTCAAGATATGTGTTTCAATTTTTCAGTCTATTTGCATGTGCATCTCACCCCTTCCAGCACATTTAGCATCAAGTCAAAGACATGATCCAGAACTAGAATAACTGTTCCCTGCATGAAACTGCAGCATAAGAGGGAAATGATGGTTCTACCTGTGGATGGGCTAAGAAACCCATGTGAGTCATCTTTCTCACACCCTTCTCACAGTCCTAGGACCTGCACAGATCACAGCAGCTCAGAGCTGGCCTTGGCTTCGGCCAGGGGTGATACCAGGCAGGTTCACAACCAGAGACAAAGGTAACAGCAGTGGCTACGAGCAAATGACCGGGACATCATTTTAGCACGATAAAGTAATAATCACATAGTAGTAGGAACACTGTGCTCTTCAGCAGATGCTTTCAGCAAAGAAATACTAAATATTAACTGTTAAGTACTAAAAAATAAGTCTTTTACTAGCATGTTGGGGTACAGCAAATATTAGTAGCCCCATTTACAGATGATCAGACTGAGGCAGGCAGCAAAGGCAAAACTAGGACCAAAATATTTTTTTCTTCCTGCCTAAACTTTTTCCCTAATAACCAGATAATACTTTCCATATACCCCTTTCTGAGCTCATATGTTTTTCAGGGGGACAAGGAGAATGGAGGGACATGGAGGCGGCAGAAGCTCCTACACGTCATGAGTGGTAACCTTGTTAAGCAAGCAGCACGAACTGATGAGCAGGACTGACATGGTTCTCGCGGTGTTAAGAGATGCTGTACAGCGTAGGTAGCAATGCTGGCCCCTTGCCAGGCTGTATCACAGTGCCAAGCATATTACATCGAGCAAAACAAAAATAAGGAGGGAATCCAATGAAGGAATCAGACAAAACAGACAACAAATAGCATTCACACAGTTTTGGGTCAGCGTAAATTTGATTCTCCATTTCAGCACCGATTCTTTGAATACTGTTAACCCATTTGTCACTGGAAGATAATTTTTTTCCTTTGGAAGATACATAGTGTAGTTTTTTCCTCACAACATCCTTTGTCCTTCTAAAAGGATTTACTAGGAGAAGCAGAAGTACCAGACAGCTGCACATCCCCCACAACACAGATAAAATTTTCTGCTTAATTAGGCATTGACATGTTTACTATAACCTTTACAGAAGAGTAACTCGTGCTGAGAAATCCTCTTTTTTTGTGTCTGTGTAAGATACAGACACAATCTCATGAAAGTGGTAAAAGTAACTTATTAGAAAGCACCATCAAAATTTCACAAAAGGATCAGTCAGGTCCATTTTAATGGTTAAGGGTTCGGGGCAGCTTTGAAAATGCATTTCAGTATCCTACTTGTAAAACCATTTCTGTTTATGTAAATGATTTAAATTGCTGTGGGCATTTTAAGGACAGTGGAGACCTCTTCTGTGCAGACAACCTAGGCTACAAGAAATGCATGTGTCCTTCCAACAGTGGTTTTTAGTAAGATTTCATTGGACATGAAGTTTGATGTGAACTGATGTAGCTATTTAACAGAAAAAACATTAATTTAAATGGACTTTGCATTATTTATTTTATAAGTAAAGGATGTCTTAAGCTTGTATACCCACATGCTTTAAATGCAGTATCTGTAATAAATAGCATAAATTTTGCACGTCATACTGATGTCCATATAATAAATTGTTGAGTGACCTGTTCTCTTCCCACCAGTTCTCCCGCAGGCTTATTCTGACATTCCAAACCTCTGAGATGCTCATACATAGCTGTTTTACAGGGGGAAAAAATAATATTAAAGAAATCCAAACTCAGTAACCAGATGAATGCTTCCTCCTTTTCCCAGATGAGAATTTTTCCCACCGAAATTAAGCAGGCCCAGACAGAGATGTAAGATGGGCAATGTGCAGTCCTGAAGAAGCAGGGGACTGAAATTTCACTGTAATTTTGAAAACTGGACAAAACCCAGGAGCTTCAGAGCATTGAATGGAAGCAATTTCTGGCTTCCTAAATGGAAATACAGTATCTGGGTTTAGTGCTGATTGATCCCAAAATAGCGTATGTCAAAATCATGACATCAGTAAGGATAATTTTATCGTATGGATAATAATGATAAATACAATTCTAAAATGTTTTAACTTTTTAAA
Organism: Ibycter americanus; assembly: GCA_035590275.1. NCBI lineage: Eukaryota > Metazoa > Chordata > Aves > Falconiformes > Falconidae > Ibycter > Ibycter americanus. Next base: position 9,055,382 of record JAVJGI010000002.1, on the reverse strand, counting down.
AAAATTTCCTCTGTGCCTTTGCAATTGGATTCATAGTAACTTAAGAAACCTACTTCTCTAGGACAAGGGTTGCAAATAAACAGCTGATCCTTTACCTTCCAAAGGATAGCATTTTCTTAGATATTTCTAGCATGTTTCTACAGAGTAACTAAAAGAAAGCAGGTCCAGTTGATACACCTGCAAAAACTCTTTGAACTTACGGGTCTAAAACCATCCACATGCACCTTGAAGCCTTGACCCTACTAAGCAGACAGCACCGAGCCAAGCTCCCAGTGATGCTGAATCCAGCACTGACTTTCGGGCCCTCGCCCTCCCAACTAACCTGTAATTTGCACCACGTTATACATCACTTCTGACCTTGAACTGCAGAGTGTGAATACACCTTTTTTTTTAAAAGTGTTCATTCTGACTGTTAACTTTTCCACCAGTAGATGCTATTTTCACCCAAATTTGCTCTTTTTCCACATAGAGAAACATTTCTTAAAATATATATATATACATGTTTCTTTCCAAGACTGGAAAATTTATTTTCTGCCAAGAAAAGGGACAGTGAATCATTGTCCAGAACAACACTGCTAATCCATGTAAAACCCATGCACCATCTGCACTATTTCATATATATATTCCAGTTTTACTTGAAATAACATCATTAGTAGAGCAATCTCACAGTGCTATAAGGTGATCTTGTTTCCTTCTTGTCTGGCTTCAGCTCAAGTATCTTTTTGTGTTTGGCAGAAACAGTGTCTTTCTCTGAAATATTTCATGCAGATAATGGATAATGACCACTTCTCATTCCTTTTTCTCAAAAATGTCTAACTACATTAGCTACCCAAAGACAAATCTTAACCTGGCTCTTTGTAGAAGTTCATAGCTGCAGATTCATCCCAGTTTGAAAATCAGTTGAAGAGATAAATTGGCAGCTGAGGAAAAAAAACACCCTACTTTGTTTCATAACTCTAATATCAAAGACATTTTGGAATTTAGCAGGATTAAAACCAATGGAACACTCTGGAAATGCAATGGAGTTTCATGGAAAGAACTCTCAAAATACGCAATCTGTAATACAAGACTGAATTATATAATTTCAGAGCTTTTTAGGCTATGTTAAAAATTCCCGTACCAGGGAAATAACTTCCTGTTAAGTTCTGCAAGATGGAAAGAAAATGCAGGGAAAGAAGCAGTGTCTCTGTCATCTGGTCTACATGCCCTGGTAGTGTGAGGTTTATTTCTAAAGTCATGTGCATCCTGAAGAACATTTTAGATGCTCTCAAAACCTCAGAAAAGGCTGAATACCCTCAATTTTTTTTGGGGGGGGAGGCCAGTTAGTGATTTTGGATAATGGGAAATTATTTGCACCTTTTGCTGCTATTACTATTTACCATCACATCCAAATTCAATTTGCAGTGGCTCAGTATGGAAATTTTGATCACCGCCCTACTGATGCAATTTTATGTCCAAAACAACTTGTCATCTCAAAGGAGAGATTTTTCCTAATATGCCTTTGCCTTTTGTTTTCTTGGGGTTTTTTTAGAACTTTGTTTTTTAAATAGTTATAGCAGCTGATACTAGGGCATGAATTTCTGCCTCCTGCAGAGTAGGAAAAGAAACATCTATTACCATCCACTGCTGGAGGACAGAAGTAACCAACCTCTCTGGTGCCAAGCTTGCAAGCCACTGCAGCTTACGAGCAAGGAAACTCGGAGTGGTTTCTGCCATAACGGATTTTTAACACTCAAAGCCAATTCCATGGAGCCATAACTATTATTTATATACTATGCTGAAATGAAACAATTTTGGGCTTTCATTTTGTTGTATTCTAATTAGAGTCATATTATAAAGTTTTCTATTAAATGTCCAATTTCCTACTGGTAAAGAAGGCAAAATACCCACCAGTTTCAGTGGGACTCTGAGCAGCACAAAGGAGAACAGATTATGTCTTTCGTACAATTAGGAGTCAAATTAAAATGATCAGTGGCTGGAAGCATATGTTCAAGGAACTGGCTTGTGAGTGACCCATAAACCCAAAGAAAAACCAATAATAAAATGGGGAGGCAGAGGAGAACCAAAAGGAAAACGAAAAAAGAGGTGAGCTGATGTGAGCTGATGTGCTCTGCTGAGCTGAGAATCCATAGCAGGGACAGAATTATTATGGAGTTTTTTCTTGAATAATCTTCCTTAAGGATGATGTTGTTTACATAGTCAGTTATTGCACTGTGAGAAAAAAGCAACTTCAGTCATATTTGCTTTGCTCTGGATTCAGTCAGTGTGAATGGCTGAAGCGCCAGGTGCTAGTTGTTGCAGAAATGGATTTAGCCATGTTCAGAGCCATGTTCAGGTTCCTTACATGAAGGCTTACAGTGTAAGGGAATAATTTGCCTTTGGTTAAAAACATTTCTGTTTGTTATTTTCTACAAAGCCCTGGAACTTACAATGTAATTCTTTCAACCAGCTGAAGGTGTTTGATATTGTCCAGATCATATTTTCAGCAAATACGCTTCTAATGAAAGCTATGAATCGTTGCATCACTTGAATGCAAAGAACTCGACCTTCACAATCCTTTGCTGTGCCTGAGCAGCAGACCCCCTCCTCTGCCCTGTCCATGCCACCTGCATGTCCCTTGCACCAAAGTCCTTGTCAGGCAAAGTTTTAGTCAGGTATCGGGCAATCATCACATCACCACAACATCAATACATGTTGCGTTAAATTGCTAGTACAGGTGCTTTCCAAAATGCAGTTTGGTCCTGAACAATTAAAGGAATATAGTAGCAGCAAATAAGTTTTCCTCATTAGTAATTTTAATTGCACCAGTATAAATCACTTTACTGACGAAAACATAAGCCTGAAACTTTTGTCTGTCTTTGCCTTTCTTCCATCTTCTCTTGTCCTATTTATTGTTGTGGAAAACAGCAGAGTGGCTTTGTAAATTTATAGATTACCGCATTTAAAAGCCAAGTTTCAAATTATATTTTCCCTCTCTAATTATCCTAGGTTACTCTAAATACCAATCTAAATTTCTTTAAATGGCATGCACTACAAATCAGAATAAAAAAAATATATATATCTATATAAATTGAAATTGTAATGAGTCTTACCAGTGTATTGCTAGCACTTTGGTTCATTTGATATGAACTTTGTTTTTTTAAAGTACCACATGGTAAGGCTTTGAAACTTCAGTTTGTAAAAAAAACTGTAACAGCCTTACAGCCTTTGAAGTCACTACTGATATAACTCTGAACAGATCCATTCAAGTTCAACTAACATCAGACAAATGTTTAGTGTATCAGAGGAAGCCACAAAAGCAAGGATTTCATCAATATTTCACAACAGCCTCAGGGAAACTGTAGATTGCAATGCTGTAGGGCAGCTAATGGAATTACACACAAGGGTTTTGTACATTTAAAATAAGCAGCTACTAAAAAAATTACCCTTCAGTTTGATAGAAACTGTATAAAACTGCAGATGGGAAACAATTAAATAGCTACCAACATTTATCCATGTCAGCCTGATAGGTCATTTAATAACAGGTATTTCTTTCCTTCTTTCTTTTTTTTCCTGGTAGGGCAATAATAAAGATTAACATTTATGAAAAGTAGCATAAAATATAGTACAGCCAAATGAATAATTAAAGATGCTTCTGAAGAATTTGTTTGCTATTGTATGGCCGTGAAGACTGCTCTCCAGTAATGAAGTACATTTATATTAAATACAATTATAAATAGAAAGAAGAGGAGGATTATGTTTATGGACACTTGTGCTTTATCCTAAAAAAAATAAATCTTTGACTCATTTCTGTTAAATCCATGGCTTATCTCATGGACAGCATTTCTTCACAACACATCCTCCTTGAAAAGAGTTGGGCCCCGGCTTTGATTGCACGTGGGGTACACTTGAAGCTGCACATATTACACGTAATGAACCAGTGAAAGATCAACACCTTCCCTTGAAAGGCTCTTGATCAGTGTGAAGAATTTAGCGTATGAAAGCTCAATGTTTATTCTAAAAATAGATCCATATAACCATATTCCTTTTCATTACTATGTTCAACATGTAAAAGTCTTGAAGTACTAGCCCTTCACACAGTTGTTTTTGAGTGTTTAGGTCACTCTTATTTTGAGTGTTATGGTCTGCTACTGTGGAAAATTACTGTTTCTGTTAATAACTGATGCTCGTTCAGTGCACTGAATAGCACAATGTGAGAGACAAATTATTTGATTATTACTTTTAAAAGACTGCTTATTTCTTGGCCTCTCCAATTCAAAACAGACCAGCTTGGCTAAATACAACGGAGTAGCCAGTCTCATGCAGAAGCATTTAAGCCCCAGTTCAAGAAAGCTCATAAACGTGTTAAATTTGTCCCATTTAGGGTAAGAGTAGACAGGCTTATCTGCCATAGAGACTATGGCATGATGATGCTTCACTGCCATAATTACTTAATAATCAATTATTAATATGTGAACAATAGCAGCCTGATTTCAGTAATGTGACTAAGGATTAAGTGAGTCAGCCTTGATAGAAAATCTGCCAGAGCAAGGAGCAAGGCTCAACTGTCATAACTCCGGCATCTGCCACTGATTGCTGAGGTGGCCTCTTGCAAGTCACACAGGGTCAGTTCAAAGCTCAGATGTTTTTATGGATAACCTCCATGAACAGCCATTTTCTCTTGAAAATCCCAGCCTCCCTGCCTGCTGAACTGCAAAAGGCTGCTTCTTGTACATGTTCTGCAGGAGCACCCTGGGAGATGCGTTCTGCTTGTATGGTGAACAGAAAATCTACAGCTACGTGAGTACTTAGCTTCACGATCCAGTGATGGGTAGAGATGAAGCCAACAGCACTTCTTACGTGTTTTTATTAAAGCACGGAATTCATGCACAGCTGAACATGCTGCATAAAATGCAAGCTCCTTGCAATTAACTTGTTGAGTAGGACCTAGTATTACAGCTTATTTTTAAAAAATATTAACATTGCTTTACAAGTACACTATTATTATAACATTTGTCTAAAGAGCAGCGGGCCTTTTGATTTTCCCTTTGGATACACAGCCATATTGCAGCTCCAGTGAGATCTGCTTTAAGCCGTACTTGTCGGTAATAGTCATAAATCTGTGCTGGTTACTCATAGCTGGTTAAACCATAGCTGCAACATCATTTGTCTCTTAACATCTCTTTAGATAAGGTACATAAGTAGAAAGTGGGACTATAATGAAATATATCTTCCTCATCTTCTTGCTTTGTTTTGATCTGGCATTCCAGGCAATAGGAAACTGCAAATAATTCTGAAGTGTGAATTTTCACTTGCTGGAATTTCAGCGTAAAAGGAATACTAGTGAAGAATACACAGATCATCAAGCGTTTTATTTCCCTCTTTATTTTCCTTTCAGGAACATACTGTTGCAAATGTTGGTCCAAATGAATAGTCTGTTTCTTTTGTGACAAATATTATGGCCAAGAAACATTGACTTTTGACCATTAGACATCCTTGCACTTACAGCCACATAACCATCAAAGCACTAAGCCAGCATGAAGGTCATTACCCCAGACAGCATCTTACTTCGACTAACTTCTCAGATATGTAAGCAATAAGCAGTTGCAAGAGATTGATATGATACTTTGTGAGTAATTTGGATGAACTATAACACTAACCCAGTAAAGTATTATAATTTTAAATGTGTCCAGAAAATAATTGAAATTCTGGTTTAGCTTCATCATAATGCACAGTGCTGGGTATATTTACCAGCTGACTAGTTTAGCATGAATATTGCTTTACAAATGAGGTCATATTGTTTTTAAGAAACAATATTGCTATCAAACATGTTTAGGAAGAAAAGCAAGAGATTATGAGTACACTTTTAACCTTTCTGTCTCTTTCTATATCTGTTTACTGTGGTGATTTAGGTGCTCAGTGTTGTTTGAAGGCAAACATAGAAGGTTCTGGCATTTAAAAGAGATCCAGTAATGAGCAACTGGCAGTCAGATTATTTCTTATTATTACTCTGTCACAAAATCTCTGTTCTACATCACTCCATCTTTGCAACAACAGTCAGAGATGAGAAAGGTCAAAACATCTCCTTCAAACATACAGTCTGTACATGCACAACACTGTTCCTGAGTCACATACAACAGCCACAATTCAATCTGTGCTGTGGAAAAGAACAGAGTCCATAGGTAACGAAGTTCCATTAGAGAGAAGGCTTTGCTCCTGCTGGCACTGACACTGTCCAGCTCAGAGTGGGATCACATACTAATTCTAGTCCACAGATTTCTTTTTTACCCCTTACCCTGTTGTCAGAATGAGGGATACCTAAACAAGTCACCCAAAAGAGCATTTAATATATACAATATGTATGCATCCACCTACACACTGTTCGGACATTTCTCTACCCAAGAAGGGGGGACACAGTGGGGCTTGATCCTGCTTTTCACTTCTCATTGAAGTCAACGGTGAGAAAGCTGCAGCAACTGTGGCAAGAATCAATCTGTGATCCTTTGAAATCTATTTCAAAGATGGAAATAACTTATTTTAAGATCTTGCTTGAAATACTCGCTCTGCGAGTGGCATGACGGCAGGTGTGCTGCTGCTGGCTTTGGGGGCACAAACTTGCTATCACTTCTACCTGAAGTTTTGGGGGAATCATGTCTTATCACTCTCCTAATAGATCATGCAAAAATACTGCATATTTATTGTTACCATTGTAAAATTACAATGGTAACATGTACTGCCCCATGTACTGCCCCAACACCAATACTGCCCTATAAAAATCTTTTACCAACATGGAACAAAATTCTTCCTGCCCCAAAAAGCTCCCAGTTTTGATACTTTCCAGGGCTTTCTTTTCTCTTTCCACACAATCTGGGATGTTGCCCTGCTGTTCCCTTGCAGATATGAAGGCCTATTAATAGCAAGAATACTAATAATTATCAGTAGTAAAATTAGTACTGTTGGTTCCATTCTGCAAGAAACATGTGCAAAACAAATCAATCCATGTCAAAAGGAAAAGCTTTCAACTGATATGGAAAATAAATACAGTTTCCAAGTATCTATCAAGATTATTAAAATAACAGAAATTTCAAAGACAAAAAAAAGAAAAATGATTGAAACACAAAATTTAAGCTGTGTTCTTTTAAATTGTGTCTCAAATGATCCAAGGAAGGGCTTAGATCCAGGGCCAGTACACAGATCATTTACAGATCATAATCACTGCAGTCTCCGTGTTGCATTCCTGCTCTGTCCTAAGTGATAACTGAAATTTATCACATGGGACAAAGCATAAAAAACCAGGCAGCAACAACAGGAGGCTGCAGCTGCACACGATCAGCTTTTCTTGAATCTCAGCAAGAAATAACAACTATGAGTTATGGTAAAAAAATCCAATAATCAGAAAGGTCACTTACTGACAGAAACGACTTCTTCAGCACAGGTATCATGATGTAACCACTGCTGAAGTGAGGGACCTCACTGGGTTCAAAAAAAGCTATATATTATATCCATCATGACTGGATTTAAGACCTGCAAGAATACACAAAGCAGTCTAGTGGATCAGAAATCCAGACTCTAAAATCCTGAAGGAGCTGAAAGAGTGGATTAACCATCTCCACTATCCAGCTCTGTAAAAGAATAAAAAAACTTCCTAAAACTTCCCTGTATTTTTTTTCCAGGGCCTCACCTCGACTTGGAAAGAAAAGCAACAGAGGGCATCTGACCTCTACCAGGTACTCATAATACTGACTTTCTGAAAAATTAATTGCTGCTGCAGGCAAGCCCAAATATAAAACAAGCCATTAAGAAACTCCTGTTTAAAATATTTACAGAATTAAAATATATTTATTGCTGTTTCTAGTAATCACAAGTCTAAGTGCAGACAAGAGCTTGGAAAAAAAGGTCCAGGGAATTTTCAAGTGTGGTTAAATACACAAAAAGAGCAAAACTTCTCCGTTTTTGTTTTAATTCCTACCTCTTCCATTTCACTGTCTCCCAGGCACCAGCATGCAACCGGGACACCACCTTTTGAGCTCTGCACTTCTGCAGAGGAGCAAATGTACCTGGGATGTTTATTAAGGTATCATTATATGTCTGCGTGGCATCATTTATTTTCTGTGGAAGAGACCATGCCAGGTCAAGATCAACAGTTTGAGCAGCCAATTCATCAGGTGGGAGCAGGTGGCAGGGACGGTATAAGAAATCGCTTGAAAAGGAGTACAAAACTGAAATGGATGGAAGTGTAAAAGTAATAAGAAAGTGATCAGTGAAACTACGAACAACAGAAGATAAATCAAATGAAACAAGTGCAGAGCAGAGATCAGTCCAAGGGGGTTTCCTTAAACGTGAACAGGGCTTTAACCTCTATGACAATAGATGAATCCATGTATAATGTTTTTCCTCAAAATTCTGCTGGGAATCAGGAGGATGAACAGAGCAGGATTACTATCAGGGCATTCAGAAAGAATTGGCAAGAAAAACCAGTCTACTTTCTTAAAGTTGCAGTGGAAATGGATCCAGATAGCATATAGAAAACGAAGCATTACAAGGGATTTTTTCACATTGCATTAATTATGTTCAAACAGCATTTATTCTGTGAGTGGTTACAGGATCTGCACTTATATTTTGATTAAGACCCCTGAAGCAATGACTGAGATCATATAGAAATAAAGAGTGGTAAGTGTACAATGATGGTAAAAATGAAGACATGTAGAATAAGAACTTTTTAATAAAAGGAATGACTCACAATTAACTTGACTACTTCTTGAACAGAAACCCACCAAATAATTTTAGTGAGGATTGGAATTCACACCAGTAAAAACCTTTTGCTATCAATAATCCTATTATTCATGTCAAAAGATCTTGTGCACCTTATCTAACACAGATTTTGAACTACCTACTGATAATGTGAAAATAAAACTTCCAAAATTTTTTTTTGTATCAGTGGGAGTTGTATAAGCTTCGGTCTGCACAGCTTTTTTGAAAATACATGAGGATACACTGGCTATGGACACTAAGTCCTAGTTGATTTGCTAAGTAGAGAAAGTCCTTTGAGATTTTATGGGTAAAGTTGATTTGGAGCTATAAAATTGAAGCATTTATTACAGACCAGAGGCTAACAACACTTCATTACAGACTGTCTAAACACTTTCAGTTTATCCACTAGGTTGAAATCCAAACAATACTTCCCTTTTAAAGCATTTCTGGTTGATTCTCTTTCTACCAGGAATAACACGTAAAAAAAAAAAAAAAAAAGAATTCTTAATGTGTTTATCAATCTATGCTGAAATTTAAATGAAGGCAAAGCACAGCACAGATCTAGCTAGTACCAGCACAAGGTTTGTCTTGAACAACTACCAATTTTCCTTGTCTACATGAGCAAATTACTGTATGCATCCACCAATGCACAGCTGGAATTTGACTAGCCTGTATTTGGATTTTTGAATTTTTGAATTTTTCAACATGCATGGTACTGCCAGTTCATTGCTCCTTCTGTGCAGATGGTTCCCTTATACTGATTGGAAATCTGTTGTGCAGAAAAAGAGAGAAAAAACATGTTTAAAATAAGAAGTTTCAGAAAGACTGAAACTGCTTTTAACTCATTATTTAAGAATTCACTATGTTTTAATACTATGCCCCTTACAAACAAGAGTCTTTAAACACTCACTGGGAGAAGAACCAGCAGAACTGGATACCTTTGCTGCTGCCTCAGAGAAGTTTAGTTTAAACAAGCTAGATCTCTTGGCAACTCACTTACTGTCTAATGTCTTTGGTCCATAAGCATAACCCGGTGGCAGCATTACCGCTCCCAGACAAGGCAGCAGTGCTCAATATCAACAGCCCTTCTCCAAAGCATTTGGTCAAACAGAAAAGTCCTCCAAAGGTCCTGTTCAGGAGGCCCCAGCTGGCATGTGCCAGAGCTCTCAACAGCCACATGCTGTCAGATGTCACTGTGGCCACTGCCCAGCAGAGCTACGATATTGCAGGGGGAGTGTACAGGAACTGTAGAGGGTTAATTAACATTGATAATATACAGTTGTGGGCTTGCTTCTGGGGCAGTGGGTTGGCTGATGTGGATAATGTACATCTGTGGCTTGTTCCTGCTAAGTAGCTAAATAGCACTGAGGAGCCTGGAGGAGGAGGAGCACCAGGTGAAGAGAGAGGAGACCAGATGAAAAGAGGGTCCTGGATGTAGTGGAGACAAGGAGAGGCCCCGGGAGAAGTTCATAGAAGAAGGGGGCCTGGATGAGCAGAGGCTGGCTGGAAGAGAAGCCAGGAACCTGGATGCAACAGAGGCGAGAAGCAGGGTGGACTGGCCTGAAGAGGATGAAGAAACGGCATGGACAGTAGATGAACTTTTGGAACTTTGTGTGGGAAAACCTTGTTGCAGCGTGATAATTTTGTAGTGCTGCGACAGGGGAGCAAACCTGTAAGATGCACAAAGGCAACTTCTCAAAGCGGTTACCTACAGGGCCAGCTCATTTCAACCAGTTCTTGGGGTCTATCAAGCTTCACACATTGATGAGATAAGCTTGACTCTAACCTGCAGCGTACTTTGCCGATATGTGGGTTTCATTTCTAGTAATTTCTCAGATGTTAATGGCATATAAATTTTTCCATGTACAACAGGTGAAACTTCTTACTGGTGTAATTCTTTTGGAGCAAATGGATTTAGATAGAGGAAGAACTGGCTCAATGTTTTATTTTTCTTGGTGCTCTCTATACAGAACCATTTCTTTCTGTCTGATGGGTTTATATATATATATTCATTTTTTGCTGCCAATAGCATGGAAGTAGGAAGTGTCTACATCCTAAACTCTCTAACAATGTGCCAAAAATAGCAGTAATTAAAAAAAAAAAAAAAAAAATCATTTGTGTAGCTGTTACTCAAAAGTCCTCACACTCCCAGTAAATAGCATACCTTTCACTGGTGGCGTTTTGTATGACCTGATGTCGTGGTTTAACCCTGGCTGGTAACTAAGTACCATGCAGCCACTTGCTCACTCCCCCCTCACCCAGAGGGATGGGGAGGAGATTTGGAAAAGAATGTAAAACTCAAGAGTTGAGATAAGAACAATTTAATAATTGAAATAGAATAAAAATGCAAGAACAATGATGACAATAACAGTTATAAAGAAAAGGAGAAGGGAAAGAATAAAATCCAGAGAGAAAGGAACACGTGGTGCAAAATGCAACTGCTTGCTGACTGATGCCCAGCCAGTCCCCAAGCAATGATCCCCCAGCCCTGGCCAACCCCCCAGGTATATATACCAGGCATGATGTCCCATGGTATGGAATACTGCTTTGGCTAGTCTGGTTCAGCTGCCCCGGCTGTGTCCCCTCCCAATTCCTTGTGCCCTTCCAGCCTTTTCACTAACAAGGCCCGAGGAACTGAGAAGTCTCACATCAAAGCCAAAACACAGCACTGTACTAGCTCCTAAGAAGATAATTAACTCCATCCCAGCTGAAACCAGGATACTTGAGCACTTCTTCAAAAGATCCCTTCTTTCTTTTCTTTTATCTGATAACTTTGGGCATTTGTTAGCAGGGGCTCTGAAGCATAGTTCTGAGGCCAGCCAATCCTATGGAAATGCAATCTAAACCCAGCAAAGAATTTTTTTTTATTTTATTAATTCCATGTTATAGAAAATAAAATGTTGCCTGTTACTTTGGAAATTAAACAGTGTATTTCCACTTCACCTCCTCCATTATCATTAATCTAAAAAGAAGGATGAGATGATTTCCCGTATTATTTCACAATTTGTTTGTCCTCATGTGATTGAGAGGCAAACTCTCATATGAAATTCATCTTCCTCCCTAGCCCTTCCCCAGCACAATACCATCTCCCCAACCAGTATCAACTGCCACAAAGTGGTTTCACCACTACCTGTTCTTCCTTCCTCTATGAGCGGCCACATTTTTTGCTTTTTCTCCTTGACGCTGGTAAAAATGCTGGTGTTAGAGGAAGCAGACAATTAAAGGTCAAAAATTCAAGTGTTTTTCTGTTCCACCCTGTATAAATCTATTGCTGTCAGAGAGAAGCAATCATGTCTGCAAATGCACTTTACGGGGCTGAGAAGATCTGTTTCTCAACTTAAACTATGTAACATTTAAATATCAAAAACTTTGTTTTCTAATGAGGGAAGTATTGAGAGGGGAGAAATGAATTATATGCTTGATGTATACTGAAGGCTGGGAAAATTAAGGCCATTTCCCATGGTGAGAATGCAGTGATTTCAGTTTGTGAGAGTAAATTAAACCTTTGGGAGAATTTGTCTTCCATTAAATTGAACAGCTAAACAGGCATGGAAGATTTTAATGTCACCACCAACAAACCCCAAAGGTTACAAAAAGAAAAAGAAACACAGTTTTCTTGTTTGGAAGTTCTCTGTCTCTCTACCTAGGAAAAATGCAAACTGTAAATGTATGTTGAGACACAAAGACTCTTAAAGATCATAATTCCGTTCCTATACCATATGCTATTAATGTCTGTCAACACTGTTTAGCCAGCAACTGCTGACAGAACCATATTTGCTATCTAAATACATCATAAATAAATCAGTAATGAACTGCTTTAGTAAACCTTCTGCACTGATTGGAAATACAGATCGAGTAAACAAACTCTGGGGATAGCATTTTGCAGCTAGAAGTATATACAACTGTTTAATGTCAATGACAAAGTCACTCACACCTCTTTCTGGCAAGACACAAGGCGGGTGAAAGAAAATCGTAGGGATGGCAAAAGTGTTTAATCAATTGTAGCAAATGTACCTGTCAGCATTCATCATATTACCTCTCCTTTTTTTTAACCTTATGCAAATCTCAGAAAAGGGACTTTCAGCAGGTAGAGCTACAAATATGCTGGTAACAAAATCAAAACCCTCAGCTCATGATGGTCTCATGACTAGGGAGATGGTCATCAAAACCCAGCTGAGGTTCACTAGCTTTCAAAGTCAAACCCGTAATGAGCAAGCACAGGCTCTGCTGACTTCTTGGCAAACAAAAGAGCAGATTTTGTCTTAAATATGAGTCTTTTTGAGGCAACGGCACACACTCAGTAGGAAAAAACCAGGAACTAGGACTGAGTCACAAAGTGGATTCCTGACTCTGCTGCAGGTTAACTAATAGTAGTTTTGCACAGCAGAGTTTCTGCATCCTTTTGAAGGTAAAAATGGATGGATGTTTGTGCCAGAATTTGGCTTTGAGATGTGGAATACACTGAAATTGCAAACTTCAAGTACTTTGTGTATGTGTGAGATAAAAAATGGTAGGAAACATTCCCTTATTTGTTCAAATAAACCTACCAAATGTTGTCTGGACAAAAAGCAACTGTCTGGTGGAGAGGAGCTGGAACTAGATTTTTTCGTGTGAGGTGGGATATTGAAAAAGGAATTAGTAGTAATGTAGACTGCTAAACTTATAAAAAAATCTACTAGCACCATAAATTTGTAATTGCATAAATATTTCTAGTCTTCCCAACTCTTTTTTGACACAGGTTTTTTGAAAGTTACTTTCTGACAGCTTTCTGGTAATTAGACACCACAGCTTTATATCAGAAGAACAGTCTTAATTAAGACTGCAGAGAGATGCTAAAATTACAATTTCCTCTATGCTATATTTTAGCAGCAGAAATTCTTGGAGATCCCTGTGGGATGAGACTTTAGTCCAGAATAAAACAAGTGCTAATTTATCATGATGCTTACAATGGATGATATTTTAAAAAACAGAATTTATCTCCTAGATGGAGGATTAAAAGTTTCTCTTAATCCCATCAGACAATTAAACATCTTATCCTTTGTTCCCCCCCAAAGTTACTTCCAGTTCACAACCCGAACACTCTGTAAGATGCAGAAAAAGACCTGTTTACAAATTCAGATCGTTGACAAGGCTCACAAAGCAGTGGCAGGTGTTATTCTTTATAGCAGGAATTAGCTGTGTACACAGAGGACTAGCACAAGGAACCGGGAAGGCTGCAACTTGTTATGTCCCACCAGCAGGACACTGTCTGCCTTCAGCACAATAAGACAGAATCCATTGTCCTGAATGCACACCTTTGTCTGATGCTCTACATTTCTTGTTCACTTGGAGTTAGGTGAGCAGATGCTAAATACTGATATGGAAAAGGAAAGTAGCCTGGGTTAAAAGGAGCATGGGTCTGTAAGGGAAGAAGGGTAGGATCTTATCTTCCAATAAATCAAGTTATAAATTTAAATTATGAGCATCTTAAGAAGACTGAGGTTCATGCAAAAGAATACAGTGCAAGACAAGGTTCCCTCTGGTGTCATTTGTTTTTGTGACAAGCTGCAGAGATTGCTGGAACAGAAGAAAAGTCCCAAGCTCCTAAATACCATCTCAAGTAGAGTTCATGTAAAAAAGAAGAGAAGCGGCACGGTCTGGATGATAAACATTCATATTTTACAACCTTTCAGTTTATTTACTGATATATCTTTTTCTAACTATGTTTGTTGTTTGTACCAGCTTGCCTAGGCAAAACAGAGCCATACATAATTCAGGGATAAAATTGCCATCAAGTCACTGCAGAATCTAAACAAATAGACCCCAAACATATATTTTTCATTAATAACCCTCCATTACCAAGTTCTGACACTTTGAACCAAAAATAAATAAATAAAATAGCAAGATAAAAAAGAAAGACATCTCATTATATAATGCCAGTCCCCCTGGCTTTGCACTCGGAGCAGGTGGAGGCATTGTCTGAAAAGTTAGTGCTTAATGTGACCTGGGAACGGCGGGCCAGGCTGGCAGAGGAGGACAGGGAGAAGCAATCAGCCACTTGGCCAAAGCTGTCACCAGTACTCAAGCCTGTGAGACAAGGCTAAGTGTGGAAGCTCCCATGCCACTTACACATTTCATTTTTTGCTGTCTTCCTGTCCAAAAAAAGGAAAAAAACAGGGGGGGGAAAAAAAAAAAAAGAAAAGAAAGAAAGGGAGGGGTGGAGTGGGGAAAAGGAGAGAGAAGAAAAAGAACTGCTAATTTACACAGCTGAAAATAGCAGCTGCTAATGGGCTTTCGCACTCCTCCTTTAGTCACTGCAAGGTCATGATCAGAAGTAGCCTGTGATTGATTCTAAAGTGAAGCTCAGCTCTTCATGTCTGTAATGGACATTAAAAAATCTGAAAGGAGCTCAAAAGAGAAAACAAAAAAGTGACATATTTTATGGAGCCCTGAAGTCCTCCAGGTTCTCAGAATGAACTTGGAGGGTGGAGTCATGCCCTGTTTTTTTAATTGTCCCTCATAATAATTATTGCATTACAAGGAACAATTAATTGTGTAGATTAGTCTAACTTCATCAATTTTATGTCCATTTTATTGCTATTTCTTACAGCTCTGAAAAGAACAGCCCTCCTCTTCCATCCCTGTGTTTAAAGGGTTAAATGAGATGAGTGACAGCCTTTCTGCATGATTTACAACTTCGAGCCCTGTAGTGAAACCAGTGCTTGATGGATGATCCTGAAAGACGGAGACTAACCATAAATCATGTCTTTGAATCATTGACAAAGATAAAGGAGAGAAAGAAAAAGCACTGGCATTGACATTCATTCTCCCAATAATGTACATTGACTAGTTACAATACAGAACCTTAATTAAAAAAGCGAACTCAAAGTAGTCACCTCAGTGTAGGGAATGCACTGCTCTGGAAGGCTCATGAAAATCACAAATAAAAGTTCAAGCCACATCCATGATAGGTTACCTCCCGGGAAAAGCACTTGGATGCGCACTTGCCACAGCCCTGCACTGGAAAGTAAACCCAATAAACACCAGTCTAAACCTCCTCGTTATTTAGCACCCAGCTTTCTTCTTTTTTGTGCCTGTTTTTAGTTTCATTTTATTATTGTTAGGGCTGAACACTGAGAGGTAAGAGCCTTGTTTTCGGCACTGGATGTATTATGTGGAGATGCCAACCTTCAGAAGCAAAACAAAGAAAGAGCTATCATCTCTGCCTGTCCGAGGACTGAGGCACCGAGAAATACAGTGACTTGTTCAGGGGCCACGTGGAAATCCTGATGAGTTTATGAAAGAGACACACCTTTGTATATCATGATATGCCTGTGACAGAAGGGTGTTGGAACTGATAGGGAAGTCTGTCCATCTACTGTTTCCAGTTTTATGATAGAGATGAGAAGAAAACTGAAATGCCCTGAATCACAGGCCGGGAAGAGGAAATCATTGCTTAATCTCAGGTGCCACCCGTACATGCTCACATGAAGTCTAGCAGCTCCAGAGATGCCTGACCTACCATCTGCAAACACAGCAGAGGCACTTTTATTTTTGACTTCTCAAACATATAGGTATCACCTTTACCTTCCAAAACTGCAACAGGGCACTTCTGTGATACATTTAACATTGCACAAGGAATGGGAGAAACCCCCAAATATCAGCTTCCAAGAGCCTGAATAAATGGTGGTGAAGTTCAAGGACAGGTTAAGACCTATTTGGGTGAGTGAACTGATAGCACCATCTGTAACAGCACTGGGCAGTGCCGTCTTTGTGCACAAGGAAAACTGACAGGCTGATAAAGAAATACATGTGAAGCAGTTGCAGAAAGCACCCATTTTGTGTCTGTAAATGGAACAGAAGAATACACAAATGGGCTGACTTTCTGAGTAAGCCCGTGCCGAGGCACACAAGTGACTTAAACACCCATTTGGAAGTGTGCAGATGAGCACGGTGCAAAAATGCAAACAGCCTGAGACGGGAGTGACTTAGCTGTTTAAAAAAGGAGTAACTAAACAAGGAGAAAGAGCACGATAAACAGGTGAGGAGAGAAAAGAGGGGTAAAGGAAATATGTGAATAGAAGCAGCAAGAGGAAGGTCTAGATATGCATGTTAATGCTTCCCCACTGTGCCTAATTCTTTAAAAAGAAAGCCACAGATTTGACAAGTTCATGGGCTCATGTTAGCTGAAAGCAGGGGTGAATGAACTCCCAGTTTTTCCAAGTTTTGTGCCTTTCCTGAATCCTTCCGATTTGTCAAGCGTTTAATCCTCATGGTTTAAAGAAAATATTGGGATTTCACACATGGAAAACCTCAATTATAAAAACAAAACAAGAGGACAAGCAACACTAAGCAGGTTTTCATACGTAAAGGAAAGCACCTTCTACCAGAGGGAACAATTCCATGAAACAGCTGAGAAGGCACAACCAGGCATATTTCAGAATTCACAACAATAGTAATACACTCCTTTTATTTATTTGTATATATTATTTCCCATTCTTCCCTGTTCTCTTTGCTGGGTCTTAGCTATCCATATTCTCTGCTCCTTTCCCACTGTCTTCAGGTGATTATGAGTATTTTCATGTGCATAAGCAGTCTAATCTGTGTAGAAAATCTAAGGACTTTACAAAGTATGAGCACTCTTGCACAGGCAGCAAAACCAGAGGTACACTGTAAAAATTAAAAATCATCAAATTTTCAGCTCCTTACTCAAAAGTTTCCTTCAGCATATTATTCGTAACCTAAAATATTTTCTGCAAATGATTCTTGATGTATCACTCTGTCATGAGCATTTTGATGCAGGTTTGCTTGGACCAGGTACACAGAAGTTTCTTTGCTCTTGACTGCATAAATATATACCTTGGTTTCAAATTTCTAAAGCGAATGTATTGTCATATTGGATTGATTGGATTTGCCATTTGTTTTCTGTAAGTATTTCCTGAAGTTTATTTTTCCAATAAACATTCCTATTACAAACAATTTCCTCTGATATTTACCAGCAACTAAAAGGGAGAGAACACAGTCACTTCTTTTAACTTGGTTATAAATTCAAGAGGATATGCATTGACTCCCTTCCCTTCCATTTCTGTCCCCTGTCCCTCAATTTTTCATTTAAGTTCTTCCTCTGTATTACAAAAAAATGCCAGTAGCTCATGAGAAAGCTTTATTAGTCAAAAATATTGCTGAAGTGAAAAAATTTGTCAAACTTATCCTTAGGAAAATTAGCCTTTTTCTTTTTTTAAGGAAGCGAAGAAGTACGGCAGAGAAGAACCGAAATTTAAATGTTTGTTTGGAAACAGAAGAGTACTTGAAAAATAACTGGTTCAGAAGTACAGGTGGAAGAGCTGATAGGAACTGAATTCAGGTGTACCCAGCTTCAGTCTCTGCCGTAGGCCAGGTTTCCTGGTCACTTCTCCCACGACACAGCACGAACAGCCTGCCTTTTAATACCACTGAGCACTATGGGAAATCAGTATCTAAATGATTGCTCACTAACCATTCCAGAGTAAATGGTTCACACCACGGCATAAATACAATGATAGTATTACTAGTTTCTAAAAAAGTCAAATTTGGCCCAGAGCAAAAAGCCTGATTTCAGTTTGCATGCTATTTGCTCCTTTCAGCTGAGCTAAAATGGCCTGATTTCCAGCGCAGCTGGCTGGCTTAAGGAGCACAACTATACTAATTATATCATTTCACTAAATCTTGAGGTGATAAAGAAGACAGACATTTACCTGTCACAGGAAATGACCCTGAAACAAAGTGAAATGTTCCACTAAGAAGCAAATACACCTTTGCTAAAAAGTGCTGTAAATGCATGGCAGAAAATGTTACTCATGGCTGTTATCAAGGAGTGTGTGTGTTGCACCCCTAGAGACAATGGAAATTAAGCAACTCAGAAATCATTTCCAGGAAGATTTGGGACGCTATGTAAGTCAATCCTAATACGTAAGAATGCAGCCTGATGGGTGAAGTTGGAATGAAAGAGAAAATAATTCACTTGATGTCAGACTAATGGTGAAATGCTGTTTCAAATTAGCAAAGGTGCATGGGAAATGACTCATGAGCACAAAGGTTATGGCAGCTGACTTACAGGTCCCAATGAGACCAGAGGGTGTGCATCGTGAAGGCTGGCTTGGAGCGAGTCAGCAACTCCAGCCCCAGTTTCCCCAGCTGATGTTTCAGGGGTAGTTTGCTGTGCCCTTGCTCCCCCAGCACAGCTCTCCCACTTTGAGCAGGTCTAGCTCAGGGGGCAGGAGGCAGGAGCTGCCGTGTGCCCACCCAGTGTATTCATCAAGTCCTCTTCTGGAGCAGACTTAGGGATTTTGTGCTGTACTCTGGCCTGGTGGCACAGCGTGGTGGGGGAGAGGATCCCTGGGCTCTAAGAAGAATTTGGTAGATTTAGGAGGCTATAGAGGAAGGTTGGAGAGAGGAAAGAGTTAATACAATAGGTTTTGGCATTTGACAGAGAATACTTATGTTTAACCATTCATAACTAAATCACATCAATTTAAGTGGATTCCATGTATTTCTGACTCTCACATTAATCTCTATGCAGAGAGTGTCTAAATATTTGTCTCCTTCAGTTCTGATATTGTAATTCTCTACCAAAACTAAGGGGAATCCCATGGTTGGGTTTTTTCCCCCTCCCTCCTCTCTTTTTTCCTACCTTCTTTCCTTTATTTTCTGGTAGAAGAAAGTGGTGAGAGGCTTTGGATGATCATTTAAGGAAACAGGGATTTAATAAACCCAGTGTTTGGGTACATCACAGCTTTTATGTTGGCGCTGAACTCCACATACATTAAATCCACATCATCTATCAATCTTACAGTTGCGTGTCACTTATGAAAATCTACTGAGTATTGTTTTCATCTCGCCTTACAACAAGCAGCAAAGCCTCATGAATACTGAAGAGCATTGTAAATACTGCACATCTTTTATTTTTAAAGGTCTAGACAGTTTGGAATGGCAAGATTTCTTTGTTGAAAATTGCAGCTTAAAGCAATAATTCCCAGATTCCTCCTCCCCTATTTTTTTCATTCTGTGTGCAAACAAGCAGAAGCGTTGCTCTGTATCATTAGTAACACCTACAGTGGTGCTGCTGCTGCTGCAGCTTCACCATACTAGTGCTCTGCCTGTGCTAGCCATTAATCCAGCCCGATGTTGGTTCAAGTGTGATATTATTATTCAAATTCCATCCCACTAGGAAGCAACCAGCTCTGAGATGTATCTATTCATTTCCACTGCTTTATTGAAACCTGACAACCTGCTTTTTCTACATTTTTGAATACTGCAACTTTATGACCACACACTGCCATCACCCTGCTCTTATTTGCCTCAATAGCCCTCAGTAGTGGATCTGCCATGGGCTGAATTTAATAGAACAATATTTTATAGTTAGACAGCACCTTTCATTTTGAAGAATAAAGCCTCATTGAAATTCAGTCATCTTTGGGGCCCACAGAGGCACAGCTTTGTGAACAGGGATGTTTTGGCCAGGGACACAACCAGTCTGTTTTTGAGAAGAGTGCAAAGTGATCTTTAACGCACACACAAACTAACAGAAGATGTGAGGTGTTATCCAAAACACCATGATTGCCTATTATCTGATCCTCAGTCTGGGCTAGACAATGGGTAGCCAGGCCTCCTGAGATGATGTTATCCTGATAGATTATGAGCATGACCTATCTGTGTTGGGCTGTGTTGCACAGTCAGAAATATCCTTCTTGCAACACTTTAACATCTGCAGCTCTGGGCAAAGCCAGGAACAGCAAAGAGGCCCGATCAAAGAGAGGTGCAAGAGTTGACGAAACCTTCTCAAACAGCCACAGAAGCCAGGATTTGGCTTGAATCACAAGGCACGTGAGGGATGGGGGAGGTTCAGTGTGGTTTGTACTTTACAGAGACCCAGTATCTTCTGCATAGGTTTGACATCTCATTGGTTTCTTTTCTATTTGCTTGCTATCCTTATTATCTGGTCAGTCCTACAAATGCATGTTTGTGTGCCATCAACTTTTCCTGCAGTATATGCAGTTTATCACAAGATAAGAGCTAACAGGAGTCTCACAAAAAACAAGGACTCGGTGAACCTTAGTGTAACCTTTAGGACTAACAATTGCAGAACTGACTTCTAACCTTCTGTTTGTTTCTATTTCCATGCCAGGAAAGGTAACTTCTTTCCTCCTACAGATACAAAAGCAGAGCTCCCCTTCCATCGTGCTGTGAGCTGCACTGAAGTCTGAGCTATATCGGTTGTTGAGCAGCCTTTTGTCATTTCTGTAAAAGAACTGGTAGAATCAATCTGCTGCTACTTGTCCAGGCAATTCAGTGATAGGATTAAGAGCTACCATTTCAATCTACTGGAGGCAGGAACAGTAAGTAGTTTGAACTCTCACTCATAGATTATCAAGTTAACGAAGGGTAGGTACCTGAAGGCTCAAGAGCCAACCTGTTAAGACACCTTGCTACTGATTCAGAAGCAATGCAGAATGCTCCAAAGCTGCACTGAAGACTCCCCTCATACAAGTGTGCTGCAAATGAGTATGGAGTGATTTACAGCCGAGTTGTCAAACCAGTGAGACATAATTTCAGTGTATTACTGATTCCCCTATGTACATTTTCTTATAAACATTCACTTCAACTCAGTTGGAGGCAGACCTTGGTATTGCATTGGGCTAAACTCAAATTATAAATTGAACTTGCCTGACTCAAAGGAATCAGGACATGAAACATCCACAGGTGTCACCTTAGTTTTGTGAACCCAAAATTCGATAGAAGAGGTTCTGCAAAGCCAAGACATTACATGTGTCTGTTACTGGGAAAAGGACCACTTACCATTTCCAGACTCCCTGTGATTCAAATGAAGTGGAACAGAGATTGCATTTTGAGTTTGACAAACAGATGTGATTTCATGAAAGCAATACCAAAACCTTGAGAAATGTAAGTTATGCAGAGGGAAAGAATGCAAAGAGAGCGTGCTACCTCCCTCTCTCCGCAATCCTGTGGACTCCCAGGCATTGTACTGGCCTGATTTTCAGAGGCTGGGGTGGGGCTGTTCACTGCATCTGAAAAGCAGACCTTTTATTTAGATCTGCAAAAAATTTGCAAGTTTGTTAGTTCATCAAAGAAATCTAATCCACCTATTGTCTTCTGATCTTTCTCATAAGATCCTCCCATATGAATAGAATGGGTTTTAAACCCCCCAGCCCTCCCCCCCACACCGCCCCAGCATTTCCGTTCCTCTCACCTTAAAAAACAACTCTGAAAACTTTTTGACCAAAGCAGCCATGTGGAGCCAGAATTGTTTCAGTTTTATATAGGGCCTTTGCTCACATCCTGTCGGGTGTTAAAAATCCCTCAGCTGCTTTGCTAGGACCACCCGGCTAGTTCTGAACCACATCTGACAAAATGATACTGTTCACTTCCAGAACCCATCACACAGTTATTCTTGGATAAAAGGTAAAGCAAATAGCAGCCAACTGCTCACTGCTGCAGAAACGAAGACCATCTAGCCATTTATCAAAGCTTCAGACAACCAGCTTGCTTTAAGCTCAGCCACCTCTCCCATTACAGCTTTAAACGATAACACGCTATAATATCAGAAATGACAAATGGAACCGGGGGCCTAACCTATACACAATCAATACCTGCTCTGAAATAAGAACCATCTTTAAAGTATTGACAAAGGGAGCAGGAATACGTATAAAACTGCAATTTTTTCTTGAATTGTTTGGTATGGTCACTGTCAACATTTATTTATCCATGACATTCTTTTTTTTTTTCATGAGAGCAGCAAAACCCGAGGGTGTGCAACTATTGTCAAGCCATTATAGTCGCCCTGTGTCTACTGTTTATTGGAGGGTAAGAGGAAAGGGCTGATTTCAAGTGACTTTAGCAGAGCCTTCGCTGCAGATTAGAAACCATTGCACTGTGTGCAAAGCAATTCTGCTTTCTGTTTTAGACTGAGAGGCATAAGAAAAATTTAAGATGTCATCAGCTTCATTCATCTTGATGGTGCTCCTCCAGCTTGGGTCAGAAGAGCTTTATTTAAAATACACCCATTAACCCTCTACAAGAGCAGAATAAAAATTCTGTGTTTAGGTCATAAAGATAAGGACCTTCCTCTGAAGGATTGATGAAGGAAGCACCTTGTGGGCCAGCTACTTCCTCCTCCTGAGTTTAATAATAATACTTTGTACTTTTATAGCATCTTAAAGTGTTCACCACATTTCAGATACTCTATGAAGAATTAATAACAATCCAAAGTGCTCTGCAAATGTTCATATCCCCTTACAGATGGGGAAACAGACAGAGCCAAGTCGAATGGGTTGGTGAAGGTCACGCAGGGCGCTGAAACAGCTGGCAACAGAAATTGGGTCTCCTGAGCTGTTGTCTGAAGCACAGATCACTCCTCTGCCACACCATTTGGCCAGAAAGAACCAAGGGGTGATGAGATCAAGGTGACTTGTAAAGAGAGCTAGTCACACAGCGGTTATCTCCAGACTAGGTGTACAACTGAGAAAGTATGAAAGACGGGCCTGGTCTTGGTACCAGGGAAGCACAGAACTGATCCCCAGAGTCCTCCCCAGCACTAGAAAGATGATAATGACTTTTCGGCTTTTTCTAGACATAAGTAGTCATGCCTGTGCTTTCTTTATAACCTCAGTGAAAGGAAAACATATAAGGAAATATATGTCTGAGAGAGAGAGGTTTTGCCGTTACTGATTAGCTCGAGATCATCACAAGAATATGCAGAAGGCCATGGCTGAAGGACAGTACATAAGCAATGGTCTGTGTCATGTGGTATCACCCCGTTTTGAGTGAGAGGCAGCTTGCATGGGCATGACCCTTTGGGTCTGTAACCATAGCAAAGACCAATGCAGTGAGAATGGGGTGGGGAAACAGGTCACTTCACAAATGTTATGGCTGCCTTAAGGTGGCAGGGAAGAGGGAACGTATTGTGCACTAAATGCAGAACAAGGTTTTTTTCTCAACCATAGTGCCTGCCTGCACAAAGGTGGGAGAGCCTTGTGGCTGGTGTCAACCATGGGGCCGGTTCCAGGGTGCAGCAGAGCGAGGTGTACGACGGCATAGTCTGTGCATGGCCCATAACCAAAAGAAGCCCTACAGCAATGGGAAAAGGTTTCAAACCTTTGTAACACAGAGAA
Organism: Ibycter americanus; assembly: GCA_035590275.1. Lineage (NCBI taxonomy): Eukaryota > Metazoa > Chordata > Aves > Falconiformes > Falconidae > Ibycter > Ibycter americanus. The sequence continues at coordinate 9,031,506 of JAVJGI010000002.1, read as the reverse complement.
AACAGGTTATATGATTGTGTGTATCTCCAGTGGAAGGTGCATTTTCTCTTGCATAGTATAAATAGGCCCATGACATTCATTTAAAAAATAGCATAAGAAATAGTGTCTTCCCTGGAGAATGATCATAAAGAGGGGAAAGGCTCTCAGAGAAGACTATTAAAATAGGGAAAACCGAGGCACAAAAGCAACTTTCCCATGGCAAGTCTGCCCACAAAAGAAATGTGCAGCAAACCATCTCCAAAACAGAGCCCAGGCCATATCCAAGACTGACTGTAGGACCCCTGCACCTCCCAGCATCCAGGCAGCTCCAGGCAGTCAGAGCTGCGGTGCTGCTGCAGGGAGCTAGGGGACCAAATGCAGCCATGAAGAGGCTCTGCAGACTGAATCACACTTGTCCCACCAGCCAATATGTAGCTTGCTGGGTTGTTTCATGCCAAATTGCCAGCTACACCTTACAAAGGGAAAAATCTGGCAAGGTGGCTATATTTCGCTCATCACTGTTTTAGAAACTTCAAAGAAAAAATGACTCAGAGAAGAGAAAGCGCGAACAAAGCAACAAAAGCAACCGAGCAGCTGGAGATCAGCCAAGTGTTCCTGAAGGATACCCTAAAAAGTGTCACACATTGCTGAGTGAGTGGGACACAGCTCAGGGAAAACCCTTTTTATAGTAAGATGTTAGAAAGAGTGAAAAAGGAAGTGAGTGGTGCTCTGGGGTTTGGCAGCTGAGAAGTTAGGGCACAGGAGCAAATCTGTAGACCTGCTTTGGGTCTACCCGCTTCACCTCTCTGCCATCCTAAAAAGCAGGAGCAAGTTTTTAAAAAGCTGGCCCACTTTGGCAAAGCCTTTTGAGGTTTTGGGTGGGAAATGGTATTTATTATTGGTTGCCATTAGCATGTAAATACACCCACTCCCATTTTGGAGGCAGCATGAAACAGGAGAGAACCTGCTACATGACTTCAGGAGAAGAAAATGCTGCTGTCTCCAGTGTTTTACTTTTGCATGCAGTGCTGGTGGCTGTTTTATTTTGCAGGAATCATTTCCGAAATATTTCAGTCTGCGCTGAGATTAGGCTGCTCTCTGCTTCGATGAATGAGTTGCCTTGGATGAAGCACATGACAAGGAGGATAGGAGGCACAGGATGCTCTGCACATGCCCCCCCCAGCTCTGGGTGTTTCCTTATGGAAAGACACCAGATGCCTGTGCCAGATCTGAGGTGACTGAATATGAGCACTTTCCGAGTGCTACTGTGGTCTGGAGAATGTGCTCACAGCAGGAGGAAGGTATAGTGACAGGCCAAGTTTAATATTGATTTTAGCATTGCTGGACAGATTAGGCCAAAACAGAATAATCTGTTAACCCCAAAACATGGAGGAGTCAGCAAACTTGCCTGAGTTCTCTACTGAGGATACCCAGCTCCTCAGCTGTCTAATCAATATTTATCTGCAAAGGGGACGCTGCATGTCAGCCCATTAGCTCCCTTGCACGGTGGCACTGCTGGAGTGAGCTCCTCTTCCCACAGCCCCGCAGCTCTGTCAATAGCAAGAGGAATTGATGGAGCAGTTAAGCACGGTGACATGGTGGATCACGATGGTGCCAGGCTGGAAGGGAGGCTTTCCCCAGATGTAAAGGATAGCTGTCACCCTCTGGAGGGAGGCTGAAAAATGGTTTGGAAACTCCAGGTCTATGAGCCTTTAGCTGTAGAAGTCAGACCATTAGGCTGCCTCAGACTTAGGCCCTGAGGATTCAAGGGGATGAAATATCTCTGTGCTAAAAATCTGTATAAAGCAATTATTATTGTTATTATTCACTAATACAGTTATTGCAATACTGCAATATGCATACTGCAATAGACCTGTGTTCTAGTAACTGGACTTACAGCAGCATGTTAGGTTTGTGCTACAAAGAAAGTGCAAGCTAAATTTGATCAGTATAGAGCAGTAATATAACGAATAAAAGTTTTAAAGAGGTGAAAATAATGCAAGTCACACTATTAAAAAATTCTAAAGAGCACTGCAAGAGTAGAGGTGAATATTATACCAGGATTTTGGAAAAAAGAGTAGAAAAAGAATTGAGAAATGGAAGACAAAGGTAGTTGGGGGAATGTAGATACAAAAAAGGGCTAAGTTTTCAAAGGTATTTAGGAAGGTTGAAGTGCAGGCAGAGTCTTAACAGCATTTTCACAAGTATTTAAGCAGGTTAAAAGGAAATCAAGGCTTTAATCTGCTGAGGTTCTTTTGAAAATCCTACTAGGATTTAATCTCAAAATGTGCAACTATCCTAAAAAATCTGGCCCTGAACATTCAAGGAACTTGACTTATTTTCTAGAATAAGAATTTCCTTGCAGTCAGTCTGAAGTCTCTATGCAGTTATCAAATTAAAATAAAATGAGGAAGAGAAGCAAATAAAATGAGGGTATTTGATGAAACAGCTCTCTCATAAACGCTGTTAAAACAAAGACACAAACATAGCCTGAGTTGGTGACTTAGTTTTTTGAACTTCTGGGAGTTTGCCCAGACAGCAGTATGCTCACTCAGTTAGGTCAAAATCTTCTGTGGAAAGGCAGGCAAGGAAGGAAGATGTATGACTGGCATCCCATTTACCCCTGCTTTCCTGCACGTGTTGCTGATCAGAGAAGAAACTGATGAAGTACAAAACTCCAGAAACAGATTAGGGGACAGAAGCACCAAATTATTGGACTCATAATTTACGTGCAGAGTCTAATGACTCCTTACCCCAGCATGTACCTACATCCCTCCATCCTAGGATTCATATTCTTTGTTTAAACTTTTTCTGCCAAGGAAGGTACGATCTCAGGGGACACGTGAGTCAGCTACTGGAGCAATGATCCTTGATGGTGGGCCAGCTGCCACACAACCTCTCCTCCCTTCCAAAACAGCTTGGCCACATCCCTCTCGCCTCCTGGCTTGCACTGCTCTCCCATTTCTGCCTTGGCATTGTCCTTGCACAGTTCCCCCCAAATCAAGAGGCACGGTTGCATCTCACTGCTCATCTGGGATGCAGTATTTAGCCCTTAAAACAAACACACCACAAACTAATGCATAGACTATCCCCAGACTCCACTAGGTAAAGCAGATGTGCCTACAAAATGGGTCTGTGAGCTCCTTGCAGAAGATACTTGATAGCAAAGGAAGCATCAGCACCATGTGATGAGGCAGTTGCTAAGGTAACTACTTTTTTCCTTTTAGAGAAAAGCCAAGTAAACAAGCATGTAAATAGACTTAAGAGCCACGTAAATTGTTGGTGAACCTATTCTGGTTACCTTGACGATAAAGTATCACTCTTCCAGGATTTAAACTTTCTTTGGCGTGTAAAGAATATAATATGCTGTGATCTCAGGCAGCTACAATTGGATTTTCTAAGTTTTAGTTCTACCTCCTCCTATCTTTTCACATTGCTCTTCCTTGCAGGGTGTGAAGATGTCCCATGTAGCTAAGGCACATGGTGCACCAAGTTCAACATCACCAGGCAGGCTACTCAGGGAGACGGTGACTTGTGCGCATATGTATTAAAAAAGGAAAGAATGGAGCAGCTGTGTTGTTCCCTCTCCCCAGGCAATTTGCTGCACACTGGGAACGCTGCAGTTTTGTTTTGGTGCACTGCCCTATACCAGCGGCAGAGCATTTCCCACTCACGGGCAGGGATTGCACCCGAGGAAGACCACGAGACTTGCTCTTTCTGCTTGTTAAGCGCAGCAGAGGAATTCCCCAAAGAAACTAATCACTGGAAACACTACCTCAGGGTGATGCTGCCATGGGTGTGGGAGAAGTACTGACTCCACATCTGGCACAAGCATCAACTTGTTGCCCAGACGAGGCCGGCAGTGCGATGCCAGCTTGGCTTCCCTGATGCACTAACATTTTCTCCTTTTTTTCCAGCTGCTCCCAGAGTGCAGTACATACTATTCAAACCTTTCCAATGAAACACCGTGCCCACCTGCACGCAGCTTCTCTTGGTGGTTCAGTTAGCACAGGGTGCTGGAGAATGCAGTGTGGCTCTTTACCCCGAGCCTTTTCGTTTTGCCTGATATTATGACTGCAGTGGTTGCTACCGCAGGAGCAGAGCCCTCAGTGCCTAAGCAGGAGTGGGATCTGTAGCTGCCACAAATGACATCAGGCAGCATAACTATTTCAGCCCTGCCAGTCCTCAGCAGGGGTCACAGCTGACAGCAGACTTAATAAAATTGGCTGGGGTTGGGTGACTAAAATGAAACATCTCAGCTGAAAAAAAGGCAAGATTGAGGCTCATTCAAGAGCTTTCTCCTCACATAGTTAAGGGAGAGCTTCACTACAATTGACAGCTAATTCAGTACACATCTCATAATATATTATCTCCCCAGCTATATGACAAGTCTAGTGAGCAAGATGCAAATGAACACTTAGGCAGGTAAGTTCTTAATGTCACTTTAAGACTCAGCGCAGCATCACTGTCTTCTCCATCCACCGGATGAGTTACGTAGTGATGGAGCAGTTGTGGGAAGGTAACAGCAGGATGGCAGAGGAAATGGAAGGTAAAAGAGGTTAATTTATGGAAATTATCTAGGTCACCCAGTAAGTAGGACAGCTTTAAAAGTACAATAGTAATTTATTTAGAACCTGATTTTTTCAATAGATAGTCAATGAGGGTTATCAGGAGTCATGTAATTGTTTTGATCTCCTCATCACAAAATGAACTGCAGCATCCCGAACTGATGGAGGAAATTCCAGAGTTGTGCATCTATAACGAGGCCCCCCAGATCAGGGGTAAAGATTAGCTGACATGGGGGCCAGTGCCTGGGAAGCTCATGTGATGACTGTGTGAGTTCCTGCAGCAGCGTGTGTGTCACAGGGACTATCAGGAGGGCAGAGTTTTTGGCGCCTTCCAGGATCAATAAAAAGAAAAAAATCAGAGGATTTTATCATTTCAGAACTACATGTGATTTTTTTTTTTTTTTTTTCGGAGGGGGGGGTAAAAGGGAAAAAACAAATTCTATACAGAGAAGCTAATTCACCCAAACCAGACTGACTTTCCCTACTAGTTGCTACCTAAGTAATCTTTTCCTTCTCATTAATGGTACAGATGAAAAAGCAGTCTGTTATTTTTTTGGCTACACAGGTCTTTTTTCTTCCCTTTCTTTTGCTGTTTTAATGCTACAGTTGAGAACACAAAACCCGGGCTGCAGAGCTACCTCCACTCCCTTCGCAGTCTTTTCCACTGAGAGGGCCAATAAAGGCAAAGAGAACACGAGGGGCATGGGCAGCACAAACAGAGAAGCTCAGATGGAAGTGTCAAGGGGACACACTGAGCACTGCAGAAAGCAAGTGGTGCCAGATCTGGGTGAAATTCCTGTGAGCACCTGGCTGGTAACTGCTTAATAAACTGTCGTTTATCAGGTACATGCCCCACTTGCCCTGCAGCGTTTGTGGCCTATGTATGTACCTGCTCTCCATGAATCCCTCTGTAAGGCAGCCATGCCACCCTCAGCACTGATTCAGCCTAAAATATTTTTCATTTTTACTTTTTAAGCAATTAGTTAAATCAATCAAAAAGGCTGTGTGGTCAGCCTTGCCAATAGATATTCAAAAAAATAATAAAATAGATATTTTTCAGTTTAGTTTAACTTGACTTTTTTTAAAAAAATGTTTAAACCCTTCCAAAAGAGTGTCCGTACAACTACAACTGGCAGTGGTACTTTAAAATAAAAATCTTTCAGCTCTATCCTTTAGCTTCATCTTGCTCTTTAGAGGAGCTGCTAGTCTATCAGAACATCATAATTCCAAATTTTCCTGAGTTAATTGGTTTGTTCTATGATGGTCTCTGTGAAAATAAATTACAGTTTCTTTTTTTTTTTTTAATGAACTGACCACAAATTTGTAATGAGAATATCTTTTCTAAAGATAATAGGGTGGATCAGGATATCTTTAATTAGTTTTTAATTACAGAACCCAGTGACTCAAAACCATTACTACCTGACTTAGTGCCCACTTGGAGAAACTCCTGCCCCGCTCTCCAGCTCCCTCCTCCAGGCTCACATCAGCAGGGTGCTGATACGACCGGACCCAGCCAGTGCAGGGAAGATTTCAAGGAGTTTTCTTATTCCAAATACTGGACTGGACTTGCAAAAACCAGCAGGAAGCCAGCCTGCGATATCAGTGGTTCTGGACAGGCTTCCACACTGATGCATGTGGCTCTACAAGTTTATTGACACAGCAGCACTGGCTGCTCACCATTTGGAAGATACTTGATAATTTTTCATCAGTCCTTGGCTCTTAAGGTCACAAGATTCTGTACAAATCTCAGCTTTCATGTGTAATAGATGATTTTTCTGGCCAGCATGATTGCAGGTTAATATTAAAAAAATGGAAGGCAATACAAATAGCTATTTTTTTTATAAACGGCATGTTTTTAATTTTCTCATTTCTAAGAAACCAGATTCATGACTCTTTGCCTTCTATTTTTAACAAGCTCTTTCTCTCTGCCTGCTGCCTGTTACACTTGTTGCAAAACCTGATATTAGACTTCCGTCTGCTCGTGCTGATGAGGGCACTCATCCTCTTTAGCTGGTTGTGTCTTAAGTGAACCACCAGTAAGAAAATCAGCAAAGGCACTGACCATCGGGCTTCAGTAAATCCTCTTCTGTCCAGCAAAAAGTGTCTTAAGAGTACATACAGTAACGGTGTATATTTCTGATCAACTTTTTTGGTTCTAATGTTAATGTAATTTCAGCAGAATATAAAAACCAACTCTATTCTGGCTTGCATGACACATATAAATTGTGCATAGAGCTTGGAAACAATTAATTTAAAGTAATAATTTGTATAAACATCCTAACAAAATTTTAAAGGGTATTAAACACCCTGTTTTATAAACATAACACTTAATTTGAAAAAAAAACATTTAGAAGGTAACACATTTAGGATAAGTGCACAACACATGAAAATAATAAATGAAATTTTCCCAGTTTAGAAAATGAATGTAATTAATTAACATTTAAATTACATTTTTAATTGCAATCATGCCCTCCCAGGGGACTCATAAGGGACCATAATTGCAATTAAAAGCATGTGGATTAGATAATAAAACAATGCACACTGTCTGAAATGTGCGATTTAAAATGGAAAGCAGACATTGTTATCGGCACATCTAACTTAATTGTAGCCATAAAGCAAATGTGCTGTACAAAATAAAATTCACATACGGGAACATTTAATTCTTGAATCTCTTAAAGGGGACACGCTTGAGAGCACATTTTATGACAGGTTCTGTTTGAAACGGCCCTTTAAGGCTTTAGTATTCAGGGATAGTGCTTTAATGTTTTTGCATTAATAAAAGCATAGCTGAATGTTCCTATTAAAATACACAGATACATTTAAGTAAGAGATGAAAGTGAGTGTCTAAAATTTAAGTTGCAGAAGGCATAATTATATCAGGAACACATTTTTCTTTGTTCTGCATTGTTTTAAAATTGCATTTGCCAGGGGAGAGTTGGAGAGGCACCACATTTCCAGTGTATGTAATGAACAGAAAAAGGTATCTGATAAATAGGTATTTACTGTACAGATACAAATCTGCTGTGCCTTAAGTGTGGTCACCTCTCAGGCCAGTGGACCCTCAACAGAATATCGACATTCTGGTTTTCCTTGGTGCTGCACTACTGCTTTTTGATATATACCGAAGATTTTAGCCTTCAGCGCCACTAATTCTTCATTTTTCACGAACTTCCACTTTATCTCAACACAAAGAGAAGAAATAAGAGTCTCCCAAGAAAGATCTCTCCTCATGGGGAAAATGGCCAGGAGTTTGAACCATGCTCTAGGGATACCACACAGTAAGTTAAAACACAGCACCTTCAGAGGGTTGCATTCACCCAGGGACTATGCACTATTAGTTACTATCTTGCAGGGCAGATCCTCAGCAAGTGTAAATCACCACCACATACATCACCTGAAGGTCTTCCACACAGTTTGTGTGTCAGGAGCCTAATTCCAGAATGAAAGATTTTCAGAAATCACTATTGATTAGTCTCATTGCTAAGTGAATTACTAGTAGGTGCCCAGATACTAATTGTGACGACTGTGTTATAAAGTGGGGAGAGCATGCAGACTGAAAATAGAGAAAAGTTTAGGAGCTAATGGGGAAAGGGTTCCAGAACATGATAGAAATTTTCTGCATGGATGCTTCTTTTTGCCATTTACTTTCAATCTTAAAGGGCAATTTCTTCTTTCAGCTAACCCAGATACAAAATATGGCTCTATCTGTAAGCTCTTACAGCAAATGTTGATAAATCCAGTGCTTGGGTAGATGAGGATTTGATTTAACTCTGATGTGGAAGAACATGTTTACATGGAACTAGCTGAAAAGAAAGACGTTCCGAATCTTTCAGTTCATTAAATGGTGCAGGTCTAATTCCAGTTTGACAAAACGCGTGCTGGGAAAATAATGATATAATTGTTGATAATATTCACTGTGAGCTACACTAGGTTATCTGCTCTACTTTCACCCTGTTTAAGACCTTGACCTAGGAAGGAATGGAGTTTAATTGGTAACACACAACCTGTAACTCCTGCTGCCTGGGGGAAAAATTCACCCAGGAAGGAAGTTATTTGGTATAGGACTATACCTCTAGTACTACTGCTACCTATTAAAATGCAGTGAGAGTCAGAAGAAAATGCATGTGCAGGGTCCCTAAGTTAACCAGGTATTTTCCCCCTAAAAATTATTGTGGAACCTTGAAGTTCTTCCATGTAATCTTTCCTACTAGCTCTGCTACAGTGCTTGGACAGCACTATATATACAGTATAAAAAAATGTGATTGGTTTTGAAGGCAATAGTGGTACAATATTTCCTAAGGGTTAGAAAAGTTACCCTGCATGTGAAATGATGCTGAAAGCTGAGTATCACACTTGGACATAACTTTTGAACTTGAGGGGAATGTTTTACTCTGCAATTGCTCAAAGAAACCGGTATAATTTGTTTTATAATACTTAATCTCCCCCCTCAACCAAACAGGAGTGTTAATGCTATACGGAGAGTTATCTGAAATGGTATGCATATGGTGCCTTTATAATTTGGTATTCTGTGCAATAAAGAATTCATTTTCAGGATTTTAACTATTGTCTAAGGCATTGGACAATAAAGGAGTATGGTGAGCTGGCACAAGACAACCATTCAGAATTGCACGAAATACAGAAAGTAAATACTTTTTTTTCCAATCCACATAGCATTTGTCTCACACACTGGTTACCCATAAAAATTTAACATTTATTTCCCTTACGGTAGTCTCTGCTACGTAAAGGTTACCTGTATACCATGCAGATAGTGATGTGCTATTGCATTTGTGATAAGGTGGTATATGATAAGCTAACAGCAGACTATCTGTATGCATAACTCCTTAGCTAAATGACAGTGTAATGAACCCTCATGTTCACTATCTGCAAGGCTAGAGCCTTCCTCGGGCCAGTATATATGTTTGAGATGCTGATCCCTTCTTAGCCAGGGAGCTTTAAACTTCGCTGAGCTCACCAGTTGTCCAGTTGGACCAAGCACAGTCTTAACTGCTTGAGGCAAACAGTTAATCACATTAGCCGACCACTAACATTAAAACTGAGAAGTGACAAAAAATAAAGCAACATTTAGATCTGCTGTGTGGAAACGCGTTCAGATTAAATTTAATTTGGATAGTCAGAAAATAGGGGCACCTGTCAGTTTCTAGGTAACACAGGGATTTTTTTCTAGCATCACTTACTACCTTTGGGAAAAAAGCTCCTTTCTGAAGCCAAAAAACCTGACAAGGTGTAACTCATACAATGCATTGTGCTGCATTACGATGGCTTACATTGGTTCATGTCTTGTCATATGACAATATAACATGACACAAAACTGCATGTACATTGCATTGGAGATTTATAAAACAAAGCTTCCTTTGCTCAGAAGTAGAAGGGCTGTATTGTGAACTGCTTGCCTAGGAGGAGCAGCCGTTTCTGAGCCATGCACATGCTCTATAAAATATGCACATCCAGCCCTCAACATGAGCACAAACTAATAGGATCGGAGAAGCAGAACTTTTCATTCCGGCAGGATTTCAGAACTGGAACTTTGTAACCCTGCGCTTTGATTTTGTTTTTTAATTAATTGCAGGAACATGGAAAATGTAAAACAGAAACACAGGGTAGAAAAGTAGAGAAAAAAAGAGGTAAAGATAAAAGACAGAAGAAAATTAATTGTTAATTATTTATTAGACGGTTCATTTGCTCACACCTACATTACTGTGTTGGTGTTTTAACCCACTGTGCTCATTCCTCAAGCTTGACCTCAGCCACATTGTTAGTTGATTTCCTTTTCTTTTGTCACTTCTCATTAATTTAATCAGCTTTTTTTAAAAAGATGTAAGATCGGAACTATATGTAATCTTGTGAATAATTCTTAAGGGATGCTCCTTTCCTTAGCCTAAGTTTTGGTAAATAAACTCACAAGCATAGCAACTGTTTTATGTACTCTCCTGAAAGGAGATGCAACATATTTTGAGGCCCTGTCCTCTGAAGGACATAAGGTTGTCCTTCCCAAACATTTTACAGGGCATTGAGGAATATTACAGCCTCATTCCTCCACTATCAAACACACTTGCTCCTTTAATAACAATTCTTCCAGAAAAATTAATCTGCTACTGGTGAGACCTGAACCTCATACCTACTAGGAGAGTAAGTCTCTAAGTATAACATGCACATGCAGAGGAAGAAGACACTAGAATTTATTTAATATATGATAACAGTAGCATTAAAGACAACTATAGTATATCATGACACCTTCTAAAGCATGGCTTGAAAAATATAATCACTGCAGCCTATATAACTTCAGGATTTGTCTCTGCAAGTGTTTCAATAACTGGCTATTTCACTTACAACTTGTTTTACTTTTTCTTTTTTTTGGCATGGCACTTGCAGAAAAGGAGAAGAGAATATGAGAAAGAATTTTTTCTGGTTCCTTTACTTTGGAAATTAATTTACTTACTTTCTTCTAGCCTTCTAAGAGAAAAAAAGATTTTTTCTCTTTTCAGCTTAATACCTCTTGCAGATTTACTGTGACACATTTAACGTGCAGTAAGTTGTCCACCATGAGACCCTTGGCTCCTAAGATAGCATTTATTTTAGCTACAAAAAGGTGCAAAGCAGCTAGGATTTTTATAAATGTAAAATAATTTCAGCAGTCTGACACAGGAAAGGTAGGTCAATTCATGCTTAGTACTTTTGTAATTTTTTTTTAACTACTGAAGTGTAATCATATTCTGGAGTGGGTGTTATCATCTAGGATCAGTGAAACTATAGCATAGTTACATTAACTATAAAAAGGGAGAAAACCTATTCCATTTCTCAACATACAGAAGAAAAATAACAAAAAGCTTTTCTTTGATCTCTTTGCCAAATAAAGTACTATTCTAGCATTTGACATATGACTGCAGTGACCCTGAGATATGCCTCCTGTACATTACCTTTACTTTGTTTCAGCCAAGCCAAAACTGGTAACAGAACTCCATCATTTACACTTAGCTTCTTTTAAACCATTTTTCACATTTAGTCCCTGATAGAAAAGGAACGTGTCTGTTTCCTACAGGTGATTTATTACGTAGTTTCTAAGCAAAACACTTTTATCTGAAAGTATAGGTCAGACAAAGGAATAATGCAATCAGAGACACTTGCAGAAACATAAATACTGTACTATATACAGCAGAAGTCCTGCACTGTCAAAAATGACTAGCTGCTCACAAGCACTGAAGTTCATTGTCTTCTGGTGAAGCAAAAATTGCAGTTAAACTAGAAAAGGAATACCTTTTAGGCTCAGGTGTTTTTTTGGGGGGGTGTTCAGGGTTTTTTTGTTTTTTTTTTTGCAGTAGTCACCTTATTTGAAAAACATTTGAGCCCCAAGAGGCTGTATTAGAGAAGATATTTTTATTGCCTTGCTATAAGAATTTTATTCTATTTTGCCAAGTGGTTCTGTAGAATTACTCTGTGGTAGGTAACAGGAATGGTGGCAAGTCACTTTGCACCTTTCATTTAGAAAGGTGTAACACATCCACTGCTGTTCCTTGCATGGCTCTGTCATTGTCCTACCAGGTACCCCCAGTTTCATTGCATTTCTCCTCCTAACAAGCCTGGGCAGGTATAGAAGTCCTATTGTTCCTGTTCTAAAGAAACTGAAGAAAGACATAGGGAGGGCTGAGTGACACGTCCACTGTCACATAGGAAGCTTACTGTATTTTGCATACATACAGTATTTTGAAGTGTGAAGCTCATATACTCTAGTCATTAGGCCATCTTTCCTCTGTGGGTTAAGAAATGCATATACTGAAACACTACGATGAAACCTAAACATAGAAACCTACCAAAGTATAACTCAGGTAGAAGAGCTGAGTTTTTCAAGAAGGAAGGATAAACTGTCCTGTTACACAGAATTAAAGTTTGCTAGAGCAGCACTGTACAAGACCTTCAATAACATGAAAGCTCCCTTGAAATTCAGGTTGAATCTAAAGTAATACATAATAATTTCTAATGATCAAAATGAGGATTAATATGCCTGATCTTTCTACCACCTCCTCAGTCAGAACTCCCTTTTTCTTTGCTTGGAGGATGTCAAGCTCTGCTGCTACTGTAACCCACTCACTGATGTGCGCATTTGTAAGAGCTTGCCTTCCTGTTTCACAGCTCTCTTTTTTGACTCTACTTTTAGTCCAGACCCAGCACATCAGTGAGCCCAAATGTTCATCAATCTTCTCATTGAATTTCTTGGGTTTTCACTTGCTTTTTCTCTAACTTCATTATGAGTAAATACATATATATATACACACATATATATGTCTATGTGCAACAGACAAAGACAGAAAATGAGTTTGTGTGTGTGTGTAAAAGAAGGTAATTCATCTCAGTTCAGTTGTTCCCAGAGAAAAGCAGACTTCACTAGTTTATTTCACTAGTATATTTATATATATTCTATTCTATTTTAACCATGGAAGAGCACCAGGCTGCCTCAGTGCACTGCACTCTTACTGAGCATCGAAGGCAGGACGAAGGGAAAGCAAGAGGGAGATGGGGCCAGTGGAGTGGAGGAAGGCTGAGCTCACTGCTTTCTCAGGTCACAAGAAGAGGAGGAGGTAGGAAGAGGAAAAGGAAGAGTGAAAACTGCTTGGACAAATGTGGAGCAGCCTCCAGAGTTCAGACCTTCTCCAAGCTGAACAGGATTGACAGTCATCTGCTTTTCATCAAAATATCTTGATGTTATTATTGCTTTTGGTTGTAAATCAATAAAGTAGAGCATAATGACAGTTTACCAATTTTTCTCCTGGTAAAATGACCTATGCTGATCTACGTACCTTGAGAAATCAGTTTAAAACGGGGAGGAACATGAACTTCCTATTTTATAGGAAAATATAAGCATAAGCTTTCATCTTGCGTATGGTGTTTAGATACTGTAGTGACAGCTGCCAGTGAGCTGATGGATAAAATTTCTGAGATAAGACCTTGCTTCTCTTCCCAGGCAGGATGGTGAGCAGATGCTGAACAGAACAATGGAAAATAAGCCCCAGACAAGCGTCTGGACGGAAGGGGGCGAGGGTTATCCTTACAACTGCTGACTGGAAAGGGAATAAGGAAGATGCTGAATGTTTCAATGTTTCAGCAAAGACATAAACCAAAACCGACTGAAATTCAGAAGTGCTAAAGAAATGGCAAGGCAATGTTCAATACATTACGACCTTTCCTGCTATTTTCAAAATTGCAATCCTAGGGAAAAAAATAAAAAAAGGAAGCCCACCCTCACCACATGGCTCAAAATGTTATTAAAAGCAATGAATTCTTTTTTATTGTTATGTTTAATTTTTTTTAAGTACCATTTGGAGCAGAGACAGCATAGAGGATGCCTCCCTTAAACTGAAGATAAGTTAGATATTTGAAAAGAACCAATTTATCTCATTCATTCTTTTACGTGCTCACTTATATTTATTTATATGCATACTTCTTTGAATTTCATTTTTATTTTTTACTGTGTGCAGTAACTGTTAATGATCATATACAGTTATGAGAATTAAAATAGAATCCTGCATTTCACTTGAACACCAGAGCAGCACACACACAGGATGCAGTATATATAAATAACAAAGACCTTGCATAATCACATACTCTATATCCTCTCTTACTAGAATATAAAAGCAAGCCCTAACCTATGACAAAACTTAATACAAATAAGATATGAAATAAATAAAATGCACAATGCTAGACCTCAATTTGAACTATTCAGACTTCATCAAAACATATTGGAAAATGTGTGATAGGACAGGGAAAATCTTTGCATATAAATTATAGCTATGAAAGGATTTGCTGCTGCAAACAAGTGTAAAGATGAAACTTCCCAAAAACTTATATCAAGCATAAGATATTGTAAATAATAATTTACATTTAAATAGCACCTTCAATTCAGGAGGATCTTGGAGCATTTTGCTAACCACGAGTGAAATGCTGTGATGGGTGGATGGTGCAAACAATATTTGCAGCACTATTTTGCTTATACATCACAGTATAAGTAAAGTAGCTGTGAGGGGAAAGAAGCTTCTGACCTCTATGTGTACTACATTTATATTAGCTAGCATGGGTACAAAAATGAGGCTAAGAGAGGATAGGCATAGATACACAGTAGCTGGAGCATACAAATAGATGATGTATAAAGTGATACACTGCCAATGGCAGTGTCAGCCTAAGACCAGGCCCCCAAATTAGGGGTGCTTATGTGTATTTGTGTATGTGCCTATGAACCACACACAGTTTCCTAGATAGATTCCAATTATTTGGACATCAGCGATGATTTATAATAAAGCAGCAAAGATGAATCGGTCCTTACTCAAACAAAAATCCAGTGAGCCCAAAAAACATTTTTTTTTTTCTCCACCATGGGATTTGACCAAGACTCATGCTGCAGAGTCATAAGAAAGCAAGGAAAGTTTGGCTGAGGACACCAGTAGAAAACCTCTCTTTCCTCATTCAGAGTGTGGGAAGGCCTGTGCTTGGCTACCTACAGGAAAGGAAAGGGGAACTAAAAGAACTCTTGGCTTCAAATCTGAAAAAGCACCAGAAAACTGCTAAAAATATAATTGCAAATGATATTGTTATACTTACAAACTGCCTTTTATTTGACAAGTCTAGCCCTCCTTCCCAAGCAGAAGCCAGCATTTTCCAATTTTAACAGCAGAGAAATACCACAAAGGGGGAAGCTGGCCATAAATAATGTCTATCCCAGAATTGGGAATAGGACCCTCTGCAGAGTCCCAGACACACAGAGTAGGATTTCCATGGGCTGCCCCACCAAAGTCCCAGTTCACCCCTAACCCTGACCAACACAGTTAGCATCACACTGGTGAAATGGTTACCAGGCAGCACGGCAGTAGCACCCCCAGAGCTGATCCATCTCAGTCCAGCGACTTTGATTAAAAGCTGGCTTCAGTATTAAATAGGATATACATAAACAAGGAAAATAGTAAAAACGTTTACAGACTGAGATACAGAAGCTTTGTCAGTGTCAGATACTGCCACCAAGAAGCTCAAGAGAAGAACATGGATGGACTGTGGGGAGGCTGATCTCCACAGCAGCTGGCAAGGTCTGGTCTGGACCTCAGTGCCAAGGTTCTGAGGCTGTGTAGGGGTGTGTTTATGTGAGAGCCTGTGTGCAGCAGGACGTCAGCTTTATAAACTCTCTTCCAACCTCATTGATACCTTCTAAAGCTTCATATGACTGCTGGAAGGAGACCAAAAGTGCCACTAAATAAATTATAAAGCCCAGTCAATAAAGGAGGATGATATATATTATTTTCCAAGTATCAAAATGATTCATTTAGATATGTTTTGCAATGTCTAAAGATGAAGAATCAAGAAACAATGTGCTGGACAAAATAAAAAAGGACCACTGATGCTGTTCCTATAAGTTTGACAATGTGATTTGTCTTCTGCCAAACCAGTGCCCCATTCTGTATTGTACATCACCAAGCACAGAGGAGCTCATGGATACAGCTAGTTTACTTCAACGACCTTAATGTATTTATGAACAACATAGGAATAACTCAGAATTACAATTAAAGAGTAAGAGAAAAATACAATTAAAATGGACACTGAAACTACTTATAGAAAGAAATCAGCTGTTTTACGATGGAATACTAGCACTTTGCTGGTAAGAACAGATTATAAACTAGGAAATGATAGCAGTAATCCATCCTTTATGTTTACATTTTAGGAATACCCAACCTTGAGGGTTTAGCATGCAGGCTGAAACAAATTACTCTGATCACCAATATCAAGGTGTCAAGCTTAGATATTATATGTCAATCATTCTGTGACAAAGATAAAAGTGAACAAGATGCATTTCATAGTTATACAGAGAGGGAACATGATTATATATTTAGCGTCTTTTTTTCCCAATATACCTATCAGCGCTTCTAAGTTGCTTTAGCAAGGAACTTGAAACATAATCATTTCAAGACAAGTAACAGTGAGACTCTAAACAATGATGGAAGTCTCCCTAACTGTAGATTCTCCTCAAAAACATTGAGTCAAGCCAATACCAGTGGACTTTATGAAACTGTGAATTGCATCTCCACTGAGAGTGCCCTACTACCCAGACAAATCAATTGACTTGACCTTTACATCTGCCCTACAGAGTTTAAGCAAAAAGGGAGAATGAGAGAGCAAGTGAGAGAGAAATATCATCTCAGATGCTTTCTCGTAGAGAGAGGGAGTGTCTTGGAAAGAGAGTTTCCTAGACACCTGGGATACAAATCAGCTTTACACTGAACTCTGATTTCCCTGTGCATTAGCAATGCCATGAATGAACGTGTCTAGGCCTTGGGGAACACAATGAGGCCAATATATGAACTCTTTGTGGGATTAGGAAGGACACACTGGCTAAACCTTCAGCTGCTGGTAGCTCTGGGCTTGCACAGCAGCACAACTTCCCCTCTTCTCCCACACTCTCGGGCTCAGGCTCCTAAAATCCATGTCAGCTGCACATTCGGCATCTAAGAGCTTTCTTGGATCTCGCCCACTGGACTAGATCCTCAGCTGGTTTCCCTGCTCATTGAACTTTTGCCAGAGGTTTAACCTAAATGTGAATCCAAGTGAGCCGGCTAGCTTAGAAAGAAAGAATCAAGATATATGATCGCTGCTCCCAGAAATATAAAAAAATATTTACAGAATTGTACAAACATCCTATTCTCATTAAGTCCTCTGCAGCTTTTCTGAAGACCCATTCCAAATATAACTGTACAGTATATACTACAGAAGAAAAAATGTAAATACATGCACAAACTTTTATTCAATCTCTGGAGGAAAAAATGTACGTATTGATGGATTCTCCACTCTCCCCTCTACAGTTTAAATCATTTTCTCCAGCTGACAGAAATTAAATAAAGACCAAAGGCCAGAAGACTATCACGCATCATATTATAATTCCTCCTAATTTTAAAGAATCAGCCTTGGAAAACTGTATTCAGCACCAGATTAAAACAGAGCATGCATGACAGATCCTGTAGCACATTTGGATGCAACGACTTATATTAAAGATCCCAAATTCTACTGATTTTTTTTTAAACTGGTAATTTTATTGACACAAGTAGTCCAGAATCTTCCCAACAAAACAAGATTTCTATGGCCTCAGTTTGTGTAATTCTTGGCTGTCCAGCTATTGCTGAGGAATCTGCTATGAACAAAACATCCTCTGCAACACCTACATATTACTAGCCAAACAGAAAAATATGCAATTCCAAACATAAGATATTTACCTGCAGGACTGTGTTCCAACTAGTTTTAAGGTTGTATAAATATTAGGCTTAGGTTTGTTCAGACAATGTTGGGCACATGGTTTTTTTAAGAAGTCTGTAATTAGGGGATAACTGCTGACAGTCTAAATAAACCTCCAAGTACCACCAGCCGGACAATTGCAGAGACATTCTTTTCTACATACAAAATTGGATAAAAGCAATGTATTTTAAAAGCCAACCAGGTGATGATGAGACATGAAAAACATCTCTGATCAAGCTGCTACAGGGACCACAGTGGTTCAGAAACATACCTTTGACTTGCAAGCCAGCCTATACAAATAGTATCTACATAACCACATTTTCCCACTGTGCCCTTCTGAAAGGCATTTGCACACTAGTATGGACCTCCCGAGGGTTTGTGAAAGAGACGGGAGCTGAGTCAGGCTTTGGCTGTGACACAGAGTGGTGATGATGGCCAGTGATCTGCTGAGGCTGACCAAGGCAGAGTGGTTCCAGCCCCACAGACTTCTTCAATTTGGGGTTGAAGCCCCTTTCCATTTCAGTCTCTATCTCCCCTGAGAGTAAATTATACCTTGGTCCTGTTCAATTCCCCATTAGCCTAATGAAGCCTTTGCTGTGCATATTGGTCTACATGTTGTGATCCCTAACTGCTCCTTACACATTCAAAGTAAAACTAGTGGTAGAATTGGCTGAGTAAAGACTACAGTGCTTAGTCTCAAAAAATAGCTGTGCTGAAATGAGGTATTTAACCAGATCTCACCATTGTAACCACCTGGCCAGGAGGCAAAATCCTATCTCTGCAAACAGCAATTCTTTCAAAGCAAAACCACACTGGCAATAATTTAACTTCTTTTCTTTTTGAACCGAAAGTCTTGGATACAAACTTTACTGCAAATATCCTAAAATGTGGAGTTGGTATCTGTTGCCATCTGTAGTTTCCCCTGAGAGATGTGTGTCTATGGCATGCTATCCATTTTTCTTATCTGCCAATGGACCCACAGGAAATGTTTCCAGGTAAGCTTTCAACCATAGAGAAACCTGAGTGTTACAGAAGTAGTACAGGTGTAGTCTGCTGAGAATGACAGGGACAGACTCTGTCACCCCCCAGAAAGAAATGTCAACAGAACCATATACATGACTTTGAGGCCTGATTTTATATTCTGCTTCCTTCATGTAGCTGCTGAAAACAGGGATAACTGTTTTGCACCAGGGATATGACATTTAAAGCATTTTTGACCCAATCTCCTTCACATAGGAAAGCACATATAACTATAGTCCAACATTTCTAAAATAAAATGTCAGGCAAAAATTATTTGTCTTAACCTAGTAAAAATATTTTAGAATCTGCTGTATAAATATGTTTATATGTGTGTGTGTATGTATATATAGTTACATGTATATCCATGTGCACACATGCTATGCAATTCCAATGCCAGGAAAGAATGATACTGTGTTTGGTGATGATAAGAATGATATAATGGCATTTAAAACATTGGTAAGAGTGTACAAACAAACTTACATGGGAACACATGTAAGAACTGCATTATCCAATTGAACAGTATTATCACTTAGACTTACATATGTTAAGTCATTAGGTCTCCATTTGATTTTTCTGATCTCACTGATTTCAGGGGAAGTTCTCCACAGAGGCAAACATTGGTATAAATCAATACATCTCTATGTAAATACATGCAACTGCTATACATTAATTAAACTGTTAAGCATAAGGCAGAATGGTCATTTTTCATAACCATAGCAGTTACAGTCTTTGTACTGCAGCTGCAGGAAGAAACACAGGCTAAGAGCAGGACATCTTATGCAAGACATGATGCACTCAAGGTGTTACAAGATGGTTTCTATCTTAAAGAGCTCAAAACCTGAATAGGAGATATTAAAAAGTAGAAATTGAAAACGCATAGAAATCAGATAACTTTCCAAAGGTCACTCACGTATCCTATGGCACAGCTGGGAACTGAACAGACTTCCCTAAGAGGACTACAGTTATGAGATGGATTCTGCTTTTATCCAGCACAGCTGGCTTCTCCATGTCTTTACATGGACATGCTTGGTGGCAGAAGGCTGGGAGATGATTTCCCCCTTCCTTACCTAGCCTGTGAAAGTGACTGTGAAAATTCCTCTATCTGTTTTTTTTCTGTATTGTCTTTCCCAAAGGCCTGCAGGAAAACCCATCACTCTAAGGAGAGCCCAGAGGATAAAGTTCATGCCCTGGGTCATCCCTCTAAACCAGATTCACACCACACTTACACATTTGACATTGAATCCCTTGATTATTAATGCAGCCAGATTTGTCTACTTAGTTGGCCTTCAGTTTTGTAACTCACTGAGCCTCACGCTGGGATTTCATACAGCCACAGATTCTCAAAGAAGTAAGGACTGAAATGACTTATTCCAGGCTAACCAGCATTACCCTTTAACATGTGTGACCAAGTTCTGTGCAGTACCCTTGCAATCCCCAGCCTCTCTGCATTATACAAATTATGATTTGGCTGTATGATGGAGCTCCTGCAGAAAGAAGCATGCTAAGTCATGTGTGGTATAAGCATACAGAGCTAACCTAAGGAAATCACAAAAAACAGAGAAAAAGAAACACTATTTTCTCTCTCGGTTTCTTTTTGTTGTTAAAACATTTGTTTTATATCTCTTGCAATCCCCCCCCACCCCCAATAAACACACAGTCTTATTTTTGGTTTCGTGTACCTCAGGTAGGAGGACAATTTGATGTAATAGGCAGTGTGAGAAGCATTCTTTACTGTAAGAAGAAAAAAAGATTCAGCTCAAATCCCCAAACAGAGCCTGCCTAGGTGGTGCTGAAATAAAGATATTATGCTGCTTTTCCTGAATGTCCTTATGCAAACAGGACGTTGTAAATGTCTCTTTTTTGAAAAAGGGCCTTGTATCTGGTCTTAGTTCTGCCCTTTGATTTATTAGGAGCTTCAGCTGCAGACCAAATAGGTTTTCCTGTCTCTGCTAGCTCCTATTCCAGTCTTAAGTCATTGTGCTTTAAGACACGCTCCTTAAAGTACAAACTCTGTTACAGTGCCCTAAATAATATGTGATGCGAATAAGTGCTGTTAAAGGAGTTTCCTGTTTTGGTTTCCTTATTGGCACTCCAAGCTGAGCTAAAATCTCCAAAGGCCTTACTTAGTATGCAGATATTGAAACCAAACCAAAAAAAGATTCCTGCATTTGTTGTGCTGTAGCTTTAAATGCCCCTGGCAGAAACTTCATTTCTCTCCCTTTCTCCCTTTCGATCCTTCCCCCTCTCTCTCTCTCTTTTTGATGTTTCTTCTTTCTCTCAGCCTGTCATTGACAGTAAGTGCAATCACATTACACACAGCTTTCTTTGGAAAGCCCCCTTTTTAATGATCTGGCAGTCTGTAGACACTGACTGCTTCCAGAAAAAATTTCAATCCCTCTTCCCACAGCTTCCTCAAGCTCCAATGATAAATGACACCTGTCATTCTGTCACAGACAAACGGCACAGATGGGAGCGTCAGTGATATATGGCTCACCAGAACAGGAAATCAAGTTTGTTGGTTTTTTGGTTGGAGTTTTTTTTAAACAGAAAAGAGCTGACCAGTATGTTGTCATGAGGCTGTTCCAGGGGGCCTTGCCCAGAGGAGGAAGGGAGGCAGGCGCAGAGGAACTAGTAGTTTTTAAGTAGCAAGCTGCAGTTTAAAGACTAAGGGACTGTGGCTGTCTGAATGGCTTTGCAGTTTAAGGCTCGAAGTACATCTAAACGGCAACCCAAAGGTGCAATCGCAACTCTTCCAGACATACCTGTACTAATGTCACACTAGCAATCTACCTCCGGCAGCATCCGCTTCAAACAGCCACCTGGGCTCCAGAGCCACGCCGGCAGTGGCCCTGGCTCCTGCCTGGCCTGGGAAATCAGCTTGGACAACTTTGCACGAGCTGTGGTTGGAGTTTGGATTAGATATATCCACAATTACATTTGATTTAATTTCTCTCAGTGATGGAACTGAATCAAAATCCTGGCTTCTCAAGAACACTTGAGAAACGGGGATATTTAATTCTGAACCCTTTTTGTCAGACAGCTCTTTCTTAAGCTTCTTTTAAAGTCACTCATGTTTTCACAAGGACTTTTTTGCAGGCAAATCACTTCGGCTGCCTAAGCCATGCAGCCACTTTTTCATTGCCTAGCAGGCAGACAATAAGCTCAGAGCTCTGACAAAAACCGTGCAAAACCTTTTACCCTGTGATGCCCTTCTTGATAAGAGAATTAAGTCCTGCCACTCTCCTTTTACAGAGCAGCTGGAGAGAAAAAGGGAGCCCAACTGGTCATCGGGTAATTAAAGAATATTTAGCAGTCATGAGAAGGGCAAGTCTCCCTGGGACTACACATGGAGTAATGAAAGCAGGACTTTGCACACAGACAGAACAAGTCTCTTCTAATCCCTAAGCGGGGACATTTTTACAAATAACTTACTACCACTACTGTGAGTGTAAAATCCATTCTTGCTCTCCACAGCCAACTGTTGGACGCTCCCCTTCTGTGTGACTATGTTACAAAGCCTTTTCCGGATTTTGTTACAGAGCACACACAATGCCATCGTCTCCTGAGACAAAGATAAAGCAAACGAACCATTCTTCCGCCCTTAGTCACAGAACTTGTCCTTATTTACAGAATCATCTCTCATGGGTAAACACAGCTCCATGGAATAAAGGTAGCAGAATTAGACCCAAAGAAAAATTCTGGCTTGTCTTTCTGCCCATGCTGGAAATGCAGGGATACATTTATAGTGTTCCCCGCAATTCAGCTGTAGGGTTTCTGAGAAGATTAACGAATGTCATGTGACAAAAGCTCCACATGCTGCAATGAAAATATATCCCTTGAGGCTGCATTTTCAAAAGGAGCTGGGTGATAATGCTGCCTTTCCTGCACATTTATTGAATTTGATGCATACAGTTGTGTGTACAAAAAACTAATCAGGAGTCCAAAGTGACGTGAAATACAACTAAGTGTGCAGGCAAAGTTAACAAAAGAAATTTCATCACATTTTAGATGCTGATTATCAGCAGCAATAGCCTAGGGAGAACTTTGGAGAAATTCCTCAGATTTTCCAACACTATCTAGGCTACTATAAGTGCTCCAGTATGGTTTCATGCTCTACATTAAGTCAATGTGATGAAATGTATAAAATGAACTGAATGATTGCTAACCCTAGAACATGGATGGCTCAGGATTATACATATTCAAGGCATTAATATCAAGCCTTTCATCATCCATCAATGGTAGCCCACATAGATCACAGAAAATTTTCATTGCATAGACAGATTTTTGTCTTTCTATAAATTAAGAATAGGATTCTTATGGAAAGTAGAAAGGTAGTAATCACCAGGCAGCTCAACCTATCAAGTCCAACTATGATGTCAGTGGGTTTGAGAAGCAAAAACCAACTCTTCTAAGGATATAGGAGAAATGATCCCACCAAAGAGTAGGGATTGAAAATGAGATGTAGTGAAATTACAGATATGTGCTATTCCAACTGGAAGAAATGAAGAGTGTAGTGGAGGTCCACTGGGCCATTGTCAAATTTGAATGAAGATCAAGCTCTGTGTTAGTTTGAAAGCATATTTTTATATCTCTCTACCATGACAAATGGAGCAGCAACACAAGCCCCTGTATAAAAGGTGAGATGGAGCAGAGAACAACATGCGGTTGTGCCTGTACAGTGCAGGACCAAACATTTCAAGCACTAACGATGCAACCTCTCAGCAGACCAACAGTGACAGAGACTAGTGCTGGCTTGTGCGTCCTTCAATCTTAACTTGCAACCAGTTTACTGCAAATCCATTTTATACCATGATGGCAAATCACCTGGAACCACAGATATGAATGACAGTAAACTGCAAGAAATTTAAAGTGTCCAAACCGACACTCTACATGGGTCCATCTATTGTTTGTACCTCAGTCTGGCCACATTCTGCAGCCTGATCATTCTGGTTCAGGAGAAGAAACATGACCTCATAGCAAAACTTGGACTTAGACTGAATTGGAGCACCTGGGGCAAAGTTTCTTTTCTTATTCTATTTCCTGAGGATACAGCTGAGTGCGACTTTCTGGCTTCCACAGTCACTTCTCAGTTTGAAACAGATGCAGTTTTTCACTAAGAAAGATAACTCGCAAGTAGAATTTCCGCTGCTATCCTTCTCCATTAGGAGAGAAAATTAAAATATCCTTCAGGAGAGAATACATAACAGTTCTGTAAATTTAACAAGGGGTTTCTGAAGCACTGAAGGATATCCTGAAAACATACTACAGAACAGAACACTGTACATTAGAAAAAAAGAATAACTAGGATAATGCCAAGAAAAAAACATTCTGTAATGTCAATATTGTTGCATCAGGATAGATCTAGCCAAGTATATTTTAAGCTTTGATCAAAACTGTGAATCTGTTGAGGCAGAATTATAACCCCATGTAGCAAAAGTCTGAAATTTGTAATGACAATTAAAAAATATTATGTTCCGGAGAAACCAAAAACCAAACAGAAATCCTGAGCCAGTAGATAAAATTCACCAAACCAAGCAAGTGAGAGACGATCAGGTGGAGTCTTAAAACAGAAGATGAAACAAACCCAAAAGGCAATCATGGTTGTGAAGAGAAGATTTTTAAAAGCACTTGGGGAATTTAGATGCCCACTTGTCATTGACTTTTAGTGAGAATTTAGTGTCAGATTGCTCTTTTCACCTTTGAGAATCTCAGGTACTGGAGTCACTTGAGAAAAACAGGACAACAGCAAACTGAACATGCTGCAGGGTTAATTCTCCACAATGCGCTAGAGATGCTGACAGACAAGCCAATGGGCCAACTGGGAAAGAACTGGGACCTGCACCAAAAATGTACTTGTCAAGTAGTTGCAGATTTTTTTTTAGCTGTTCTGGGATAAAATTGACGTGTTTTGACTGATGAATCATGAGCAAAGATTGCCCAGTGTGCTCAGTTTGAAATACCAGCTTCTACCTGTGTGTGCTGGAACACTCTGTTCTCTCCTCCGAGCATTTCTTTGGCAAATCTGTTCTTGAAGTAACAGCTAAGCACAAATCCTTCAGGGTGCAATCCTGTTCCTCTCCAACCCAACAGGGATTATACCACTGAATCCAGCTGGGAGCAGTAGCAAGCTATTAATAAAGAGACTTCACATATATCAAAATTTTGCAAAATAGTCATTTCTTCACATGTCCCTTGCAGCATATTGGGACAAAGACATTTAGTGAAATGTGTTTGCTGTCATCCATTACACCTGCCAGCATGTGACATTAGCTATCAAAATAGATGACAAACTGCATGAACATGGGGTGCCTGGTCGCTCCTTCTGTTGTTCCCAGACCTCTTTATCCCAACTAACTGTGCTCTGTTCTTCCTTCCCCTTCAATCTCAGTACTTTAAGCTGCTGTGGACTACGATGGTGATAACTTCAAGTTTCATCAGACTAAAGATGATGGTGGCAGCGGCATGGACTTCCAGGCTCCTCCTTATCCCAGTTAGCATCATTCTTTTTTATTCATTTACAGAACTCATAAATGCCCATACATAACTGCTGGCATTAGGGCCTTACATTTCTGTTCCTCCTAGAAATTACAGGAGAACAGAACAACTCAAGCTGATCATCCTGTTTTAAATTTAAAGTAGTGTTTAACCTCTTCTGTTGGCTGTATTCACAATCTAGTCAGTGCCTGCCAGACCTTTTAGCATTCAGTAATGCTAGATGTACTAGCAAAACTGCTAAAAAAGAACTCTCCTCCCCCATACCCTCCCCCCCCCCCCTTCTCTTTAATGCCTTATCTCAGGGCCTCCTGCCTTTGGTATCCTTTCCTTGAGGCCTTCCTGATTAATATGGTTTAAAATTCATCTTAATTGCAAGATGAGAATGCAGAAACATACTGTGGGGTCTGACTTCTGTTGGAGAGGTTTTTCTGGCTTCTGTTCAGGAAAAAGCACACAGACGTGTTCTGTTCATCTAAGCAAGTATCCTAATGGGATGATTCACACCTCAGTGAGTTCCTCAAGTGAACACTGAACCTCAGTAGACTTTAAGCTTGGTAAAGTCCAGTCTCCTCATGTTCACAAATACACAGGAATTAGGTAGTTCCAACTGTAGGTAGCCAACTACCTCAGCTCCTTGTTCAGTTAAATTAATACATATATTTGTGAATTTTACTAAACTAATGGCTAAACAAGAGCAATCAGATGGCAAGTATCCAATCAAAAATATTTTATAAGTATAAAAAGCATTATGTCATGTCAGCAGAGGATCCCACAGAAGTAACACAATGTGATGTGACACTACTGAAGCAATGTAATATAACATGGCACCACCAAGTAAGCAAAAAAAGCCCAAACATTTTATTTTTAGCTGAGATGCTCATTAACGTCCAATGTCTGATCTGAATGTTTTTTGACGGACTTAAGTGGAGTGAATTTGGCTGATGTCATGGGTTTAATAGCTATTTGAATTATCCCAATCTTCTAGCAGCTCACTAAATTTTTAATCTTTTCTGTTCACTATGAGGACAAAAAAAGTGTCTCTTCTAAAATAATGGCCTAACATGCTGTCATTGCACACTCTAAATGCTACAGGATTTGGACCAGTCCTCTCTAATACATGTCACTCAATAGTACATTTTTAAAAGCTTCGTGAGATTTCGAACAGCCATGAGAGAAGTGGAAAACTATCACCTAGTCCCTGTTCCTCAGAGTAACCTGTGGCAAACAGCTACACAGGCGCAACATCAGCTCCTCAGCTAAAAGCAGGTTTGAGGGATTAGAGATGCAATGCACTGATACCTACAGATGCGATTACAGCACTTGCAGCACTGGAGAACACAGAGTGAAAGAGATCATTTCAGGATGCATTTCAAGGGCCACGGGGATTTCTTTCCAAATCCCAGTTTCCCTGACCTGCTGGGAGCAGCCCTCTGCCAGGCTTTACAAGACACGGCCCCAGACCTAGCAGGAGAAAATAATGAAATGTGAGGGTGGAAGAAGGAGGCGGCAAACTTCTGGCTTTCTGTGAAATGTCCGGTAGACTCCAGCATGAAGTGCTAGCTCAGCCCTCAGTTCGTATCAGCATTACATCCAGTAGGTTCTGGCATGTAACGCTTGCTCAGCCCTCAGCTCATATCAGCATAAACACTTCATCACAGCTGACACGCTGATATGCTAAATGAGTAAGTACGGTGCACAAAGAGGTCACAGAGAAGTTAACTAAAGGGATTATAAGGGACAGTCAACACAGTTCAAAAAGAAAAAACCTGATAGGTGCAGAAAACATGGTAAATGAGCCCGAAGAATGCAAACCCTCCGCCGTGCACTCCATTACAGCCCTGACAGTCCAGTTCCAAACAGTTAAATATGAAACTGTCAACAAGGGCCTGTCTTAATAACCAAACTTGAGGCCTTTTATCCTGGAAGATTTATGAAGTAATTTTAAAGAGGCCCAAGCAAACATCTGTCAATAAATTGAATGCCGGCTACAGGATTTACAAGCAAGACAAGAATTTCTCATTAAGTGCACATTAGCACTGTGGGGATCATAAATAGTAAGAGGGCAGGATGCTGAGCCTCTCAAGCTGTCATTAAAACACTATCTAAGAACTAATGAGGAAGTGATGGAAGGATACTAATGATCCCTCAGGCTCTTTTCATTCAGCAGTGAAAGAGGAGCATGCAATACAGAGTTTCAGTTTGCCACAACCAAAGGTCTATGGTACAGTAGACAGGTCTTCAGAGAGCTTCCCAGCCTCTGTTGCTCCAAACCCACCAAGCTGCACATGGACCCTGAGTGCTCACTGGTGGGCCAGCAAAGACATCGTCATGAGCTCTGCCCTCCAAATGGCACGAAGCGCGGGCTAACAGAAAGTGCAAGTCCTGCATGAGTCCCAGACGCTCCTGCAGGCCAGTGGAAGCTGTGTGGGTTATATCAGGTAGATTTGCAGTGGCCTGTAGGTGAAATAGTAATTTTCAGATGGAAAATAACTTGCAAGTGATTATGAGCTTCTACAGTGGAAGGACTAGATTTCTCTTACTGCCCCCGTCTAAGCAATGACCTGGAGCCTAGGGGCAGGACCTCAGCTCTCAGCCTGTCCAAGGAGGGAGGCAAAGGTCTCTAAAACCACTGGAGGGTCATAGGTGGCTCTGGTTCTCCAGTGCTACCATCAATGTCATCAACAAATAGATCCCTTGTAACCTTGGTGGCAAGCTGCACAGAGGGTCACACATTGCAAAGGAGGTGGCCCGCTTCCCACCACAACTCCTTCTTTCAAAGTGGAGGCAGTGGCTCTACTCAGCCCTCTGCCCATTTTAGAGAATAAGGCATTCAGATGGTCCCCTTCTCTCCTGGAGAAAAGCTGGAGCTTCTCTTCTAGTTTCCCCATGTACATTTGATGGAGTTTACATATGCCTAATGGTACATGGGAACCCCTCATTCAGAGGATTGGTGCTTGCTGAGCACCTAGCTGTGTCTGTGACCTTCAGTATGAGCTGTGTTTATCACTTTACACACAGAAACAGGCGTGTGCAAAACGATGCCACTAATAGGGCCAACCTATGACATACAGACATTAATCTGAGGTCTTACTGTCATGTTCAGCTGACAAATATCTGATCATGTATATAAAGTGTAGGAATTCCACAATTTGAGAGGATGGATGGCTCAATAGCTCAATAGTCAGGGAACTCATTAGGGATGTGGGAAACCTCAGTGCCAGTTCCTGTTCTTCTGAATTCAGAACATGGACTTGATGTTGATTCTATCACACTCCTTATGACTGCACCTCCATAACATTTCTGGCTCTCCTGTATGCCCCTCCCCTTCCTTTCTGTGTGCTTGTGACCAGAAGCTGACACAATTTCCCTGATGACATCTTGGTCAGAAATGACACATTTTTGAGCCTCATTGTCAACAAATCTGTCTACTGATAGGAAGAAAAAAATATAATTCTTTTCAATTGCTGTTTTCTACCAAGATGGGAATCTTCCCCTTGCTCTGACCCTCTGTAGCACAAGGACCAAAATGACTACTGGGACATAAAAAACCTATTTCTACCAATAAGAATTATTTCTTTGAGTCTACGGCACATCGGCACTTAAACTATAATGTAGTTACATTTTTTTCTATAATAGATGTTTTTACACACCATTGGTACTGTGGATATATGTCTTTCTGAGACTTTTGTCTGCAGAAATCAAATGAACATAACCAAAGTGCACATTAGGAGAAAGACATTATATTAATGAGTAGTAGCACATACCAACAAGTTACTAGTCAGTTAAAAAACTCATTCAAAAGGAATATTGTAGTTAAAACCTTTAAACATGAAGCTTTTTAAATGAGTTTGTCCATAAACAGTAATTGTTAATAACTTGTATTTAATAGACAGTTCTTCTAAAACAAAATTAACTCATAAAAAGACAAACTTTAACTTTTCCAGTAAAAGATAGTAAAGACAAATACGTTTCAGTGCATTCAGCAGTTACACGAACATTCATACTCCAGGCCAATTTCCTCCCAACACTGGAAATTTAATGCAATCTAGGGAATTAAATAACCTGTGTATAAAGTATTCCGAACTGAGCCTTTCATTAAAACAACAACAGCTACAAATACTTGAAATAAATAAAGGGCAAATGTTAGAAGCTATATCCAGTGAGTCATTTTTTCATCTATATTATTCTCTGTAATTCAGGCTATATTCAGATGGGCTGGTTTCCAATACTTTCATTAACACTGAATCAACCAATAGGATCAATGATTTTAACTACTAGTCAGCGCAAGTCAGGATAGAAATTTCACCCAATCTAATTAGTCCTTGTGATGTTATGGCAAGTATGGAAATGTATAATTACACTGTAATTACACAGGCACTGTAAATTCAGTAAGTTGTAAATTCAAGGCTAAATTTCAAAATTAGGTCATTTGAGTGGTTCAAAATAGGCAAACCTGTTTGCTCATCCCTGATAATTATGCTGTCAACTTCTCCAAAGCCAGGCACCTCTAAGGAGCATCCAGCTGTTTAATCAGATGAGCCACCTGACCTGTATGAGGATGAAAGTGAACTCCCCAATTATGGACTGATGGTTTCTTCTGAAAACAATCATTTTGGTCTTATATGGTGTATAAGACTATTAGACAGTACCAGTGAGACTGTAGTAGTTGCATGGACTTTTCTTTATCAGTCTGAATTTTGACAGAATAGACTGGACTTGTATGTTTATGTAATTCCACACGCTACATTAGATGGGACTGTGTGTAGAGATAGACACGTTTTGGCTTGCTTGTGGTCGTGTCACATAAAGTCTGACTATCCTAGTTTACCCCAGGTACAGAGGTGTGAACCTGTTGACTGATTACATCAGTGAGATTAGAAACCAACAACTATCCTTTTGCTGCAGGAGCAGTTTGCACTTTAAGTAGCAATCCTAAATCCTGATGTAAGGAAAAGTCCTACTGCAAGGAGAGATCCATTTGTATCAGTGATGCAAAACAAAGGATTTCAAGAACATCTTTAAAAGCTACTAGGCTTAGGAATGGCAAGATGTGGTGGAGCTGTACTTGCATGTGGTAGCTGCTGGCTGAATGTAGGACACATAGGTAAAGCTATATTTTAAAAAGCAATAAAGAAGAGTGTCTATTTTGATCTGTTCCAGTAAGGCCCACCCTACTTTGAACAGTTTTTTTGTTCAACAAATATTTTATGGGGAAAAACGCCTACAAGCTTCTAAGCACACATCCATCTGCTGACCCAGCTGTGGATGCTAATATACATAATGGAAGAGAAATTTCCTGTTACAGATTCTTCTGTAAACTGCAGATCTTAATCCTTTGTTTTAGATACTGATTCAACAATTTTAGTATCAATAATTAAACAAAACAAATTCATTTATTTCACCAAGATCTCAGGCAACAAGTTCTGGACGTAAAATAAAAGGAAGATTTCTTTTTTTTTCTTGACCTTTTTAGTGGAATAAAATTGATGCTTTTTTAGGTACGGATATTTGCATAAATATGGAAGGAAAGTAAGCTTTAATATTAACTTTACCTCAAGTATAGAAAGGAAAAAGATTTTTATATTGATTTGCATTTATACTTTGTATTGTATTTTTATTACTAAGGGGTTTTAAAATGAGTAAATATAGGTTTTACCATTTTGAGTCCTCTTTAACTTTTACAGCAGTATAAAGGTGCCCTTAATCCTTATGAGGATCAGATCTTTTCATTTAAACATACACCTGGTTCATGGTAGCTGAACCAAATTTCTAATTATGAAAAGCAGGTCTGGTTTTACATCCAAATTTAGCTGAGTTGAATAAAAAAAAGCCAGGTGTTACCTTACTTCTTTTTACTATATATTAATGTTATCAGACTTGCTGACTCATGAAACTGAGGTTATAGCAATTTTAGCTATGCTGAAAAATTAATCTATCATTTGAAGAACGCTGTACTATTCTTTATCTTGTATTTCTCACTCTGAGTCCTCTTATGCTATCTGCATTTCTCAGCCCTGGAAGGTTTTAGTGGTGGGGTGATGAATATCAGACCATCTACTTTCGCTTTCCTGAGCTTCTGAGATGCCTTTTATTGTTTGTGGTAGGTGAAACTTGAAAAATTATAGGGCTGGAGTTTACACGTACTCATCTAAACTATCTCCCTGATTTTGCAAGTTGGGCTAAAATTAGTACTTGGGGATTTCGAGCCTTCCCACTTCTGATTAGGCTGAGAACATGATATTCTGTAGCACTTTAGGTACTTCTGCTTCTGTCATTAACTGAAAACCAGAAGTAAAAACAATTACATATTATCTTTCCTGAGTAAAAACGTCAGGAGCAGGGCCATTCACTGGGCCGTTTCACGGGAATGGACACCGTTTGTGTCCAAGACAGATGCATGGGTGCCCTCCCCACCCTGGACCCCACAGCTGCAGTCAGAATTTCATCTTGAAAGCTGCTTCTGTGCTGACTTCTTTTTTTCTGATGCACTTCTAGCTCCTTCTTCTGTAGCACAACAATATTAACTCTTCTCCAGCTTTCACATATACTGTCAAGAAAAAAAACATGCCTACTTTTGGCTCTCACTTCATTACCAACACCTAGCACTGTTGTTTTGCAGAGAAATGGTTGCATTAATGACTTGGGGAGCAGAACAGGTGCACAGGTGTCTGCATATACATGTGTTTCACTCAGCTCTTCCATTCCTCTAGGCTTTAAGCATTTCCCTTATCGTATATATCAAGTAAAGTAAGCTTTACTATGAATGTTGTACCATTTATTGAGAAAAAGAGACGTGAATTCTGCATGGGCAATAAAAGGGCCTTAGAGGGAGTGTAAATGTAATTTCACCCTTTCAGGACCTCTTTACATTGCTCCATAGTATAAAGGGCTCTTACTGGCTGTGGTTGTACTTCTGTAATGCGTATCTACCCTCTATCTAAAGTCCAAGTGTATCTTTTTGATCTATTTACGCCACAACGAACACCATGAATATTTTTTATTTTTGCTAATGCCTTGCTGGGCTGATGAATAAAATTCCATAAACTCTAATAAACCACAGAAGGATAATTTAGAATTATGTTCCATGGAAAGCTTCAGTAAATAATAAAAGCATAAATATACCGGCAAGATAATGTTATCCACTGCGGGAGACATTCAGAAATGAGAACCTACATCTGTGCACAATAACACATGTTCAGTTGTGGATCTCTCTTTGCATTCACATATGTGATTGAAGGTACAAATTTAGAGCCTGCTCTATGCACACATCATCATTACGCTCTGGTTTCCACACTATGAAGATTGACTCATATTTGTTAAACCTAGGTGGGTATACTTTCTTTCCTGTATTAGTCAAGTGCAAATGAATGAACAGAAACAGATTAAATGGCAACTCTAATTAAGCAGCTTATATGTCACAGCATACTAACGTCAACATATTGTTTTAGCTACTGCAAATTATCGGTACTAAAGTTCTTTAACTGGTAGTCTAAATTTCCTCATTATTCTGGCTAGGGACAAAAGATTAGACAAAGAAAAAAGAAGGGCAAAGGTGCCTGATTACAAACAATGCTTTAATGAATAATAATATTCTGCATTTCTGTGCTGTTTCCCAGACCTTCACTTCTCAGGTAATGCAAATCCTCAGGCTTCAGTTAGCTCCAGCAGAGCCAGTTCCCACCTGTGGAGGAGCAGGGCTTTTCACTGGTGATAAATTGAGCTCCACAGGGCAGGAAGGGCTGGTTGGCCCTTTTGATCTGTGTGTGTAGATGCATAGGCTGTGCTCATTGCTATAGGTTCAGAAGGCTTTTTCTACAGGTCAGGAAAGAAAAGTGTAGTGAGAAATATGTCATGTCTCAGGTCAGAAGAGCACTAAGTGGAAGGAAGAGGTTTTGAGCCCAGCAGCCTTGGCTCAAGTCTCCTCTCTCACACATCTCCTTCCCCTTCTCCTTCCCTCTCTCTCTCTGGATTGCGATTGTCTGTCTCCAGATTTCCACAGCAACAAAAGCACAAAATTCACTATCTGGCCTTTAAGGAGCTTAATGGGGAGACCTTCAGTGTGCACAGTTGTTCTGCTTTTAACTTATTTTTGCAAAGCAGGTATATTTCCAACCAAGAATTAGAGAGAGTGGCCTCAGGCTAAATTGCAGGGAGTCCCAAATGAGTGAACCCTTTGAGGGGAGAATCACTGAAGAAGAAAATGAAGATGACAAGGCTGTTGCTTCTTAATAAACATTATCACATTTTCACCATGCATTATTTATTACTTTTCTTTCACTGATTTATGTTCTAAAACATTTAATCTAATATGTATAACTATATATACATATATACATATATTTAATTATCTCCCCCCCCCCCAACAAATCTCAAATTAAGAGTTCCTTCTTTGTTTTTGCATTTTTAAATTAACATGTTACTCCTGGCAAATTTTTCTTCTTTCTCCAATCAGAATATAAATATAATTAAATTAAAGGCATTTGACTGAATGCTGTAATGTTGTATGTTTTCCAAAGTTAAAAATGGAGCATTGTAATCAGTCCTAATGTTTCTATCTGTGCCTATGGTTTCTCTAATCTTATTCTCTATTAGCAGTTTCATCTGCTTGTAACCTGCTTTTGTGTGAGAACATGGGGAATATTATTAATGTCTTTTGCAACATACAGAAGATGTAGTATATGAACTCTGGTTCCAAAGTGACGGAGGGAAGAACAAGGTCTGGATGACTCCAAGCTGAGTCAGTCAGCAACACTGTCAGTAAGAGGAACCCCTGCAGCCCTCCTGGGCTCAAACAAAGCCTTGCCTAAGATTTGGAGAAATCCACAGAAACTCACAATCCTCCTGCCTAAAACAGAGAAGACTAGATGGGTCTGGAGTCATTGCCATAAGGTGGTCTGACAAGGGTGGTGAAGCTTACGTGCCATATGTAAATGCTGGAAGGCTTCATGCATATAAACAAAGTGGCAGCCGGCAGCAAGGCGAAGCCAATGCTCCACGTTGCTCTGACTCCTTGTCTGCTCACAGGCTATTTCACCGGGACTCCTTTCTGCACATAAGGCACTAGGGCCAAAGTCCTGTCTTTGTGGGGCTGTGCATGTTGGAGAAAATCGCTCGTGGTTACTTCAGCAGTGCTTGGAAGCGGTGTGAAAGGTCAAATTTTCCAGCACAGGACCCTCCTCTCTCTTATTTTACTTTATGGTCAGATAGACTATTTTTATTCTGAGATCTGCTGCTGTCCAGTAAATATATAACTTTGTTACTAACCAAGCCTGCTCCAGAATGATACCTTTGTGGACACTAAAAACAATTTAATGGCATGTCACAATAGCAATTCACTCTGCTAATAGCCCAGCTCAATAATACTATATTGCATAAACCTCCTTCAGTCTTCTGACAAATAATTCACCTTTATGCACTCTGCAGCAAGCTCCATTTCACTAACAAATATATTTCTCCCCTATACCTACAAATAAATATCCAGCATCTTCTTACTGTAACATCAGCTGTTCCTTTGCATGAGGTCAGCGGTGCCATATTTCTACCACGAATCACCTATCTCCATTATAGCCTTAGAGACTATCAGTTTTTAACTGGCACATCAAATCATAGAGAAGGGTGCAGGGAATAAAATCTTGGAAAAAATATGTACATTTTGATATGTCTCACAAGCAGCAGTAGTGAAAAGTTTAAATACTCTGTATGTCAGGGCAGCCTTAAACAAATGTTTATGGGCTTTGCTTTTGCAAGCATAAGTATTTGGGTAAGCACAAACCTCAAGATGTCTCTTGCTTAAAATGCAGTGAAAACTCACAGAGCAGGCAGGCATCCTCCTGCCATCCTGCTTCCTTCGTTTCTTTTTTAAGGAGACTGCCTGCTAAAGGAGAGATCTGTTGGGTCTACTGCACAATATGATAAAATACTTCAAGCCTGCTTCACAAGTTATTTGGGGTGAATTGTTACCTTGATTTGGGGATGGAGCTGCACATGCTCTTTTAAAAGCACACCTGGCTCTGAACTTTGGGAGTGGCCAGTTTAAGGCACTCAGTAGGCGACATAACCAGGTATCACCTCCATGACTGACAGAAACATTATTCCCGGAGGTTCAGTGGCTTCGTATGAAACGAGTTTAATGTTCTCAATCTACTTCCTACTCCAGGTTAGGAGAAATCTTAGTGCTGGCTGATCAGTCACAGCAGTGAGGATTCAACAGGCCTAGGGAATTAACGATTTTGTGATGATTGTCCCCAAAATCTTACAGTATACTGGGGGGTAGTGCAGATGATATGGGTATTACAGCTTCCAGTACAGCTACTGTTCTACAAATTTAAAATTACTTGTCACAATGTCCAAGTTCATATTAAAAGACAGAAAAGAAAAAAAAAAAAAAAAGCAAGACTTACAGGTACAAATAGAATTTCTTCTGTATTTTTATTTTACTATGTTATCAGCTTACACTTAGTATAAATTCCTCCTTTCCTAGAAATGAGACTCAAGTGATATATTTAGAAATAGGATCAGCTATCAAAAGCTATTTTTTTTCACATGCCTATGTAGAATCTGCTAAAAAACAACTGCATCCTGTTTCTTTAAGGACTAGTCTAAAACACTACAGTTAAAAAAGGCCATTTTTGTAGAAGAAACTATTTGTATCAAATATCATGAGAAAATAAGTGCATCATGACAATTTTGAACATCTTTTATGATTTGATTGTCAGTAACGAGGCCCACAGGAGAGTGATAAATGTGCAGCACGAAAAATATCTATTTCACTTAGATAGCAAATTATGCAACTCAGTGCTTGATAGCACTTGGCAAAATACAAATGTAGTTGAATGGAATTGAAATTGTTGCTCTTTGCCTAAGACACAGGTAATATCACCAGGGGTCCTGTCTTTAGATATTTATAAGAGGTAAGAGTTTAAGTAATAGTAGCAGTAATACAAAATTACCTTTAAACATTGAAAACATTTTTACTTTGTTACAGGGTGTAATTTACACTTTTTGTCTAATGGCTTACATACTGAAAATGATATACTAATGCAATTTTTCAAATTTAGTTACCTTTTTGTGTTCTAAAATTATATGCTCTCTCTTTTCCCTGTTTGTCACTTTTCAGATTCCATTTAATTCCATGTTCATAGAGTTTCAGAATTTATCTACTTGTCATAAAAGTTTCCGAAACTTTAAAAAATACAAATACTCCCAATAAACTCTGACAAAAATGCTTCCAGTTCAACTTTTAGAAATTTTTCAATTTTGTTTTGAACCATTACCATACATTTTGTTGTTGGTGTGAGATTTTTCATACAGTGACATCAAGCAAGGGAAGGAAAAAACGATCAGAGAAGAGATTCACTCAAACCATTTATATTAACCTGTCTCTTCACTTATAGATTTATATTCCTGCTTATCCTGCATAGAATGATAGGAAGATAAATATAGGAAAGTGCTGTATGTCTTAGCACAGGATGGAAAATGAATTTCCTATCCTGTGAAAACTTTCAAGATTTTAAAATTTTCCTTCTCTCAAGTCATGAAGAAAAGTTTATGTCACTGGTTAATTAAAAAAAAGATCATCTTAAGTGAAGTGTTTAGTTTTGATCAGTTCAAATCACTTTCTCCCAGTGCTGAAGTTTTTACATGTTCATTTATTTGGTTTATAGAATTTTTTCTTCCAATTACCTTGAATTTTAAAACCAAGAGCTGTGTCTACTAAAGCAATGTGAAAACAGACTATTTTGACAGGATGCTTCTTTAAAACTTTCAAAATGATATTTCTCTAACCAAACCTTTTCACTCAAATAAATTGTGTTTCAACATGACACCCAATGAAAAGTTTAATCCACAAAATCTAGATCACATTTACTGTGCCTCTCTTATTTCTTCCTAACCATTTCTAATACCGTTTGAGTCCTTCACGACCATGGCATCAAAAAAGTAACAGGAATTGCCCAAATGCTGACTCCTTACTAGGAAATCTTTTGGGTCAAGGATCCAGGGGAACTGTGAGAGAGGATGAGGGTTTCTCCCTCTTGGTCCCCTCCATCCTCTCTTCTTCAGGGGCTCTGCTCTTGCTGGAGGGCTTGGGACCACCTTATGAGGTGATTGTTGGTATATTGCAATGTCCTCCCTCCTGCACCTCAATGTGGCAAGAAACTCTGTCCCTCATCTTGTACCCCATATTGTATCTGCTCACTTCCCAGGACCCTCAAACCCCAGTGATGCCCTCATACTGCAAACAGGATGAGCTGAATTTGGGCAAGCCAGGGAGCCCCAACCCCTGCTCATGTCCCCAGCTGCTGCTCCACTGGAGGAGAAGGTGGAGCCAGTGTGGCGAACAGGGCCAATGCAGGTCATGCAACCTGGTAAAAGGGTTATGCAGTGCTTCTACTGGTATCTAATAATGCAGAAGTCTTTTCGCTTTGTGTGCTGTTTGAATCATGATGCTGTCGCTGGGTTATGAGCATTGCTGTTGGACACAGATGCACATGCAAACATGACCAGACAGCCATACTGCACTTTATGTACCTCTTATGTGAAAAAGTGACAGAAAAAAAAAAAAAAAGACTAATTGCAATATATAGCAGCAATACAGGCTCAGACAAGTGAAATACAGGTTCTGACCATCTGCAGTTGTTAAAAGGCTCAATTCATACTGCATATGAGAAAAGGTGTTAGCCTCATAGTTCACAGCCAAATTTTAATGTGGGTGATTCCCTGCATTCCCCTAAAAATTTCAATTTGACACACCATTTTATTCCTTTTGGCATTGACTCTTATGTAAAGTTGCTCTGCTCTGTTGAACAGTTGCCTTTTTCACCCTACACATGACTTTTCAGCAATAATGGACAATGTTATTGTCAGGTCCTAAAAATCCATCACCTGCAACTTTTATTGCTTTGCAAAACTTTGTCTGGAGTCCAGAGGAGCTTTCATTTTTCCTATCTGTTATTCTTATCTTTCTGGCATCAAATTACTACTTCTTGGGACCTTTGTGGGTCTGGCCCTGTGCCAAATAAGGCAGGAAGCTATGCATTCTCTTTTAATATTCCATTTCCTTTCCATGTAACTGTAAACTTATACCAAAAGATCCCAGAAAGCTAAGGAGTTAACAAGCCTAAAAAGCTGATAGGTAATTACTGGGATTAACAACAGCACCATAGAACTAGGAATTGAAATTCCTAAAAATTGCAAAGCCAATGAACAATTGTGAATGAAAGTAGGCAGCAGCATTTTCATGAGAACATGTATGCAAGTGCCTAATGCAGTTGTAAATAAGGCATTTAAATGACTAGGGTATTTGCAACCCCTATGAAACTCTCATGGGGGAAGCTGTTGACAAATTAAAGCCGCTATTGCTACTCTTCCATTAGCTTTTGTATCCTAAACACATCATTAGGTGGTATTTCATGGCATAAAACTCTTACCTGCTTAAAGATTGATTTG
This sequence comes from Ibycter americanus, assembly GCA_035590275.1. Taxonomy (NCBI): domain Eukaryota; kingdom Metazoa; phylum Chordata; class Aves; order Falconiformes; family Falconidae; genus Ibycter; species Ibycter americanus. The sequence continues at coordinate 8,992,723 of JAVJGI010000002.1, read as the reverse complement.
AAATGGAAGACTCTTACAAGAATATACAGTCCCTTTGGGTTAGAGCTGGGAGGATCATTTGGAATAAATTTATTAGCTGAAAATGGTTTTGTTTATTCTGTCTGAAAATACTTCATTTTCTTAAATATTCTCATATTTATAAATAAGTAATCTGTTGAAAGTATTCACCAGATGATTACTATGGATACTTCAGTTTACTTTTGAGCAGTATGTTGCATATCTTAAATATTTCAAATGCATATATTTATGATTGGATTTTTTTTACTCTCAGACAAGGGCAACCTTTCAAACCACATTCCAAGTGTCAGGACCCCTTATTCTGCATTTAATTTTTTTTCCCGCAAAATGCTGCAATATTAATTTTAAAACAGCATTTTATTGGCAATCCAACAGAAAGCTCCTGAAGATCAGAATAATTGACGGTCTTTTTGGTCACAACTGCTCTGTTCACAGGCACTTCTGTTCATGTCAAGAAAGGACAGCATTTAGAAGAAGACTGCCACTGTCACCAAGACAAACAAGTATCTGGATGTTCCTAAAGGGCACGACATCTCACACTTTCACTTACATTATGTGCCTCTTTTCTAAAATAATTGCAGCTAGAAAGTCCAGTACACAGTGTCACTTGAAGCTTTTATAAAAACAAACAAACTTCTTTGAAGCAACGTTTAAGATTCACTTTAAAATTCTCTTCCCCAAACACAAAGGAAATTTAAAGTTAAAGCTGAAAATCTGGCTGGAAACCATGTCCTTAAATCAACCTACCTCTCCTTAGCTTTACAGGGAATCTCACACACTGTACTAATGCCATATGTGCCACAACACACAGGAATAATGGGGTGAACTGAGGACAGTGTCACACCATACTGAGTTACTCTTAATTCAAAATTTCTTCCTTGCTTTTAAGAGGGTAGCTTCCAACCCTGCCAAAATTGCACATTTTTTTTTTAAATATACACCGTGAAAAAAAATGCAGCATGAGAGCACACAACTTCTGGAGAGAAAAACTGAGTTGCTGAAAGAAGGATGAATTCACCTTTCAAATATGTGTAAACTGGATAAACCCTCAAAAAAGTAAAGGGAGCAATGAAAACCTGACAAGGAACAACAGACCTGCACATCAGGAAAAGGCCCAGATTTTTAACTCGTCAGACAACACCAAAATCAAATTGGGATAGGAATTCAAAGCTTCTCTGCCTCAAAATTGAATGGCAGTCAGCATTTAGGGATTGATTTTGCTAGATACTAGCAGCAGAGTGGAAAGTACAGATAGTCTTTGAAACACATGGTATATAGCATTTTAATTACTCCCATGCAGACTTCAGCAGTTTCAGTTTATGGGGCTTCATGGGGAAAAAAAAATAAATTCTGTTGTTTGATTGTTTCCACTCACTTAGGTTTTGCACCCCTTTTGTATTTCCCTTGACATGTTTTTCAGTAGAGGTGAGCGGATATATAATGCTGAGATCAGAGCCCCGCTCTTCAAACACCCTGAAAGTTCAGAGGAGGTCAGGGCTGTAAGGTGGCCCTTTGTAGGGGTGGGAACAAACTGCTCAGATTGGTCCCATTTCGAAGTGCAAAGCAGATTCTGGGTCTCAAGCTTCACTTCAACCCAGATTCACTTTCCACATGAAGTCATAATTCTGCTCCAATTTACTTTTTGTACAGAAAAGCTTCAGTCAAAACTTTGCCTAGATTTGAAGAAATGTTTGATACAATAGTTTCATCCAGCTCTACTTTCAACTGCTGATCTGAAAACCTCTTTCCTTCTGAATCTTGTCTCGCATTTTTTGTGTCATTTGATATTCAACTTTCCTTCAAATATAGTCTTGTCTGAAGGCAGAATCAAGCTCTCTCATTTCCTGGGAATGCATGGGTTATGTGACAAGATATACAAACAGTTTTGATCATCAGTAAAATTTACGCTACCAAATATTGCAGTTTTAATTAGCAGTAAAATGAAACGAAAACTCTGTTGCCATGTGATTAGAACATGGCTTTACAAAACCTGGGGACTCTTGCATAGTATTTCATATAGTGGTTGGTATTTCTACATTTATTTATGTTAGTACAAGGATGTAGGGAATTTGTTGGAAATACTTCAAACAAGAATTGACAGGAATATATTCAGTTTCTTTGTCTGACACATGAAGGGCAGCTTAACTTTTGTGTTGCATACCTTTTATGGTAAAATGTTTTTTCTCTTACTGCTTAACTGCGCAAGACTTCTTCCTGCTTCGATGAGTTTCTTCCCTAAGCTGCTCCTGCAAGGGCACCCCGGTACAATTTCTGCTGAGCTGATCATATGATCCCTCATTAACTTGTAGTCAAAACAGGCTGGGGAAGCGAAGTGGACCTGGAGCAGATGAGGAGTGGCTCCATGAGATTACCTCTTATCACCGTGTCAGTCAGTGAAGATGTTACCCATGGGAGGAAGGTTGTAAGGCTGCGAGACAGGGCTGCTCATCCCACCCAGATCCATCTGGCAAGGGAGAAAGGGGACCTATGAGGAGCCCTGGCCATTTGCTGTCTACAAAATGCTCTGCAGGCTCACTTATCCCACACCAGCCTCTGCTCTCAGCTCTCCAAAAGACTTCTGTGTAACCTGTAGCAAAAAGAGCAATAGACAAAGTGCTGCAAAGTCTGCGGCCTGGTATAGACTTGAGTAGGCTGATGTGGATAGTGTGACCTGCCAGAAATTTGGGAGCCTCTCCACTTGTCCCTAGAGGTGTGTAGTGCTTTGGAAATGTCCCGTGTCAAAAAATGCATTCTGTTCTGACAGACTAACCGGCCAGGCCCTATTGATCAGTGCTACTCTATGCAGAAGACCTAACTGGCGCTCAGTCAAGCTGATTTGGGGCAGCAGTCTGATAGAAATGGTATTACCTACTGTGCTACAGTGTACAAGGCTCCTGTTATTTGGAGCAGAAACTGCTGAGAGGTGGGGAGGAGCAGGTCATATGCAGGGAGAAAAGGGAGAAAGCCTCAAGAACCCTTTGTGCTGCAGTGCCTGAGCAGGGTGAAGAAGTCCCCCTGGCCGTGATGAAAGAGGAGGGGATACTCAAGGGACTCTGTGCTACAAACAAATGATCTCACTGGTAGCTCACTTTCTTCTTGTAGTGAACAAAAATCTGCAGAACGAAAGGCAAAGTCTGACTTGCAATCAATCTTCATTAAGAGTCAGATTCTTTCACTGCAGCTCTATAAACAGTATTTTGTGAATTAAAAATAACATTGTGTTAATTACAGTTCTGCATTACCTTTTCTTGTTATGGCATGTTAGGCATACTCCTACTTTACAGAATGCCAATAACTCTTCACAATTTAGATTTCTGTTAGCGCTTCCACAGGATTACAGTTCCCTCCTTAGATAAAGGAACAATCCTTTGAGATGATGGCACATCAAATATGCCCTCATATTTGTATCACCTGCTTTCCAGCCTGTGCCATATTGTGCATGAGCTGAAATGGCACAATACTTCGCATCTGCCATCTACTTCAGAGTGCCACCTTTGAAACCGTCCCAGATTTTCTTCTCCAGTGACCTATTGATATATCAGGTTCAGAAAAACAGAAACTCTGTAGCCCTGCATTACGGTCCTTTGTTTTCAAATCTAGTTGAAGCCTCCACACTGGAAAATCAGCCTTTTGGTCACTCTTGTATACTAACAGTTGGGGGAGCATTGAATACAGATTCATACTGTACTAATACAAAGCAGTGTCTATGTCCTGTGATTGCATATTAGCAAATTTGTCTTCTGGGTCCTCACATCATCTTGGTATGTTGCCCACGAATTCCAACAACATACGGTGTTGAACTTCAGCCAAGACATACAGCACTAGGTACAGTTCAGTGCGAGTCCAATGACAACGCGGTGTAGCCTGCAGTCTCTTTCACAACCAGCTTACGGAGACCCTGAGGGGAAGCGCTAAGAACCAGACTATACCTCAGATAGAGAAGGAACCGCAGGGCTTGTCTATGCCTGTGAGCCCAAATAATGGATCTACTTTGTATTTAACATGCCATGAATTAGGGACAGTATAGAAGTACTGTCCAATATGAGCTGTTGACACCTACTGATGTAAATTGTACTATCCAAATGCACCAGCACCGATGAATAGGTTTCATCCCAGGTTTTAGTATGTCTCATGCTGTATTTTTTAAATCTAAAGCTGACAAGGAAGTAATATTCCATCCGCTGCACATTTATAATATCATCTCTGGAGCCAGGCTCTGAAAGCAACATTTGTAAACTGGTGTTAACAGGACCCAGGTGACATTCTCAATACTCGGGTCAGTGTGTACTACGGAGAGCCATATGCTGATGCTAGGATGCAATTTCCCAATGGAAGTTACGAAATCCACATGTCTGCAAGCTCTGTTTTGGGCATCTAACCACAGAAATTGTTCCTAACAACAAGAACAAGATAGGATCAAGACATTACATGTCAGCAGAAATATCCTCTCCTTCTCCTCCAGTCCACTGCATATTCAGATTTCACAAAACTTTGGTAGGAATTTCCATGACTCATTCAACAGTAATCCATCTTTCATGAGGATTGTTTTATTTGAGACACTGAAAATCAGGATTTTTTTCCTTTTGCTCAAGAGGTGAATTCATCATTTCATGCTAAATGCATTTGCATAGGATCAGAGATTACTTACACATCCAGGTACATCCCCAAAGCAGTGTGAAGTGGACATAAGCACAAATCTATCCAGTACATAATTGCATTTGCTGCAAACCTTTTTACACATGAAGTCTGAAGTGCAGAGGGACCGCAGTATATTGGCGCACAGAAATAAAGGCAGTTTAACTCAATGAATTCCTAACTAGGCAGAATAAGCATGAATTAGAGTTACACAGGCTGTTTGCAAATAAATATTATTTAAACAACAGGGAGATAGGCAGCCCTGTGAGCTGTTTGGGTAGAACAGCAATGAGTACCAAGCAAGGACTTGTATAGATAGGTAATGTGTTGAAAATGCCTAGATTGACAAAACTGTTTTAGATAGGAAAACTGGAACTTGATGTAGAAAGAGCAAGGCATAGGGGAACAAATAAGCAAATTTCACAGCAAGAAAGAAAGAATAGAAGAAAGAATGAAAGAAAAAAAGAAAACTCCCCTACAGGTTTAGCCGATAATGTCAACAAGCATCATTCTTACTGCTTTCTCAGTATATGTCAAGTCCTCTATTGCTTCTAATCTGTTGTAAGCTATATTCTCTATAGACAGATATAACACCAGAGGAGAACATTAAGACCACCTATTCATATTTTTTTGACATCTGAAGTACAGTCAGACCTCGGTAGGACTTCAGCTTTGGCACAGAGTGAATCTGTGATCTTATCAAATATGCAATCCCACATAAAGCAACTGCTGAGCTGCACAAGAGTCACATAAATATTAAAACGTTCAGAATGGTTAACTCATCAAACAAGCTGCCTGTCCGGACAGATGGACGGAAGGACTGAGGAATACATCATGCAAAATCTTGAATTTAGACTGCGCAAAGGAAGTACACTAAGAAATGAGACAAGCACATACAAAAACCCACTTTTACTACATATGTGATCATTGCTGGCTTTTAATCAGGAAAGGTTTAAACCAAATTTCCCTAGAGTGTGATTCCTAAGGAGAAGATGATAGAGCGTACATGTTAGGGTGCCGATCAGGGAGCCAATATATTTCAGAGCTTGTATAAGCCTGCATTGATCCTACAGGGAAAAACACAGGTAGAGAGAAGATGTGTTATTTTGTAAACACCATATGAAGGCTATCCAGTGATTAGAGACTGCAGTATTTTCCACCCCTCTGCTCATGTGAAGCAGGTGGAGCCATCTTTTACCAAAATTAAAAGATATTCAAACAAGGCCCATTGCTAACCAGCTCAGAGAACTCAAGCAGACAGTGGTTAATGCACGTTAAACATATTTGTTTGCTCGTATTTTATAGCTGCATCTTACTAAAGGAACGTAGCATCTGACACACACATTTATTAATTTAACCTCAAAAAGGAAAGATAATAAACATTTTCCAGAGAGGAGATGAGAGGCACCAAGATGTCTGCGCCTGCTTTTCAGAGGTGCTGAATCCCCTCTGCTCCCCGTATGATGATAGAGCTCTCAGCAGCTCAGCTAGGGTGGACTACAGGCCCTTCTGCCATGGTCCAGGCTTAGGGCCATTGTGGATGGCTCTCCATAAGTGTCACCATGGTGCTGAGCAGCACTCAGAGATCTGGGCCTTATTTTAAGACTTAAGAGAGAGTAAACGATGAGCACTGTGTCCCCCAGACTCCTCCACTGCTGGCGCAGGCGCCAGTGCTGTGGGAAGAACATGCCTGCCACATCTCTCCAGCTGTCTCTGCCCATCGCAATCCCTCCTTTGGGAAGGTGATGGGGACCAGTGCCCCAGAGCGCTCGGTGGTGCCTCACTGGCCAGGGAGGCTGAAGAGAAGCGACAGCTCGGAGAAGCCTGGCAGTACCATCTAGCGGGTGCTGCCTCACACAGGCAGCTGCTTCCCAGGAAGAAGGAAGAAAAGAGGACAGAGAGCAGAGAAATAAAACATTCTTTATCACTGCTCTTGACAGGTATTATATTGTACTATAGTGCCATTTGTTTAGTTACTGCTACAGCAAGTGCTGTGCAGAAATCTTATAAGCAGCCATATGGCACCTCTGAATGAAAGCCATTATGCTTTTATGAGTAACCCACACTGTCTCTGCTAGGGGAAAGAACCTCCGTTTTCACCAAATGTCATTTTCCTATTCTGAAAGGAAGAAAATATTTCTGACTTTCACTGAACTTCACAAACCTGAGCTGATTCTGCTCTCCTGACAGTGTTTACACAAAGTCTAAACCCACTGGAGGTCTCAAATACCCACCAGGTATTTCACTACTGACATTTTGCTGTTTCGATACTCATGCTTTTCAACTATGCCATATTAAACAACACTCTTTCCATCTAATATTAGTCTATAGTTACTAGTTCATTAACATTTTATAGCTTACCATCCATTACATTTGACAGCAACTGTCCAGCCATTCTTAGCATTGTTTTTAAAAAGAGTAACAGACCCTTAGAAACAGAAAGTGTATTCTCTAAACAGGGTAAAAATAACAAGTCATTAAACATTCCTAGTACCTGGATGCAGTATCTGGCCTGCACCTCTTAAATTAACTCCATGCTTTTGCTGTGTAGAGCAAAGTTTTTGTGGTGATTGGAAAAAAAAATATTTTCTTCTACGTTAGTTTCTGTTTTCAACACTCCCATATTGCATTAGAAGTGGTACGTTGTGTTCTGAGGATTTGGTTGTTAAATACTGAAGAAGGGTCTGCAACTTGCTAGTTGGGGAGTCACAACTAAAGAAGTATGTGTTAAAGGAAGATCAGTATTTCTGCACTACATACAGAGAACTCAACTTCTTTTAAAGCTGTGTATGTTTGAATGCTTATTTGCAGCTGCAGAAAGTGCATATGCAAATTACACACATGAAGATGAACACATTTGTATGTGATGGCCATTAAATATATTAGTCCCTTGTCCACTTTTGGTATCTGTATATAGATTATATGTATTTATCTTTTTAAAAAAGATATCAACTTCATTTATCAAAAAAGAAAAAAAATCTTCAATACAATAAAGCCTATACGAATACATGTTGTTAAAAGTAATCTAAATAATCTCACTTTACTGCTCCAGATAATTAACACTCTACAGCAAGAACTTTCCTCTAAATATCAGTCTTCTTTTTGAGAGATTTGCCATTTTACTGCATTCATTATATACACCACACTAAAGTCAAGCCATGTACCAGAAATACTGCAGGGATCACGCAGAATGTAATTGCTCTAATGCTTTGCATATTTATGTTTGAGACCTTTTTATGAAGTGTTACTTTAAAAAAAGAAGGATCAGTTCATCTTTAAAAGGGAGTGATTGATTGCTGCCAGTCAGGCATTCCTTCATTCTTGGCTTCTCTCTTAGTCTCTGTAATAAGTTTTTCACGAACACCAGCCCGCTATTAAAGAACAGTATTCATCATAAGCCAAGCAGAGAGGAGGCAGACTTTGATGGGCACAATACCATATTTCAATCTACAGTGTCCTTTTTGTTAAACTTGATCTGCTGCCTCATTAGTGTTAGAGCAAAAATACACAAAGCCTTTTGTAAATATTAATCAGAAATGTACAAAACCCCTCTCCAGACTAAATTACTTATTATTGGGCTCTCTCCAGGTGATAATATCTAACTAAAAATTCTGTTTGCCTAAATTGTGGGAGAAAAATACCTTTTTATGTACATTTTATGTAGCACTCTTACAAGGATAAGTGTTTTAAGTAAATGCATTTCTTTACTCTTTTCCTTTTTTTTTTTTTTTTAACATCCATCCTTCGCAGAGAGGAAATACACAGCCCTGTTGCATATTGTAGGCTGCAGCATTCATCTGAGCAGTATGAGGTTTAAATTCCTGATATCCAGGTTTATTTCTGGCACTGCTGATTAATATAAGAGTGCTTTTTCATGTTTTCCTGCTGAGCTTAAACTTTATAGATGTGGGACTGTGACTTAAGACACATTGAATTAACAACACATGCTTTAGGCTAGTAAATATGGCACTACAGAGGAGTTCCCCTAATCACGGTCCAGATGGGTTCCAAAGCAGAACTTGGTCTTTTGCACTTTAGAAGGTCCCTGTCAGGACAATAAAGCTTCAGAATTTTGTTGCTGTTGTTGATTCTTGTGGCTTTCTTTAATTCACTTCCAGTATTTATTTCTTTTTGAGCAAGGTGAGCTTCATCACTGTTGGTGAGACCCAACAAGATGCAAGTTCCTTGCACAAAGTTTTCACTAACACAACAGCTTTAGCTTATAAAATCAATTTGCTCTATATAATTACTGATCCAAGGCCAAAGCTGAAACTTTGGGAAGCTTAGGCTCAAACCCTGTCTCATTCAAGCATTCCCTTGAAGTTTGTGATGAACATTAAAAAAAAAACAAACCCATCTGTAAAAATGGGATTAGTCACATAACTTCTAAAATCAAAGCTCAAAGGTCACTATCTTCAGAGTCTCTATGTTAGAGTAAACAATATAAATGCTCTTAAAATAATTTTGCAGAAAAATTTTTTATTGCTATCATCGGGCCCAATTCTGCAAACATTTCTTGGAGGAAAAGTAGTTTCCTTAATGAAGCTATTCTTACCAGCACAGCTATTTGTTGTGCAAGGCTTTTCAGAATCAGCCCCCATTCTAGTTAATTTATTGGAGCAAAAAGACTTTTGTGCTCTTTTTAGCAAAACCATATCAGGCAGAACTCATCTTAAAAGAAAGGACTGAGCAAGCATTTGTGTGACATTAACAGCTGGACCATTTGTAAGTGAAATTAATGCTGTATTGGTATTTGCAGGGTTCAATAACTACTGCCTATTTGGTTGTAAACTTGAGGAGACATGGGCACTGTTTTTGTTCATGTTTATACAACACCCGGCCCAGCACCGCCCTCAGCAGAATTGGAGCCCCAGAAGTCACAGTAATATGGATCTTAAAAACAACATTACAGACATCTGCCACAAATTCTGCAATAACGACTATGTAATCACAGCTTTCCTTGTGCATCTGATAGACTTGGCAAGGATTTGTCTAAAAGTTTGTGGTAGCTACACAGTCAAAATAAGCACTTAAACACCTTGAGAATATACATGGAGTCAACTTTCTGAATTGTAACTCTTGGTATTGTCTGATTTGTTTGTGGCGGTTATTTTGTGTACATCTTACCCCCCTGAGACTGCATTTGAATTATCTTAAGTGCTAATCTAGCAATAAGAGGCACCATTCGCAAGCATCAGTGAAACCACTGATAACAAACTGTAGCATTCCCCATCAATCTAGCCAGACTAAACGCCCAGAACCAGAGAGTTAGCAAAACACAGCACACTTATTTATTTTTCTTTTCCTCTACTGATACTGTTTTCACAACCTGACATAACCTGGTAAAGTAATTCTAATTGTATTTTGGATTGATAGCAGCATTTTTCTCAGAACACACAATGCTTATAAGAACAGTTTTGCTTCTCTGTCATAGTACAAGTGTTTTGCCTTGATGGCCCAAAATAACGAGATCTATAATGCAGAGAAGTCAATGGTAAAACCATCTGAAACTTTATGTCCTAAAATAAAATTGATTACAAACATTTGGGTTCCATTTTTGTATCATGTAACACTGGATTAACAAATATAATTCAGTAGAAAGCAATTAAGAAGGCCACTGAGGAAGTCAGTAGTTATACTTGCAAATGACACTTCAGAAGGAGGAGTCCGGCTTTTAACAACGCCCCAGAGAAACAACTGTACAAAGAACAAGGAAAGAGCTGGCTCACCTAAAACAACTACATGCAGCCTTGACCCCCAATTCAAAGTGGAGCTGGAATAAATGTTTCTTGAGGTTCAAAACCAGCCAGCTTTCTTCTTTTTAATTGCATGTCTATATTTCTTGACTTTATCACAGGTTGGAGTAGAAGCCAAGAGCTGGCATGGGGAGATTGGTATTCTCTGGACCAAGACCCCATAGCAGTTCCTAACCCGGGAGCCTGGGAGTCAGCCAGATATAACAACAGTTAGACTGCTTAGCCAGGGCTTGGATAAATGCTCAGCCCAACCAGAGAGGCTTCCAAACTTTCTTTTACTCAAAACCTTCAGTTCTCTACCTGATAGATAAAAGTCTTTTGCTTTCAGTCCATTCCTGTCTTCTAAGCAGAGAGGTCCTCAATTAGAAAGGACTGAACATTTGTTTTCAGGAAGACTTACTCTCCCCTGTAAAATATATCCTGCATTACATCCTTCCTTACAGCCAAATGCTGTGAAATAAATTAAAAGACCATGCAATCAGTTCAAAATGACTGCAATTAGGCAATCAAATAGCCATAGGAAGCAAAAATCATCAATGTCTTTAGCTAGTTCATTTTGTCAGTGGATTTATTTGTAAGGTTGTTTTGTTTGGGTGGTTGGTTTTTTTAAATACACCCTAAAGATTATAGGCTAAAATTTAAAAAGGAATAATATCGATTCACCAGAATCCTTCTTATGCACATCTTAGACCAGTGTCTATATAACCCAGATATTATCTGAAGTCTTCATGCCTACCCAGCCTCTACGCCAACTCTGCTGGCCAGGAAGGTATGCCCAAGGGATGAAGACCTGTGTGTAGGGTCTGCAAAGCACGAGTGCAAAACACAGAGCAAGTCTCTCCCCACATCTACGTAACAGCAGGGGTAAAAATATTTGTGAAGGTTTAACTTAAAGTCTAGGAAAATCCCAGTGTACAATTAAATAAAACTCATCAAAAACACAACCAAACCATATCCTTCCTGTAATAAAAAGAAGGCAAACAATATGCCCTTATACACGTTTATGCATACCTTTGTAACTGCAGGCTTCCTGCTCAGGAGTTGCCCTGCCAAGAATCATGTATCCTGTGATGAAATTTCTCAATAAATAAAGTGACTTCATTATTGAAAAGCTTAACTGTAGTCGTGTGTGCAGTTTTTAATGCAGTACCAGCCCTAAAGTGCTGATGAGAGAAAATCCAGATGCAGGAGACATTCAAGTTGGAGCCAGGACATTTTAAGGGCTGCAAAGTTTCATTAGCTGAGCTGTGGATCGATTGGTAGATTAAAACACTATATTTGTTCATGGTGGAATCAGCTCCTCCACTGGTGTAAATCAGCACAGGAGAATGTAAATCTTTGTCTTAGCTGAGGATCAGGCTCCTGATTTATTGTGTCTTGTTATTCTCAGCACATGTAACAAAATGAGGGGGGATTCAGGATATTCACAGGTAGATCACCATCATTTCACCTCTGGGACTGGAGCTGTTTGTGGGGACTCTGGGATAAGGGTTGGATGGATTCCAGGTTCATTATTGTAGCCTGATTTGTGGTTAAAACATGTTAAGCCTAAATATTAAGCAAATACATCAGAGGAGGATTTACAGCTGTCCAAGGACACAGTAAACTGTAACACAAGCTCCTAGACTGTATTAAATTTGTATCCCCACAGTTTCTTCTGCTAGGGAATAGAACAAGAAAATCAAGTCATTCCTGGGACACATTAAGGATAAGCTTGCTATAAATTCCCTCAAACTCAATTGTCTGTGCCCAGACTGGAGCCATCAGCTTCTATTTGAAGCTTTGGTATTCTGAAACTTTTTTTTATTTTTTTTTCCTGGAAAATTTCAAAGCATATTCTTTTGACTTCCCAGCAACAGAGAGGACAAAGAGATATTTTAAAGTGAGTCCAAAGGGCGTTAAACTACCTCCCACCCATCCTCAGCATTATTACAACAACTAATAGACTGTTGGTGTGCTGGACCTGTTTGAGCAGATGAATCACTGCTCAGCTTTGGCCCCACTGGAGCACTGCAGACGCTGAACTGTGTGGGAAGTCAGCTGTCAGGCTGATGCAACAAGTCAGAGTTTACCGATCTGTTCTCAGAAAACCGCAACTGGCAAAATTCTTCACATTACGTCAAAGTACTGAAAACAAGGCAGGAAGAGAGACATACCTCTGCTTCCACCCCTTTAACTACAACTCTCTGACACCTCACAGCCCACGGATGGTGCCTGTGGGGGGATGTGCCGGTGGACAGCGAGATGCCAGCAGCCTGCTCCAGTGGAGGACCCAGCCTGCTCCTGAAGCAGCATCTAGACATCTGTGAGTGGAGCCCAGGCCCCCCATGCACTGTGCAAGGAGAGTCTATCAGAACAGCATCCAAATCAGTTAAGGCGCACTGCCCCGAGGCAGGCTGGAGTCAAAGGCGCTGCAAGCAGCTGCCTGGGACAACCCCTCGAAAGGGCTCCAGGCCAGGGCTAACTCTTTAGTCTTGTCTCCAGGCATCCCGCTTTCGGCTGCGGGGTGGAGTCTCCCCCCAGCCCAGCACCCAGTCTGGAAGCTGCTCCTGAAAGGAGTAACTTTTGTCTCTTTCACAGAAAAGGCTCAGTACTCTTAAAATTGCAGCTGGTGGGACACAAACATTAACTTTCTGGTAGCAGCCTTGCAGTTAGCATGTTCACCCGGGACAGGGGACAGTCAGGCCAGTTCACTTCTCTGTCTGCCTTGGGAGTTAAACGCTCACCTACTATGGATGCCCCAAACAATTCTGTTGGGTGCTTTGGGTTTCAAGTGGGGCGCTTTTCTGTAAAAGCTGTTTTGCTGCACACAGAATAATGCAAAACAATGCTGCTTCTGATCTCTGTTCTCAGAACTTTACAGACTCCTTTTTGGAAGTCACAAGATAAAATTTAGGAACAGTCCTGGGAGCCAGGTCACAATCCATAACTCATCCTCATCAGCAAATTGGCACCACTAGGTGACAAAGGCATCTTCCTATTTTAGTGTTCTTTCTCCCTCTTCTGCTGCATCAATTAATCTAAATATTTTCTTCATAGCTGCATAGCTTCAGCTGGTAGAGGATACCTTCTCCCAGGCCTCCAAGAGGCTGAAAACTTGCTGGTAAGGGTGGCCGTCCCAAAAGCAGAAGACGTGTTTGTAACACTGCAACTCTGATATCCTGGACCCCAGGAGAGGATGAAATGGTATGATAACCATTTCTCATGGCTGCCAAGTTTTATAGGAAGGTGGTCATTCTGCTGGATTTTGCGATGAGCCCTGTCGTGTCAGGTTATACACGCATGCCCTGGGAACACTGGCTAGCTTAAGATCCACAGATCAGTTTTTGAATCCCACCCATGCTTGTGAAGGTAGTTGGGACAGAAATACTCAATCCTGTCAAGCAAAACATTCACTACATGTTTTGAAATAAAAATTTCAGCCTCCTAAGACATTTTCAGATCATAAACGGAGTAACCAAACGAGTGCAAGCACTTCCAGGGATAATGCAGTATCTTGGCAGCATCTCACTGGTCTCAACTTTGCATTTAAGTATCAAAATACTGCTTAAATCCTTTAAGTACCTAAATCCTGTGCTGGATTTAATCTTGAAGGCTTCATTTTTTATTTCAGACGTGATCCTGAGTTGTGAGAAAAGACATCTATAACGTGCTGGAATTCCAAGCATACAGATAGGACTCTGGTGCTAGAAAAAGAGGGAGGTTTTGGTATCAGGCAATATGCTGGGCAGAAACGCACAGTGGAGTTGTAATACTCAGGGCAGAAGCACTATAATTCTTATCTCTGTCTTGGCACAGTATATTTATTCTCTGTGAAACTTTGAGCAAGTTGCTCAACCTCAGCTTCAGTTCCCCATCTGTAAAATGGGTGTCATCCTTAATTTTTTCAAGTCTTTTTAGCTCATACACTATTTTATGATTGGGAATGCCTTGTTTATTACCTATATATTCAGTGCCTACTTCAATAGTTCGTTGATTTGAGTTAACAGAGGTCAACGCCACCACAGCAAAAGTAAAGGTAAGAAAAAAATAATACACCCTTTACACACTCCCACCCTGATGGGTCCCCAGTGGAAAGCAGAGGAAGAACATCTGACCTGTCCCCGCTTCTTGCTCTCTTTTGCTGGTAATATCCAGATGATTTCCAGCAGGGAGCCATTGCTTTGCTATGGAAAGCAAAGGTGTGAAGCACTGTAGGTCTGCTCTACTCCAGGAAGTCTGGAGAAGCTGCAGGGGACTGGATTTTTGTTTTCTGAAAAAGTTTTGACATCTGTTTACCTGACATTCTTGATACAGATGTTCAAGCCATGTTGTCAGCATAGACGCTTGCAAAGCTGGAGTGAGAATGGCATTGAGATGAATGGGTCCAGCCAGATGAACGTGCCAAGAATTGTTACAGTGATTCTAGATGTGGTCTAGAAAACTCAGAATATACCTGCTTGTTTCACTTTTTGGTGCTTGCTTATACAAAAGCCAACTGCAGTGAAATACCTGGAATTAAACACAGTCAGAGGGAGTGTATGCTGGAAAGGGTGAGAACAACTTTTGCCTTGTCAGTGTGAGGGGACACAAGGAACGCAGCTGAATACAGATGGGCTACACTCATCATTAACCTTAAATGAGGCCCAGAATGTAAACCAACTTTCCCATTTACTTTCAACTGCTCTGAATCAGACCCTTGGTGCTCTGGCACATAATGAAGAGAATAATGAAGGGAACTTTTTTTACTGATTTCAGTGGAGATGGAAGACTGCTAAGTGTGTCAAAACAAGAGTCTATGTAACCAAGCGAAAATTCATTTTCCCCACCCAGCATTATATGCTTTGTGCAGTGCAGGCCTTCAAGCGAATCAAACTCTCTTCCCACTAAACAGGATATTAGCAATATCCTCAATAGAAATTACCTCAACAAGAAATCAGCAGTAATAGTAGCCTCCACATCCATATAACACCAGCCACCACAAGGATTTGTGTCCTTTCTCCATCCTTCTTACAGACACATTCACATAATCCTTCCAAACCTCCCGAAGCCCATCTGACAATTTCCAGGAGGAACTGCCACCCGAAAGGAGCCAAGAACAGGCCTTGTTGAGCTCTCATGTCTTATACTGCATTCATTTAAACAGCCTGATACCAACCATCCGCACGCAGGATTACTCAGTTTAGGCTTCTCCTACACTGAATCACCAGGTATTTTACTTTCAGCGGTGGCTGGATTGGCTCCTAAAACCATGAGACATCTGCCCATTGCTGCTTCTTGCCTTCAGTCATCGGTTACTCTCTCTTTCTGCTTCTTGCTATCCTGCATTATTTAAAATGAAGACAGCCTGTTATGCCCACACAGAGTGCCTTTGACTCAAGTGAGGAATCTGCTCCTGTTCAGGGCTGGTGACAATCTGTAAACTCTTCGTGACAGAGACTGTATCTTGTTATGTATTTATACTGTGCCTAGCACAATGAGGTCTTAATCCCGACTGAATGCTGTTATATCACAAGTAATAACTACGATAGGGAGGAAATTGCAGCACAGTGATGGTACAGAGGAACTGCTCTTGACATTTTTAGCATGGGTGTAGTATAGCAATAATAACATGGCAATATAAAAGCAGCTGTTGAAATAGACCTACCTCCTACTAGGTAATGTTATTCACTTTTCTGTAATCCTGATAAAAACCTCTTGGGTTATGCCTTGTTTTTACAGTTGTACCTGGGGGACAAGCAGGCTTGTGACATAAACAGGTTCAGGCTCCAATATCCTGGGAGATCATCAACAGTTAGTAGGAGCTAAGCAAAAAAACCTTATAGTTGCTCTGTGCTTATAATCAGTGGCTTTCTGTGACAAACCAGCACCATGGAAAAGATGTAATATTTCCTTATTAATTTTGGCATGCAAGTTTTGCAGCTATATCTTGAAATATTTTATGCCTGTACTCTCTTTCCTGAATGTGGCATTGGCTCTGATTCTCTAAATAACCACCATGAAACCTGCACACACATATCAGAAGTATCTGTGTTTGGCAATCATGCTCCACAGTTCTTGATGAAATATCAGCTAGTTGGAGTAATTTCTCATTCAAATTGCTAGCCAAATTCTACAAAACAGAGTAAATTTTGCCCTTGATTACTCTTTTCCTGTTCCAAAGAGGTCAACTGAGGACCCAATTTCTCATAAGATACTTAATTTCATTCTCTTACTTGGGGTCTCTAAAAGTCACTTTGTAATATAAACCTGAAATTTTATTAGCATGATATACACAACCATCAAGTAAGCTTTCAATCCGGAGAGTTGACTAACACTCCTTGTGAAACGTAATTTTAATTTCATTTGCTACTTAGAGCTTTTTTGTACTTCTGATTTTGGATGGTAAATTGAAGACTCATGTAGCAGTTCTCCTGTAACAGTGGTCTGAAAGCACATGTAGAATAGGGAAGGGAGAAACTGACATCTGAAAATAAAAGATGTCACATCAATTGAAATTTTATTTGAGTCCATCAGCAACAGTCTTACTGAATAGCAACTTTATTTGTTATAACATCAGAAATGGAGTCCAACACAGCCTGAAAACTAGATTCCAGTCTATTCTGAAAGCAAAAAAACAAAATAACAACAAACCCACATCGGACCAGATTTTCTAACATGGTCATTGTTACAAGCAATAAGACTAGCACTCAGATGTCTAACCACATGGCTGTTCTCCTAATTAGCTGGGATCACAAAGCTGTGTCTGAAAAAGCAGAAAAGAAACCATATTTTAAAAATAGGCCTCCGAGGCCAGATTTTCAAAGCTTCAGCTTCCAATCCAACACCTACGTGAAAAAGGCAGATTTTCAGAAGAAACTCCCAAATTCCTCCTGTTCCCAGGAGGTGGGACCCCAGTAAAGCACATCTGAAAAAATTCCTACTTCATTTTGTTCCCTAAACGTTGGCTAATTCTGCCTGAAATCCACTCACTCCTGAGTCTCCCATGTGGCAAATGCTATGGCCAGTTGTTTTTCAAAAAATCTGGCCCCCTGTTTCAGAAACAAATATCAGTTCATGAGAGGCAGGGCTGGGATAGGGCCTGGAAGATTTGTGTTTCTCCATTATAATTTCTGGGTTTTGTGCTTTATCTTTGCAATCCATAACACTGGAACAATGCATTGTCTGAAACACACTGTCTCCAAAAATATAGTCCAGATGAAAGCTTAAATTTGTGTACATTTATAGACATGCACAGACCATGTGTATGTGCGTGTATACATATCTATACACAGACAAAGTTAACTTGCTGAAATCTCAACACAGAAGCCCACATGTAACATCTCAGCTGAAGCTGATGGAGTCAGAATTCAGCCCTTGGACCATTATTTTAAACTGCAAAACTGATTTCATGTAGGAAAACAAAAATAAACAAACAAACAAAACCCCCTCTCATCATGGAACTTCTAAAAAATATTTCCCTCGAGCAAAATGGCTGTTTCCCCTCCCACATAAACTGGCAGCCAAGTCAGGAACAGTGCTGAAGACTTCCCCTGCTTGCAGAATCAGATATAAAATTTGCAGGGAGGCTGGCACTTATTTTCTCACAACAGTTTGTTCTTCACATATTTCACAACTTTTAAGTTCCTTAATGTAAATTGGAATCATACATTTTGCCTCCATGTGTTTTATTGACTCTGATCTCCATATTAACACCATGTAAGAGATGCGCTAAATTCAGCAAGCTGCCTGCAGTTCTGCCCAGGTAGTTTGCCCCTTTGTCCCTAAACACCCGAATGTTTTCACAGGTGCATCCTCTCTGCTGTGACTGGACTAGCAGGGGCAGCTCATATGAAAACCCAGAGATGATTCAGCAGGCAAGGGAAGGTTTGGACTGGAGGAGATGTAGCTGGCTATAGGTTTCTTCTATGACTTTGGGCAGCTGCAGGTCCTGTCCCTGTTTAAGTGCTTAATTCTTACTGCAGTCAGTGCCTAAACACTTCTGAGAGTCTGCAGGTAGGTCCTTGCAGAAGAGGTGCCTCTTGCCTGTCCAGACTCTTCTCTCTCTGAATTCATTACTGCAGGAATGCTAGAAACTAGACTTAAAGATACCAGAAATTGGCTGTTCTTTGAACAAAGCTATGAAATTCCATTGACCTTCTCTCCTCCCTCCCTCTGCTCCATGTCCCCAAATGCTCTACAAACATAATTTCATAGCATTTGTCCCCAACAGTTTACAAAGGAAGACACCAAACCCTTAATTCATTTGTACGGAAAGCATATTCAACTGATCAAGAGGCCATTGGTCATTTAGGAAAGTACATTAGACTGCAATCAGATTCAGCTGGTTTACTCAAGAGATACTTCTCAGTGTGAATAAAAGCCTTGGAGACTAGTCCTGGACAAGGTGCCAAAAGCCATGGAAAAGCCAGGAGTTAGAAAATCATCTATGTGCTAGTCTCTTGACCACAGTGTCTCCTTATAGCTGTAGCTGTTCATGGCTGATTGGTTCTATGAATTTTTGGGAAGCCTTTTTTGACTTACAAAGAATTAAAAGAATATCTGAAATGATTTCCCTAATCAAGTTTCTGTTCACTTCATGTTCAAATCCTGTTTAAAGTAATTTAATTTCCCATCATGCTAACAATTTCTGTCAATATTTTCCCCACTAACTAACATCAGGTGTATGCATCTTTTTTCCATCACATATTATGAGCTTTCCTTTGCAAATTTCATTACTTGGTCCAGGGATCAGGGTCTGCTTCTTTTTTAAAAAGGTCGTCTGTGGTTCAGTTTTATCAAGAACAATATTGATTGTGACATAGTTGCATATTCCAAAAAAGGACTGTAAACCCACATAACACTTTAACTGCCAAAAATGCTTTCTCAGTTTTTCTTTCTTAAACAAACTCACTTGGACCAAAACATCACATTTCATTTTTCTCTCCCTCCTGTGTAAGTTTTTGCTTGGAGTTACACTTCTTTATGTCTAAGCAATGGATACGAATCAAGATTCAAAAATTGGATTCTATTCCTAAAACAAGAACTGTAATGTTTTTGTTGGTGCTAACTAAGCACATGCATGACTGCATTGCTCCAGAACCTTTCTCAGACTTTAGAATCCTTTGACCTAAACAAGTCTTGAACAAACCTGGCTAATTACTTGAGTGCATGATCCTTACATGCTTAACATCTGCATGGACCAGCAACCTCTACCAGTTTATTTTGGTTTGATACATGTAGGGCACATACTTCACTACCTTCTACTGCAGTTAAATTTCACAATTAGCAGTTTAGATAATTTAAGAAGAAAATTTAAAGCTAGTATCTGCCAGCATGTTTGTGAAAACATTATGTATTTTTCTGAATACGAATTATGGAAGACATTTCAGCAAGGCTAAAATTTTATTGTGTATAATGCACATCTGTAATTTACTGGATTAATCAGAAAGCCAGATCAGCAATTGCCTTTTTCAATGATTGCACTATTTGTAGCACAATGGGATCCCAGCACAATATAAAAGTTTGCCACTAATAATGATTTATCTACTACCTGATTACAAGATAAAGGTGTACTCATTTACAGTTAGTAGCTGGAGACACAAATATTCTGGAATCTTACTTTAAGGAGCACAGCTAATTTGGTATTTTAATATTATCATGCTTTAAAGCATAAGAATGCATACTAGACTATCAAACATATCCCTGAGCAATACTGAAAGGTATCATGCAGAAGAGGAGCATTCCTAAATTTTAGTACGATTCAGGAAAAGAATGCTAAACTGTGCAAATTTTTATGCTACTTTTATTCTTACTGTGAGTTCTCTGTTCACCATTTTCATGCCACTCTAAGGGATGGAAATTGGCTTCTTGGTGTCCTTGAAGGCAGTTAGTCTCTGTAAACACCAGCAATGAACAACAGATATTCACAATATTTTTTTTAATCATTAAATTGCTGTTCGCAATTACAGCAATATAATCTGCCATGCAAAATGTGCCTGATTTTGGTCTCAGTTAAAATCCAGGCTGCTTTGCTGAAATATTTTCCAGATATTTTGCTTAACTCAACACCAGTAAGAATAAAATCAACTCAAGCCCAATTTGAAGCCAACCTTATGTTTGCAAACTAGAACTACACAAAACATGCAGTTGCACAGCTCTGCACAAACTGGGTCGATCTTACTCATTTAGAATGATATTCTTTTTGACTTTTCATTTATTTTTAATCAAGTTAAACCAAGCCCATGAAAACTAATACTGAAGAAAAATGTTGCATACACTTCTGCAAAGAAAAAACACCAAATTTCACATGACGCTAATCACTATCTGGGCTTACTTTAGTTATAAAATCACCAGTTATTTTTTTGTCTGATTATTTAAAATGTATTTCCACTGCTGTGGCTCCAGCAATTTAGTATTTCCACACTCCTAAACTTACTCCTTAAACTTTCAGTCACGGTCACAGATCATAGAATCATTTAGGTTGGAAAAGACCTTTAAGATCATCAAGTCCAACTGTTAACCCAGCACTGCCAGGTCCACTACATGGTTTATCCAGGGTACTATTGATAAATAACATGAGTAAAATGTATCGTAGATTAACCAAAAGATACAAGAAAAAGAAAATACTTAATTAAAAAGCAGGTCGGTGTAATTCAGAGAGAAATTTAAAAAAACAGTTCCCTCAGGAGACTTAAAAATAAAACAAAATTGGAAGCATCGTTTAGAAACTGTATTTGTAGCAGCATAACCGGCAAAAGCTTCCAAAAAAATATCTGAAGTTAAGGCTGTTGACTAAAACCATACAATTCCTTAAACAAGCATTGCCATTTTATAGGTGAAAGAGATCATATATGATAGAGAAATAAGCAATCAATGCCGTGACAGTTTGTCACCTTCATTACACTTTCTGCCTGTCTCCAATCACTATGACCTCATATCCTTCCAAAATAACCAAAGGAAATGCCTTTATAAAGTA
Organism: Ibycter americanus; assembly: GCA_035590275.1. NCBI lineage: Eukaryota > Metazoa > Chordata > Aves > Falconiformes > Falconidae > Ibycter > Ibycter americanus. The sequence continues at coordinate 8,971,378 of JAVJGI010000002.1, read as the reverse complement.
ATACAGAGAACAGAGAAAATACAGCCCCTTCACAAGGCTTTTTCTCTGCTGTCAATTACCTTAATTACCTCTACTTGTCTACAAATGTTGCCCAATACAGTCATCTAACCTTTACATTATTACAAATGTGCTCAGGTACTTTTCAGGAGCGTAGCAGCATTGCATTTATGTTAGACATTATGTTCAAACCCCGGATATTAATCTTAAAAATCAGTGAGAATCTCTTTGTTGTGATTCCAACAGGCTTTGATTCAGACCTAAAACAAACCATAAATGCTCTTAGTTTTCTTTTTTATCCTAAAAGTCATGAGCCCCTTTGGATCCTAGGACTTTTTATAAGCTTTTCTAAGTAGCTAAAAGAGTTTAAAAGCGTAGAGATGAGCACTAAGATTTAATTTTGCAGCTATATGAGATACAAAAACTACCAGAGGTGCAATCTGCAGATGAAATAAAAAATAAAATCATTTTTCTATGATAGAAAGAACTGCTTATTTCCATCATATCTTAATATTTTATTCCCTGAGTTACTGGAAACTGTCAAGCAGATGGATGAATGCTTATGAAATGCAGACCTTAGGACAGAGTGTATTATACTACAGATTGGCTTCTGTGAGAATAACCCTGTAAGCGGCTGATGCCATCAGTGGCGACAGCCTCCCACATATCCCCCATTAAAGGAGTTTTTTGTAAGCTGGGACTTTTTGTCAATGTTCAGTGTTGATGTCCTGTTTCTGAATCATTATCGGTAATCAGTTCTATAGAGTAACACTATTCCGGGTAGATCAGGGCACCACAGTCTCATTCTGCAGGACACCCCCCAAGCTGTGAGTAAGTCCAGACACCACGCTGGGAACGTACCCTGCTTTTACAGTTCCCGTTCTTTTGTGTGGTATTTCAGTCATTCTCTTTTTGTAGTTACCAATGACAAGGACAGAATTTTGAAGAGGAGAAAAAGCTCTTGCAAAGTTTATTTGTAATTTTGACACCAAAGAAAAATCAAAAGGAATTACGTGCTATTGCTTAAAATGTGAAATTAGCAGCAAATGGAGATCTCTTAAAGTCCCTAAAGTTGAGAAGATATTCTTTGTGTCATGGAGTAGATACTCAGTGCAATCAGCACGTTCTACACAGGTAATTACTTTTACTACTAATGGTGCCTCCCACTCAGTGAGGAAGATAAGATGTTCCAACACTACTTAATCACAATGCTTCATTATTGCTCCACCACCTACTGGGTAAAACAATTCACATGCTCTATTCAGTGACTCTCACAAATGAGAAAAATTTATGAATATGCGAGCAAAACAGCACATAGTTAGTCTACAGAAGAGGCACCGCCCTGAATAATTGTAAAAGACCGTAGAAACTTTGGAACATCTGCAGTTCTTTTTTCTCCTTTCTCCAAATACTCAAGAAGAAGAACAAAATTTGCAAAACCAAGAGAAAGCCATCCCTATGGTGATTTGATACCCTGAGTGTTTTGCGTTCTTTTGCTGAGGCTTCTGAAATTTCCTTGAGACAGAACACAATATGTAAAAATAGATGCATTCATTGCAGTTTCATGTTTTATTTTTGGTATTATTTTTCATTCTTTTGTGCTAACAGCATGCTACAAATTGTTTTACTACTCAATGCATCAAGAACTGACACAGAAAACAAGAACTAGGGAATAAAAACTCCCTCTTTGTAGGGTTTATAAAATCTTTTACATAGGTTCAAATGAAGAGCAGTGGTTTAGCTGTTATAGTGGAGAGTGTCCTACACAGGGCACAGGGGACAGATTTTCAGGAGGTTTCACCACAATGAAGCCAATGTAAATCACTTTGGAAATTAGATCAAAAAGGCACAGTGTCTTTATTTTCCATGAATGTAAAAGACAAGTATGTACTGCTATTGTACTTTCAAAGAAAACTTTGGCCCACCGGCCACTGGAGTCTGAATGCTGCCCCTTTCCTGGAGACAGCATATAAGACTGGGAGCCCTTGACTTCTGTCTCATGACAGGCCAGGAAACAAGTTCAAGCAATTAATACATCTCCCTTGTACCCTACCTTGATTACACCTGTGTTACAGCAAGCAGTGGATAGGTAGTACATTATAAAGGCTGAAGCTGTATCTACTATCTGTCTTCATATTTCCCCAATACTATGGCAAAACAAAAAAAAAAACCAAAACCCCCAGGTAGTTCCCAGATCACCTCCTAAGTTGTTGTCAAAGAGGAAGCTGTGGCAAGAAAGGGATTTTCTAACAGCACTCAAGAACAATCTACTTGAGGGATGGGAATTCTCATTCAGCCATGAGAGTCCTGTTTTTTCCAACAAATTAAGCTACTCTGATAATACTGAAATCTGAAGTCTGGAAATCTGCTGAAATCTGGACGTCTGCACTTCCAGGAAGGCTAACAAAACACACAGATGCATCTTCATTCCTGAAGAATATCAAATAACTATAAGGAAAAAGCTTATTTTGTGAAGTAGTGAACTGCCCGTAGGAAAAACTTTTACATTGTTTACATTATTGTGAGTTCCAGTAAAACAGTGGGGCGATGTCTAACGGGCACAATGTGATTACATAAGCATTGTGCCTTTTTGCTTCCTTAAAGCAGCATCTTATCCTTGTGGATGGAGGAATAATTGAAAGATGGGACGAAATTTAAATTTATTTTGGTGAAAGCTTAACATGCTTAAATCAGTGTCATGATTTTGGGCAACTTGACTTGGAGCATCTGCACACTTGGATCAACAGTAGTGCAAGCAATGCTCTTAGCTTTGCATCCTAGCCTACCACTACTACAAACATTTCTTACAGCTCCCTGTGTGGCCGTGTTGCACTAAAGACATGTATAAACATTTTTATTGACTCAGCCAGGAAGAACAATCTGGCTTCTAGTTGCTAAACCAGCAGCAAAGCAGGCTTACTAGCCTTCTCTAAAATACTGATTTATGTTCACCATCTAAATCTTTTATTTTGACTATTAGTAGATGTATGTAGTTTTAATATCTCTATTCACTTTCATCATGGAATATCAGAATAACACGAGTTGCAGAGACAGCACCTGTACAACAGATCATGATTAATGAGGGAAGATGGATAAAAGTGCATACACACAGTTCAGTGTGCATGCAGGATGCTTCCTAAAAACCTTCAATAATCTAGGGCAATATTGTATCCCTCTTTTGACAGGAGTCTCTCAAATGGCGACTAGAAAGTTGGGGGGTTGGGATGAAGTGCATTTCCTAGATCCAGGTTCTCTAATGAGGAATGGAAGGAGTCACTGCATATGAAGACTGAATGCAAATGCTGGAAATAAATATAACTTTTACCTTGAAGAGTTACAAATAAATGAATAAATGTAGTGTAAATTAATGAGAGAATTAAGCAGAGTTTATTTTCCATAAATGTTCACAGTACATAATGGTCAGATGGATAAAGCAGTAAATTTTAAGGCCTTTCACTTTTGTTCTTTCAAACTGAAAAATAAAAGGAGGACAAAAAAGTATATATTATTATTATTTCAGACAACTTAACAATAAGATCCTTTTCTCATCAAGACATCGCTAGTGGATTCACCTTTCGGGAGACTGCAAGCTCATAGGTGTCATGTTCAGAGCTGACTGTAAGCTCAGTTAAACGATGCTCACACAAATGTATGGTAACTTACTGTTAAGGAAATCAAGGGAATTTTTAAGCATGTGCATGTGGAAAGAAAAATTATTTAAGAAGTCAAATATACGTGTGCCTTTAGAAAAAAATAAATGTATGCATGTGTTTTTTACTAATCAAATGGAAAATTGTTTTGTTTTAATGGTTTTGAAACTTCCCCATCCCTCGAGCAAACAGTACCCATTACTTTAAACACCTCAGTGTCTAGTAATTGTTCACAAATGTGTCAGGCTACCAGTAATTTAAGTCCTGTCAGGAATAAATCTCAGACACTCACTTCTTCCAGTCAGTGGCTTGAAAAAAACCCGCCCACATGTCAATTACAGGAAGCTCCGCGCGGTGGCTTTGTTCGGAGGCTGTGTAAACAGAAAAAGCTTCCTCCTCGCTAACAACTGTTTTCTAAACCCTATATAAATGTTTATGTGAACTATCCTGCAACAGCATCTAAGGCAATAAAAAGCAGGCACGTAAAAAACAATCTGTGTTGTACTTGTTGGCAATAAATGTACAGCCTGTGGAAGCTGTATATCCAGTTGTGAATTATTTTCGCTCAGAGGTCTGACCTCAAAACATTTAAATGTTAGACTGTAAATCAAAATGATATACTTCTACTATCTACAGATTATTCCCCAGTTTCTGTGTCCTGCTAAATACGTGGGTCTGCAAATACTTGCACATTAATATGTAAATAAGCACACAGGTAGGGGTATATTCCAGAGAGATATGGGGGAAAGTCAAACAATCAAAATATATGACTGGGCATATTTTCTCACCTATGTTATTGTTCTCTGCAAGCCACCAGGGAGTAGCCACAACCTGATGTATGACTGATGCAGCATAAGGAACAGAAAAAATCACTGGAGAACAGCTACAGGAAGAATTTTAAAAGACCAAACAAGGTAAAATCTGGAAAGTTTATGGTCATGAAGTGACACACTCATCTAACTGACACATTAGGACTCACTAATTCTGAAATGAGGTATTCAAAAACCTTGTTCAGCTAGTCTGGAAAAGCCTAACTTCCTCAGATATCTAAGTTTCCACTAATAAAATGTGCTAAACATCAGAATTTTTGCTGTTTTGCCCTTCTATTGCAATTTTGGTTCATATTGCGACAAGATCCACAAGGTAAATGCTAAATGTCCTTCTGCTTAAATTTGTCCACAGGGCCTGATTCAACAGTGGTGTTTTGAGATGACCTCATGGATCAAGGACTGCCACCACCTTCACCTTTGGCAGGAGCTCACCCATTGGGATACTGTATTTGCCTTCAGTGTAGGAGACTCATGTTCAAACCCCTTCATGTCCTGATTTAGAGTGGGAATTTTAACTCACAGCAAAGCCCCTAGATGCTGTCCGCCCTGCTGAGGTGAGTACTTCCCACTGAAACTGTTTCACTTTGTCTACGCATTTGAATATTCGTTAGAAGAAAAATTGGAAGGTGACGCTCCCACATTCTGCATCAGCACCCCAGCCAGCAAACTTAATCTGTCTTTCTATCTCCTCTCATGCCCTCTTTAATATCTTTCTATGCAAAACAGGAATGGTTTGGTGGTTAGCGTACTCTCCTGGGAGGTGGCAGAACTGGCTTCAAATCCAGTTAGGCAGAGGACAGTTCCACGCTGCAGAGAAGAGCTCTAACTGTTGGCAGGAGAGCAGAGCCAGACCATGCTCTGCTCCAGGCAGGGGTACCTGGATGGGAGCCGCAAGCAAAGAGGTGCTTGAGGTGGCCAGAGAGTTCAGGGTCTCTCTCTGCTGGCTAGTTTGGATGGCTAGTCTGGCCTCTTGGCATTTTCAGCCCCAAAGCTTGCTTGCTTGGAGACCTTTGCACCCGGACTGCCCAACACAAAGCTAAAAACACCACAAAGTAAGAGGGCATCAAAATAATAAGCCTGTTGGGGCTACAAACTCTGATTTAGACAAAGCCTTCACTGAAGCCCTGAGGAGTTTTGCTGAGTTACCCATGAGAGGTCTAGAAGTCCTTCATGTACACCACAAAACCCCCATTCAGTTCATTGACCTGGACTTTGGAAGGCATCGGCTGAGACCTCTGAAATTTCCTTGTAACCGTTTTACAGATAAGGATTAGTTAAACAGTATGGGTCTTTCTAGTGTGAGTAAATCTGATACTCCAAGAACAAAGAATAAGGAAGAACTTTAAGAACTGGCACAATGCAAAGAGAAATGGCAATGACTTTCCAAACTGAAGCATCCTCTAGCTAAAAAGGCTAGCCTATGCCAGCATACATAATTTAGGATGAGGTCTTGAGGTTCCCAATTTGGGAAGTGCTCTTATTAAAACACATAGGAGTTTTTTTGGAGGAAGGAATGCAGGATCTGCCCCTAACCTCTTAGCCAGAATGACTCACCCTCCGTTGTGCTATATTTCTTTATGGTGGATCATATTATATTGCCAAATGAAAGGAATATGATGTTTGGCAGAGGGAAAAATACTGACAAACAGGGAGAGCAGATGAGGTGCTCCAGTTTAAATTGTGCTTTTCAGTTTTTTTATGTATCATAACTGTATGCAAGGATGCCCTGGAGCTATGCTATGAGAAGAGCACTTTAAGAGGAACCAACATAAAGAAACAAATAGCAATAAATGACATAAGTATAGCACCTACTTATCTTTCAGAGATACAGAAGATTGGAAACAGTACAAACATTATAGCATTGTACAAAGTGTATTTTCATACCTAACCATGCACACACTTATGAGATATATTTATGAGACAGATGCAAGGACTAGAGTGGAAATATATATGCATATATATTGTGTAAGAAAAAGAGAGAATGGGAGGGACATGGGAAAGAAATATTAGGGGAGAAGTTTCATCAGGAATTTTCACTTGAAATTTTTGCAAGTATCCAAGTAATTTGGAAGCTACCTCCTGATTTTATTCTTCTTTATGTTACATCTCTAGGAAACCTGATCATCCTTCTATTAATATTTCTACCACTGACTCCCAACTGAAATAATTTTATGTTGTTAGGAGTAAAGGTGGGACCTATGAGCAAGTGAAGACACTGGGGGAAAGGGAATTGCTGGAGATCATAGAGTAAAAAACCCTCCATTTTGAGTTTGAGGCTTGATTGCATTAGTATATTTAGGATAATTAGGGACTACTTTCCTGGTTTTTGAAGACTGAGTTAATGGAGAAGCCTAACAGAGAAGGAAAATAGAGATTGAATTGTAGCTTCTAGACACTTCATGAAGAAAGAGGAAAGGTTATGAAATAGTCACTTGACTAAGCTATGCAGAAAGCCATGGAGTGTGTCACGCTGCCACATTGTGCGACACAATACTAAAGAGCTCATCAGAGGAGACTGTAAAAAATATTTATCAAAAATTTCTCCAGGAAGCATCAACTTCTCAGTGCAAATAGTGGAAAAGATCTAGATTAAAACCCCTAAAATACACCACAGGAGCTGTGGCCAGTGTCTCCACTGTTGATATATTGAACCAGAGTCTGCCTTCGCTGTCCTTCCAGGGCAGATGGGTGCCTTGTATGGCCAGAGCACACAGCCGAAGCAGTGATATCACAGGGACCCTGCTCAGCCCAGAAGAAAAAGGGACTGAAGCTCTTCTGACCTACCTTCCCACCAGGAGAAGTTTTCCATACCAAACTCCTTCAGATCCCATCTACTATCTCGACAGCCTGGTAGAACACTAACTCCAGTTGGTAAAGGTGCTGAGCCCCTGACACAAGGCATATTCCACTTTGCAGGATCAGGCCCTTGGACATTCCTGAGGGAGCAAGGCTAGACAACAACTGGGCTCCTATATAGTTAAATGTAGTGGGAGAATAAATCTTTCAATGATGAGGCACAACATACCAAGTTTAGCTAGTTAGTTCCTCATGAAAAACAACTTAAGAAAGGGTTTTTTTCTAGTGAAATTAATGCTGATTTTTTTTTTCCTCCTTCAAGGAAAAACAACTGATCTGTCACTGAGTAAAAATATTCTGGGTAGATGGGCCTCTAACCCCTTTAATTCCCACCCCTTGAGGGGTGAAACCTTTCATAAATCTCTCATGGTTCAAAAGAAACCTATCACATGATTTTTGCCCCATACATGAGATGACAAATAACACAATCCCACTGCAACCCAGTATGTATTCCAGGCTAGGTGAACAATTAGATAAGATATTTCTCCTTCTCATGAGGGTATCTGTTCATATTTTGCATGGTGTGGAAAGAACGTACTGCACTGAATGACGACTGATGATGATTAATGTATTATTCTACAGAGCATTATGGTTTCTTTTCATTTGTACTGCATTGTTAGGAGTAAAATGTGATAAAATGGCTGTAACTGTTTTCCACCCTACTTTCCCCCTCCCCCTAGAATTGTTAAAAATAGCATTTGAAAAATTATTGAAAAGGAGAGAAAAAAGGACCCTATTTTCTGCTAATGTAAGTGGGTCTAGCTCCCCTGAATTTAATGAAGCTTCATTCATTTATAGCTGCAAACAAATTTTGGCCCTTTTTAACAAATACTTATTTTACTTTTTTGTTTGCTTTTCCTTCCTCCCTTGCTTTTAAGAGTTGAAAATATGGCAAATATGAAGATTTCAAATCTAATATAATCCAAAACTGGAATCTCAGCTTGGATATTTTAAAACACTGAAGCAATCTTAGTAAACAACTTCCAAAAATGCAGCACTTGGAAAAGCATGTTTTGGTCAGAGAAGCTGATAATCAGTTTTATGGGTTGAGGGAAAGATATAACCAAAAATTTAAAAATTCTATTTCTGAAAATAGGTGCAATCATCTTTTCTCATGCAGAAAAAACAAGTTTTAGATCTTTCTTATTTTCTGTGCATAATAGAGGTAACTATATTTCCCTCTTCCTTACAAAACACACATGTGCTTATCTACACATGGGCAAGAAGGCTCTATATTCACTAATAACATTTCCAGAAATTCCAAGTTTATTCTAACTTCGCTTATGTGCAGCTGTCTTTCCTCCTCTAAAGCTGTTATTACATTTTTTATCATAAAATAGTGTCCATGTTGCCAGGTCCTCTCCTTAAGTGCTCTAAAGTTTAGAGAACAAAGAACATCACAGTTAATCCTATCTGAAATTTTATCTGAAATCATTCAGATAAGCTATAATTTGTTTGAGCTCTGCTTGGAGCAAGTGACAGAGTTTCAGATACAGTCATTTGCTGTTTCCATTTAAAATAACTGATGTTTCCCACTTCTAATATACTGGAACATAAAATCCATGTCAGTTGTTTATATTTGGGGATTACGGAGTTATGTGATTGTATGAATCTGATTTTTAAGCCACTTAGGCATGTCTTTGAATGCACAGTTACCACAATTTCACATTCATGTAAAGCTGCTGTATGTATTGATGAGTAAGTCCACTTCTTTGCAAGAGAAAATATTTTTTATTTGCACCTGCAGAGTTCTGGACATAATTTAGGAATGGAGCTACATGTGCATTTGATGGATATAACCTGTTAAAACATCCGATCTGAGTGCTTACATAAGAAGTTACAACTATTTTCTTCATCTGCTTTTTTCACTGTTCCCTACATGTGCAATACATTGGGAATATGTTCACAAAGCAGAGCCCAAAACTTCTTCAAGAGGAATTAAGTCCTGCAAAGTACTGTTGGTTTTCAGATGCATTGTTCAGTGTTGTAGATGATGCTGGAGAAGTCAACTCTCTCGCCTAAGGCCTCAAACAGGCAATGTATAAGCCAGGAATAGCAGTCAGGATTTCCTGCCTTTCAGCTGAGCACATCAGGCTGCACTGCCCTTCTTGCTGTAACTACATTTGCCTTTACCGTGGTGCAGCTGCCTTTGCAAGGAAACAGATGTAAGTATGCAGGCTTTTTGGGATGATGCCTCACCAAGAATGACCTCCACACTTCCCTGGAGGAGAGGTTATTGCCCAGGGACCTGAAAGGGGGCTGGAAAAGGATTTCCCAGTCGTTCATCGAGGACTGTGAGCTTCTCTGCTCCTCACATCTACACAGCGCAACTTCCAATAACACAGATGGTTTTTGTACCAAAGCTGTGAAACTACTTAATTGTCCCGCTTCAAACCTCAAGTGCCCATTTGGAGTAAAATGTTACAAAACATAAGGAGCTAAGAAGTGCAATGGAGGCCACTCTTCCAGGTCATTTAAGAACACAAATTCTAGCATTTTGGCATTCAGATCTCTCTCATTTATCATTCCCATCCAGCTTATTTTCTGTTACTTAAAAAAAAATTATAAGATGAAGTACAGCAACTGCAAGGGGTGCTACTACTAAACTACAGCAGGGAAAACTATTCACTTCAGCTTGGTTTAAACTGTAGCTCAGCCATACTTGGCTCTTGTCAATTCATGTCAGATTCTTAAGGTTATTTGATTTAGGACAGCCTTGCTGCTGTCCATAGGCCTTGCCAGAGAACAGAATATAAAATAAGTGCCAGGAAGGGGTTTGAGGGGAGTTTTGAGGCCTGATTATTCAAAGATTCATTTTTTAACAATGAACAGGCTTGGATAAAATAACATTGGAGGACAAGAAATGTCACTATGGACCTGAACCTGCAAATACTTACGTACATGTTTTAACTTTACTACTGTGGGTAGTCCTGCTGAAATTAATGAGACTGCTCAAGGGGGTAAATAAAAGCATATGCACAGGAATTTCCAGGATTGGAGATTCTGTGCTCAAGACATGAAGAGTTCCAGGGCCTTCATTTGGGAGTACTCATATGCTTGTAGTTAAATATGCAGGAACATTTGTAGCATCAAGGCCCAAAATTCTTGCATTGTAAATAACAGAAGACGGGAACCTGAAGCCAACTGTATTTGGAATAAAATAGGCAGGAAAAAGAAAAAGAACCCCGTGATCTCACACCAACATGGGTAACAGTCACAGCCCTTTGGTAAGACTGAGCTAGTATAAACTGAACCTGCTCCCTGCAACTGGTAAGGTGAATAAATGTAAAATTAAGTCTTATACTTAATGGCTTTCTAGATCTGGGATCTTAAGGAATATGCAACAAATTCTCGTTTGGAGTGCAGTCATTTGAAGTGTCAGCTTAGTCTGACAAGATACAAGAGTCTAGAAAGATGAAAAGTCTTGGGTTCAGGCAATGGGAGCAATATGGTCATTGCTATTTGCTTCAGCAGAGAGGCAGACATCAAGCTGGTTTCACAGGGATCACTTTCAAATGTCAAGGAGACTGGAAAATTCTGAGATATTAAAAATAGTAATGTAAGCTGGGAGGTGGGGAGTATGTTAAATCATCTGATTCTTTCCATGTTTTTGTTTTTCATTTAATATTGGCTTCAATATAATCAATCTCAAAACAATGTTTTTTATTCTTTGCATGGTCAGTTTCTTACTTTCAATACTATTCCAAACATCACAGAGAGGAAAGAGTTCTGGTATCATAACAGTTAGCTACACTGTAGCTACAGAGTGTAAGTAGGTGAAATAACAATAAAATATTAGTTGAGTTTAGTTAACATGAGCTTTGTTGTGTAGCACAACCCAACACACACCAAACAGAAAGATGCCCCTTGCCAAAGCAATTTAAGCTCTAAGTAACTCCTCTGAAAATAAGATATTTTCATTTTTTAGAAACTTTGCTAGAGTACAAGATGCTTAGATGTTTCAGAGAGGAGAAACATAAAAACACCTGGACAGATAATTTAACTCCACAGTCCCCAAAGTAGTTCACCCTACTCAGTTACAGTGGAAGCCAAATTTTGTGGAAATAAGTACTTCATCTCCAGGAGCCACACGGATCTAAGAGACTTTTCCTAGTGTGTTTACATTGCTTAAGTTCTTCATTTCCTCTGCCTGAAGCAGTGAATTGCAATGGAATTGAATGCACAGTAAAACTACCATGTAGGAAAGGTTTATGCATTATGTTAAAAAGCTCTGTCTTGATAAATGGTGCCATTAGCATCTGGAATTCACTGCATTTGTCGGGTTAGGCCATTCTGAAAACAGTCCTTAAAAGTGGAACAAATTTGCTCAAATGCTAATGAGCTGAACCATCACACTGATCCATTGAATGGAGCCATATATATTTAAAAGTTCAAAGCATTTGTGTATTACTAGTAGCCATACTTAGCGTTCTAAGTATGTATCAGTTTTCCTGGGAAAAAATTGTATATACTCAGAGCTTAGACCTCCCCTCCTGAAAATATGTACTAAGTTGTCATTAGGAAAGATTACTTTTCATACTCTAAATTTCACATCCATAAGATCGAATACCAAAGTTTTCAAAAGATCAACTATTTTAATCAAATTTTGTTCACCTGTTGTGTCATTCTACATTCTTGCTCCTTATAAACAACTGGTAAATGTCCCCTGCACTGAAAAGAACCCTTTGGTCTGAGTGTAATTACAGAATTTCCACCTTTTTCATACACATGTCAGGAAGCAACAATGTAAAGGCAAGCAGTGAAATTTAGCCCTATCTATTTGTGTGAGGAAAGGACTGAGGGAAATTACCTCTCTGCGCAATACTTACTTTCTTGAAAGCTCTAGTTTCCCAACAACCTTCCAGACAAATGAATAGTAGCCAGCAGCAGCAAACTTGGTAGCTAACCATTTTCAAGGCACCAAGATAACCTCACCTGAAATGCCTGTAGTTTTTCAAAAAGTCAACAGAAAATGTTTTTGTTAAACACAGAAGAAGCCAGAAATTTGAAAGCATAAAATCCAAATTGAGTCTATGGTCTGACTCTACTCTTTAAATCAAATGCAAGTGATTGGAGCCAAATTCTATACTGCATGACAAAGATGTTTAATGAAATGATATACATAGTGTCAGTAGACCACCAGGAACTAATGTCAGAATATTTTCATTGGCTTCTACTCTTCCTTGGCTCATCCTTACTCACAGACATAGAGCTGAGCTGGAGTAAGGAATTCAGCAGTAGTCTGACTCTACTTACATTGTCTTTCCATTGCAAGTGGTCGGCCACAAAATATCCACCCAAGTAGCTCCTTGAGGTATAGGGCACTCAAAGTATGCAGAGATTTCCCCTTTGTTAGGTTGTTTCTGATGCACTCAAACAACAATGTAGTATTACTCTGAGAAATGGAATCCACCCTCCTGCACTTGGGCTATTCAGTTAAAAAACAGAAGAGAGCTTTAATCAGCATTTTACAGGTGTGGGTGTTGGGCTATGTGAAATTTTGCATGCAAAGTGTTTGCTGACCAAAAAATGACATTCCGCATCATAATTATTCACAGATGAGGGGCAAGATTTGCAAACATTTTGATAGGAGGAGAAAATACTAAATGAACCCGAAGTTGTATCAAGTCAAAAATTTTTTTCCCTATTTTTTAGATGAAAGTTCTTTGAAGTCTTCATCTGTAAGTGACATTTCACTTTGAAATCCAGTAAATTAAAAAACTTTAAAAAGTGTAATAAGGTCTGGAAATAAACAGATTATTTTATTTTCTGGTTTGCACATCAAATTAAAAAAAATAAATCAATTAATCCCTCAGACCTTCCTGGCAGCACTATATGCTACAAGAAAAGCCTTTTTTTCCCTGGTTTTTTTTTCAGGAATAAATTTACTTTACAGAGCAGCACAATGATATAGTGCAGAGCTCCAAACATAAATGGAATACTCCAGGCAGGGCTTCCACCACCAGGAGTAAATTCAAGAAAAATATTGACTGACCTTCTCTGTTTTCTTTTCTTTGCAGTATGTAATATTTCTAGTAGGATGCACAACAAAGCACTTGCATTCTCCTGCACTATTGTCAGAAGAATTTGCTGAATGCATCTGAGAGTTGACACGGCATGTGAATCTCTCATGCCTTGTTTGCAGAGATGCAAACTTTCAGTGTCTGAACATCCTGTGTCCTCTGCTTATTCTCTGCAGCGTCTCTGTTATCTGTGGCATTTTGCATTTGCTGTTTTCTTAGGTATACTTAAAATAACATGCCAAATGAAATAAACATACTGCTCAATGAATGCTCTGAAAGTTTGATATATTTAACAGTTTTAACCCCACTAACCAGTTTAATGTTTAATTATATAAAGCTGTGTGGTCCCCAACTGGTTTGAACCTTCAACACTAGTCAAAACAAGTTAAATCCAGCAAAGCAGAAAATACAGTTGTGAGCAAGCAATATGCTGGCTAAATTGTTTAAGATGTCTTGCAATTTGTTAACCTTGAATGGTTTTATTTTGAGCAATATTTTCATCCTGGCTTTATCTGGGCCTTCCCAGCTTTTGCAGCCCTGCAGGTTCAGTTCTGTAACTGAATTGAGAAAACATATTAAATACTAAAATGTCTGTTTTCTTTTCCCAAAATTAAATTCTTAAGACAAATAAATAGCTTAAATTCCACCCACAATTAATTCCATTCACATTCTCATGCAAATTACAGGCATGAAGAAGCTGGCCAGGTTTTGAAATCTGTCCCTTCATTTTCCAGCCAAAGCGGCTGCAAATGTGAATATTTGAGAGATAACTTCTTTAACACTTCTGTTCTTGTCATGTCATGTCCTGACTCTCCAACCAAGCCTAGAAGTTCCATTAGAAAAAAGATATTGTGATATTGTAAATAACAGACTGTACTGTCCAGCTCTATTTTCAGACCATGCAGCCATGTCTTTCAACTCTGCAGCCTCAAGATCTCTGCCTTCTGATTGAGGACAACAAAAGAGTTTGTTTTATCTGCACATTAGAAAGCAAACTGGTGGCCTTTGGCCCACATGAGAAGATGGACACTAAAAGAAAATGGCTCAAGAATAAATGATTTGCCTTGTCTTCCTTTCAGAACTCAGATAGAAAAAGGCACTGAGGCAGAGCAATGCTGGGAAAAATTAATATTTTCCCAGACTTAACCATTTTCCTTTTCAAAAAGATTTATAATATGCATGAATCTCAGATGTCACATCTTATTGTGCATAATTATACTGATGTCTAGACTAAACATTATATATATACCCACACATACATATAATTATATATCCTTATGACTATGTATTACTGTTTTTCTATAATACCTATTCCACGGCAGTAACAGTGTTTTATATCTTAATGATTCATAAAACCTATATACCATGGGAAATGATTTTATCCAATATGCAAGTCAGCACTAGACCTGACACCAAAGTCTTAACGAGGTCTTAACTCACCTATGGTATAATCAGCTATGGGATAAACATCATATCCTGCATACTATACTCACTTAATACATCTTTCTTATCTATTTGAAGATACAAATGAAACTTAAGTACATAAGTATATATGCCTGGTCATCCCACCCATTAAGATGAAGGGATACATTCTGTAATCAACAGAGCAGTTAATTACATTCATAACACACTTCTACCCATTCCAGAAAGTTTTGTAGGCAGGGTAAAGCATTTTTAGAGTGCATTGTTGGGTAAAGATAAAACAAAAATCAGAGACTGCTACTCCTTTTCGTTGGTTTGTAGTGAGGATGTATGCTTACCCTGGCAACCTCATACATGTGGTTCTTCTCTCAAGATCTCATTAGCTTGTAGAGCACATTACCAGACAAGCTAGATGGATTCTTGACCTACTTAATTTCATTTGTGAGAACTTGCTCAGGTTTTTTGTCTGATTTTTCCAGGCATAGTTGCAAGTGACCTTACAATGTACTATACATTTCAGGCAAATATTTGTATGCAGGAGCAGTAAAGTTGAGGTGTATTCTTGGAGTCTACTGGGAATAGAGACAACATCACACAAAAGATGAAACAGCAGGGCCTGCAACACTTAGACATCTGTACTTGAAGTTTTTGTTTGAGAAAAAATTTCCATAGTAATGTGCAAATGGATTCCTCACATGCTTTGACAGCACATCCACATTTATCCACCCCAGCTTTCCCCGATAGATTAGCCAGGCCAATAGCTGCACAGTATCCATTGCCTTCTCCAAGGTGGAAGGTTCCTTTATGATTTTTTATTCCTGGATTCTTACTCTTTATACTTAGCAGAATCCCAGGAAGGCAGCTGAATTCCTACCAGAATACCCTTGGGTTGATTTACGGGTGGATTTCATGGGTCCTTTAGCTAGGAGAAGCTAGGTGTGCTTTGGGGATCTCATGGACAATTCTAGGGTTTGCATCTGTGGGACATAGCAAAACCAGAAAAAGCATATCTAGGAGAAGGGAGGGAAGGAGGAAAGGGTCTTCTTTGATAGAGTATGGAGGATCTCCTTAAGGAAACACACAGAAAATGCAGTGGATCATGAAGAAATATAATGTAGTCTGACAGCCAGTATATTTAACTAACTAACTAACTAACTAACTAACACACACACACACAAAAAAAAAAAAAAAGAAAAGTGTGAGTGAATTTAGTACTAGGAAAAGTGACAGACTAACAGGCTTTTGCTACAGCCAGGCACATCAGGGGTTAGCATGAAGTTTTCCCCAAGCAGCTCTGCCTATGAGCCACAGGCTGAACCTACAGTACCCTCTTCTGCAGGGCTTCCCTTCAACCAAATTTTGGAGAGCTGAGGACTAATCCACGGGAGCACTGCAGCCGTTGCACTGACAGCCTGTTTCACATGTTAAATAATAATCAGCTCTCAAAATCAGCTCAGAAATTATAAAATAAAGTTATAAAAATAGCATACAGACCATATGTTAGTTTTCATTTCAAAGTTTATCCTTGCTCTAAAGAAGGTTAAATCATATTCATTTCTCTGAAAACAGTCAAGATATAGGAATTTAAAATACCATGAAAGTGTTATCTATAGAGTGCACTCTGGAGTACCACGAAAGAAATCACATATGCATGGGATTACAGAATACATTTCAAGTCAACAGAGAAGCACATACAGTAACTAAGAAACAAACATATTTTTCTGACTCAGAAAATTGAGTTTAATTTAGTCTTCAGAAATCTGGATCTGTCTAGCTTGTTAGTAGTCATGAACAGATACAATAAAAGGAGATCAATAGTGCCCTGCATTGCCTGATATGTAAATTATGCTCTGCAAAGAAATAAAAAGAGCTAAGGTCTGATGCCAAGAAAGCCAGCCTGAGCCCCTGCTCTAACACAACCTCAGTTAGTGTGGACGTGTCCCTTCTCTGTGCATCTGGACCCTGTGATCAAAACCTTAGCTGGGGGCTGCAGGGATGTATGATGAAAGACTCTGTGGTATTCACATACTGAGAGTAAGGGATACATGGGAAAAATAAAAAAAGTGCTGCACCTCTGGAAACTCTCCAGAAGTTGGAAAGCTTGTGAATGCATGCTCATTGTGAAGTAGCTCAGAGGCTGTGAGACCAGACAATGCCTCTCCTCCTGGGTAGCAAGGGAAGAACAGCAGGTAGATCCAAAAAAGAACAATAGGATGTGGATAAATACTTTTCTTATTATTTAAAAAGTTAAAGCCAACAAAGTAGAAAAGACTGCTATTAAGACTTCAAACACTCTCTCAACATGTAATCAGCTATGATATTTGCCACAGAGATGTTTGTGATCACAGTTGGGGTGGGGCCACAGGACAAAGTCTTAATTAAACTGGTAACCAAGACATATTATGTAGTCAAAATCCTGAAACTAGATGTTCCTGGGAAGATTCAGAAAGATTCAAGGGCTCAGAACAATAATACTATTTCCCTTACCGCCACAACCTTACTAAAAAGAACAATAAATATCAGTTCCATTTTTCCTTATTTATCTGTGAATATTTTGTCTCTAGAAGATATCAATACTGCCGTACCAAAATGCACATAGCTAAAACCCCAAGGAGACATTGATCTGCTCTGTGGCCTCAAGGCTATTTTATTATCTCTGTAGATGTACGAGATACTTATAGCTGATCATTCAAATAAAAAATATTTCAGATAAAATGTAGAAGGAAACTCGATGGTAGATGATATACTGGTGTCATCTGATTTTCTTGGGGCAAGAGACATATCTTCCTGAACATATCCACTCTTTAGTTGGCCAGCATCAGACTCATTTGAAGAGTTCAAGCACAGAACTTCTTGTTCATGCAGTTCCCATGCTTGCCACATATTTTACCATCATGTTTCTTGCACGTGCAGCCAGTCCTGACAGATATAATCTCCAGACCTACAATGGCTGCATATATTGTGCGTATTTTGGAAGGTATGGAAGGAATCTGAAGACATTGCGGCATCTGTTAGTTACATATGCAAAAAGGAAACTTAAGAATTACCATATGGGGTTTTGAAGGACTTAAGTTCAAATTTTGTCCTTCGATGCATGAGTACAGCTCTCCATGACTTCTAAGTGAGAAAGATTTTTAAGTTGTTTTCTCTTTTTGGTTTAAAAGAGAAAAACATAGTTATATGACGTTGCAAACAGAAAAATGGTGTTTATCTAAAGGCATAATTGTATAGGATGTTTCAGGTTAGTCAGGTAGGAAAAATCTGGTGAAAAAACAAATCTTTAGGCGTATTCTGGGTAGATTTGGGTCACCAAAAACACATGCCTACATTTCTGAGAACCACTGCACTACTGGCTAAAAAATCAGTAGCAATTCTTGTATGCCTGATTTCTGAGCACTCAACAGGAGATAGTTGAACAGGATCTGCTCATCAGAAATTCCTGAGTTACCACTGACTTCTGGTTACCACTGACTTCTCCTTTTGACCACCTGTAATTGAGAACTGAAAAATAGAACATGCCAAGTCTTTTTTTTATAATGCGCTTGCATTATGGTTCCCTTCAAATGATAAGCATATGGAACGCAAGTGCCAAAACAGCCTAGCAATGAATATGACAATATAGCAACAGTAGCTGCTAAGAACAAATATTTGGCCAACTATTATGGGACAAATGTGAAAATATGTGGAATTTGCAATTGCCTATGCAAAACACATGCACATCCCAAGCGTGCACAGGGAAGATTGATAACTGTCCACAAGTATACCTGATCAGCCATTTGCCCATGCAATTCCCCTGGTTTTAGTGTGCACAACTGTGGTAGCTGCACATAAATCAGGCATGTAACTGGGCAGAGGCTGTGTGTGAAATCATGACCATTTTTCAGTGTAGCCAATTCTACTTATTTTATCGCTAGTCTCAGGATAGTTAGTACTTGTCTTTAAAGCTTGTTTCCTCCAGTCCTGTAGTTTTGTGAGGCTCTCATATTTCATTAAAAAACAAAAACAACAAAAAGAAAGCACACAGCTTTTATGGTCACAGGGAAAAGCTGGAAATCAAGAACATACCAGCTCTAAAAGTAGAAAGCAAACTGTAAGAATCCAATATGTGTTATTAAAAAAATATTAATTTCCTAAGCCACTCATGATTTCTAACACCGCACTTAAGATTTCTCAGCATATGGCATTGGGAAAGCTGCTATTTTCAAATGCATAATGTTTTATGAACACGTAAGCAGACAAAGCACTGTAGATACATCAAAACACAGGCGAGGAAGGGACCTTCTGCTACAGCAAATATATTTCTCCTTACATCACAGGTCCAGCCCCACAGTAGACTTTTGAACATGAAGATACACAATTGTATCTCCTTCTCTTCTTAGTTGTATCTCCTCTTTGCTTTCCTTTACTCTCCGTACAAGCACACACACACCACAGGCACCCCTCAGCACTCCATAGCAAACTTCAGACCCTTAACCCGGCAGCCTGAAAGCACCAGCACCACAGTGTTGCAAGCAGGGAGACGCCAGGTAAAATACACCAAGGTGACCCATGCACACATGCAGATTTTTATCTTATGCATATAAAACAAATAGCTATTTTTGGCAAGGAAATGTCTTTCTTCATTCACAACTAATACAAATATATTAACATTGAAAGTTCTTCCCCACCTCCCTGTCTCATTTTGTTTTTATTTTTAAAGTGTAAGGTGAGTCACAATGTTGATCAGATTACCTGGTAAACAGGTCTCAAACTTCCCACAAACTAATGCATAGAAAAGTTTAAATTAAAATGGAGGCAAAACCACAAAAGCCCTTGGAGACTAGGCTGATTAAAGTTCAGGGGATTTTTGTGCTAGAATGTCATTTCCTTCTCTTATCATAAATAAGGTGTTATAGCACTGCTAATCGCAACGCTTTACGCATGCAGGGACAAATCACTGAGACCAATCTCCTTCTTTTTCTTTTTTTTTTTTAAATGCTTTTGTGCCAGTACTGTGAAGGCTCCGGGACTAGCCACAACAGTGACTGAAGTTCCCTAACTGATAATACAAACAGCTGCCGATTCAATAAGAATAACGAGAAGAACCATGGGCCCAATTTGCTAACAGCTGGCACCATGCCCATCAGTGCAGTGTCAAATTCAAGAGGCAAAGAAAGGATGCTGAGTTGGCCCCACAAAGACGTGCTGACGCAATTCATATCCAGCTCTGCAGTCAAACTGTGTACGACACTGCTCCTTCACAGAAAACTAGTTCAGGCTATTTTAGCTGTTTCTTCTCATTAAATACCCAAACCAAAAAAGCAAGTTGAAATAGCACACCGGCAAACTTCAAGAAAACAGACTGACCACAGAAACATCAGTTATGAATACACAGAGAACAATTTGTTACTAACAGGCAAAAGTGAACCTAGGCTAATATTACATATTTATATACACCAAGAAGGCAGTTAGAAAAGCGAATTAAATGTTCTGAAATCTTGATATGAAAAAGTCCAGTCTCTAGGCTTCGTTGGAATTGTTTCATATTCATATAAATGTTCAGACTCTGTGTCATTCCTTATGAAATGAGTCTCTCCTTGTAAATCATTTAAATTGTTACAAATTCAAGTTAAGAATCAAAAGTGTTTCTTAGAAATCCACTCCTTTGATGTAACATGAATTACTACTCAGAGCAAAAGAAACAGACCTAGACCTGTTTGCTGCCTAATTTAATGCTGGTAACAGTTCAGATTTAATCACTGGAAATAGAATACAAAAGCACGTACATACACACATATGCATGTGTGTGTGTGTGTATATATATATATTTTTTATATATATATATGTATTTGATATTTTACTTGCATCCAATCTGGTGATTCAGTACATAATGCTAATAAACACAGCTCCATGATCATGACTCATTTCAGCTGTATCTTCTGTGTTATAAGGCAGTGAGCGAAGGAGAGAGGTGAAGGGTGGCTCAGTAATGGAAGCATGCTGCTGTGGACAGTGCACATAGCAAAAGCAGGACTGTCACCAGCTCTATAGCCAGGAAAACTGCTTCATCCATGCTAGTGGCTTCTGCATTAAACAAATACACATACACACAAGCACATATACATACAAATATTTTCTATATGTACATATACATGTGTAATATGGTAAAAATACATACAGTTTACGAGGCCAGTATTCTCTGAACAAGGAAGTCCTCTCACAAAACCTCATGCATTCTGCCTCTCAGGTGTAGGATCAGAACAGAAATGGGAGTCCAAACTTTGTTCCTTCCTCATCATAACACAAGACACGTGCAACCAGAAGCAAAAGTGTAGAGATGTGGGTGTCTCTGACAGATCTGGATTCCTTGCATTGGGACAGCTCTGCAGGCCTCCTTCCTTGTCCCTACACTCTGTACTAGCTACTGCCAAGTGCCTTTTCAAGTGCACACCAAAATCTTCACATGGCTGAAAGTCACAACCCCTATCAGGTAATTCAGATAGACAGAAGGACTTCTAGGAGGCTCCCAGGCAGAAAAAGATAATGAATAATTATTGCATTTAAAAAAATCTTTGCATCTAAGAGCACCACAACCCAAACACTAAGAATCTGAGCTCTGCTCAGGATGACTTAGAAATGTTGGCCTCAGTACTTGTTCCTGCGGTGGAGGAAATTTCTTTCCAGCAGCACCTACCCTAACACATCAGCACTCACAGTGCCATGGGAATCAAATCACAAACCACATGCATCTCATAAGCCTTATCCCCTTTGGTAGTCAGAACATCACAGTGGAAGATTCTCCATCTCCCCAAAATATCGTGCACATAGCAGACCTAAAGCCAAATCTCATGTTGAAGTGTTTGCATTGCATACCCCACAGATATGCCAACATATAGTCAAAAACACATTTAAGACAAGATAAAGCCAGAAATGAACACTAGCAGACTCATTACACTCGTCTTATCTGGCCAACGCATTGGTAAGCGCCATGCAGCACCAGCACTGCCCCTTTCAGGTATATTCACCTACACATGCTCTTGTTCCTGCCAGGGACTGGTCTGCAGAGGCTACCAGTTTGTGTCTCAAGGAAGCAATACTTTTATTGCCTAATACTGACACGCTGGGAGAGAGCTAGAGCACCCATCAGTCACCATGGGCACCTTGTGCAATCAAGGACAGTAGTAGTGGATTATAACTGACCATAACTGTGTTTTACCAAAGCATAACAGAACATGGCAGCATTTAGCTATGTGTGCCTTTTCAATGCCAAGCCATTATGAAAGCTGAAGCTTTTAGTTTTCACTTTGGAGCAATGTTAATGCCCAAAAGTGCAAGCATCAAGTTAGACAGAAAGTTCTATGCCTAAAATCCATTAAAAAATGAATAAGGACCAAATACATTGGTTGGGGAAATCTGTTAAAGCTTGTGTTAGAGCTTTCAATGCATTTACGGCTGCTTGGTTATCTGAGACGCTTCAGTCTCATGATTAGTAATGATTTTACCATAAAAATTGCAGTCCTAAAACCAGCACAGTCCAGGGCATTTCTAACATATACCACTGCCATGGCAGAGCCCATCTTTTCAGAAAAGACATAATTAGAAAATCTTTGCATTCTCCCTCCCCACCACCATTCAGTTAGCATTTGTTCTAAATGTAGATTAACAATAAGACCCATTTTCCTCTAGAACAAGACCCAGCCTTGAGGAATGTTCCTCCTACTACCTTAACCACTAAAGCATTTGAAAGCTTACAAGTAAATTGCTGGACATAAGACCCCGATTGCCGTGCCTACAAGATTCATGATTGATGGGTCTAATGAAATTACTAAGTTTTCTTTCCTATTTCTGGCATTAGTCAAGACTTCATGTCCAAAGATTATTCCACCAGACATGTTCTGTGGATGTGATGGGATTAGCCAAATTTCAAAGCTTATTTTTGACCTCCAGCAGAAAATTGAGCACATACGCTATTGAAGCCAACTGGGACTATAGAACATCAAGTTGATTCATCAAATTAGCTCAAACTGCATGCCTGGCTATGGAAGTTGTCAGCTATAAACCTGTCAAAAAGCCATCAGCTTTAATGTTAAATAGAGACACAAAGTAATGTTGTTCAGAATTTGACATTTGTTGGACTTACGCCTGCTAAAGGATGCTATCTGCTTTGTTTCCTCTTAGAAAAATTTGTAGTCTGAAATATAGTCTTGCTAGATTGCTGTAGACAAAAGGTAGAAACCCCGGCTGCTAGAAATACCAGCTTTAACAAAGTAGATATATCTGTACTGCCTCTATCTAGCAACGTCAACTAATACCAAAATAACTGCAGTACACAAAAACTCAGAAGTCTTTCCAGCAGTTATAATGTGCAAATTTAGCATATTTTACTGTTTACAGTAACTGGTTTTTATTAAAAAAATATAAAACGAACAGCACAAAACAAATGCATAATTTTGTTTTTATTCTGAAAACAAAAGATCAATGAGTTTGGTATAGAATATGTTGAAATAGATCTAACTGAATTATAAATGCATGCAGATAGCACACCCACAATGAGAGACCTGAGCACTACCCAACCAAGCTGTTTCACATATTATCGCACACTATAGCATGGGGTAACAGCATAGAAGCACTGTTAACATAAAAAATGGTAGGTCAAAACAATGTGAAGGGTCTTGCAACCCCATCCCCCCTTAAAATCAAAACCATGCAGAGCTAATGCTTCCACTCTGCACTCAATCTGTTCTCTTGTGCTTGTGAGTATTACAAAGGTAGGCTGGGTAAATTACAGCTTTAACTCCGCATTTGTTTAGCTGGCATGCATCTAAGCCCAGACTTTTAACATGAATACATATTTGTTGCTTCCCAGTTTCCTGTTTTTTTGTAAATGATGCATGTAGTCCTCTTACAATTTATGGATGATTGGTTAGACAGAGCAATATGGTCTCTAATGTGTCAATGCCTATTACTATGATCCCTTAGCCTGCTGAATATTAACGTGAAGGACCATAAATGAGGAGCTCCTGTAAAGTCGTCATGATCTCAGATGTCAACCCAGAGTGAGAGCTCCCACCCATGCACTGTTGAGTGTCACACAATGGCTCAGGAGAGCATGTTGGCCCTGCCCCATGAATAGCTAGGTATTGGATCTGCAGCCCATCACACCATGGGGACACCCCACAGAGCACCATCATTTTCATTGCTGCTCCTTGTACCCTGCCTATGTCCCCCAGTAATGTATATCTAGGGTAAGTCCTTGAAGGGATAGTCAGAGAGAAAGACACGTCCAGACACGTGTCCGGACTGGAAAATTTATAGGGTATAACCTACAAACTACAAAGTCTATAGCACAAGTATTTTTTGCTTTGCTTTCTCAAAAAAGCTTACCACACTTTGGGCAGGATAAAATAGGAGTGAAAAAAGGATGTTGAGGAACTTATCACAGAGGAACTGCAGAGAGAAAGTGTCAAGCCAAAACTTCCATGTAAAGGAAGTAACGAGGAAATTCAGGCTTCTGACGACCAGATACCAAGTGCCTGCGCTGTTATCTTGTGAGTCTTGCATGACTGTCCCAGAAGACATCAGAAAAAGCTTGTGCTTTGTAGAATCATGCACTATTTTACCCCCATTGCAGCTAATATTATACATTATATTTTGTTTTTTAATTTCAGAATCCACAGAAATGTATCAATTATTAGAGGAATATCAGTCCTGGTCCCTTGTCAGGTCAAAGGCCTGGTGTATCTGGGATTTCCAACCCAAAGTGAACAGTTGTGCAACAAGAACTTTAGTTCCTAAACATGTGCAATGTGACCGTTCAGCCCCTGAACCTGCCAGCACGACACTATAGACCCAGGGCCTGGCACTGAAGAACAGCATCTCCTGAAGGCAAATGGGATCTCAGGGGAGCTCCTGAGCCCTTCCCCCAGATATCACAGCGAGACTCAAATCCCCAAGCTCTCACTCAGGTGCACTGTTGAAAACAGAACTCCGAAGGCAGAGAGTGACTCTCCCCACTTCTGCAGCTTCAATATATCTTTAAACCAAAACTGCTTTCTTGTATGCCAATTTTTAGCCTGGAGCCAGGTATTAGAGCTGAGTGATAAATCCCTGAAAGGGTGATCACAATAGAAACTCTGACAGACATTTAACACTAGTGGCAAACTCTGAGAGTTCAGGGTATTTTTTTCCCCGATTAGGTGTTGGCTATGCGTTTGTAGAGACTACATAAGCACAAGATGTATGTAGGACACACTGCAAAAGCTGCAAATCTGTGACTTATTTGTGACCTTTGGGGAAGTGATTTTTTCTCTGTACTTTTTTCTAAAGGTTTCATAACCACTAAATACAGCTTCTACAATTGCATATTGTTTTTAAATTGAGCAAAAAATGGCATTTGAACAATGACAACTTGATAACTAGAACATTCCCCCTCCCAAACCTTAGACTAAGCTATAATACAGCAAGTGGGACTTGAACTATGATGGGTTTCAGTATTAACGTTCATAAGATTTGTCACTGTCACATCTTGCTAACTCTCAGAGCATCTCATTTTCTAAATATAATGTATCACTGTTTAGTGGCTAAAAATGTAAATTACAGAAAATGTAATCATGTTCAAGAAACTGAAAAAAATATGATCCCTGAACCCCTCAGCACGCACATGAGTTAATGTGGAGCTTACCAATTAAGCATAACAACACTGCACAGCAAACCTATGGGACAGCAGCATCAATTGCCCAGAACACATATTCCCTGCTCTGCACAAATCCCATAGATTCCCAAAAGCTTCTTTGACTTGGATTCAAGAGATAAAACGTGTGAACTTATCCAAAAGTGTAAGAAACAAATATCTTCTTAGATCTGGTTTCTGATACTCAAGGTTTGGATGCTGTTTTTCTTCTCTCTTTTTTCCCCCCACTAATAAGACTTCTGGTATCAAAGGAACAAAAAGAAAATATTCAGAATTTAAAACTATTCTCTGTTAAACTTCAAGCTGAAATATTCTTTAAAAGCACCATATAGGAATCCTCACATCTATAAAAACCAATTTCTTTGCTAAGGGCATTCTTGGAGTGCCTCCCCTCTTTAAATCTAAGCTATAGAGGGTTCATTTGTTTAGTACCCAGCTGAGCAAATCTAATGGCTAATTGCTACCAAAAGAAGTTTTCCATGTCCTCAGATCTGGTCCACACATGTTCCTGTCCCTTCCTTTGCTTCATGCTGGTGTTCATCTGACCAAATGGTAAACCAGATCAGTAAGTCAAACTGAATTTACTCCCTTTGTAGGGCTACTTCTCATCCATTTTAACTCTAAATTGGCTGGTTGCTGGGAAAACTGAATGTAGGTGTTGTGGCCAGGGAAGAAGAGGAGAGGATGCCTGCCCAGGACGGCAGGCATTGGAGTGCTCTCATTGGCACCAAATTTGCTGCAACCAGCTGTATTGTCAAACCATTGCCCTAAACACCTACATGCAGGCACAGACAGAAAATAAACCTAGTGTTTATTTTTACAGGAGAGTGCAAGTTACACATTGCCACAAAAGGTGAGAGAGTCTGACTTACATGTAACTGGGTTATAACATCATGAGTATGGGGCAGCCCAGCCGGAGCTACTCTTAGGCTCAGTTGCTGTGTGAACAACTGGAAGTGGCTATTCTGCTAAGAGCTTTGAAATGCTTAGGAAAAATCTGTTGCAGAAATGCCAAATATTATTAATGAGGCAAGAGGGAAACAGAATCCAATTATATTAAGGTCCCTTTTATGCTCTTCTATTAAGTGGGTGTAAGTGTAATGTCAGAGCAAGGTAAGTTTACCTTAATGTACAGAAGAAACAAACCTGCCAATCTATATACAGGATCTTGATTACCATGGAACAACTGAGTCTATTAATTACTATATTACTGAATTATAATTATTAATTATAAATTATAATTATTAATTACTATATAACTGAATTAACTTCTGGCCAACCAAAACCCATTTTAAAACATTGGAATCATTGGTGTATAATTGGTTCGCTATTAAAACATCTCAAGTCCACCCGCAAATCTTACCTGTTCTAACTAAACTGCTTAGTAGGTGTGTTAATGGAAGTTATTGCTATTATAAATTATCTCCAGACATTGACAAAAGAAGTAATACAAGGTATATTTTTTAAAAGCTCTGGCCAATGCATGGCTGAGTGATTGAGTTGGAAAATGAACCATTCCTTGGGGTTAGCAAATGATTTTTCATCAGCTAGCAGGCTATTAAGCACACCTAGATAATAAACGGATGATTTTAGCAGTAATTCTACTAGCTTCTCATATTTTCCATTTTAAATTCCATGTTACTTTTAAAGGATTCACACATTACATTGATTTACACCATAAAGAGGAGAGCCAATGATGTCCTTTAATGTCGGAGACAGTGCGTTATTATTTATCATTAAATCTACCTTTTTTTTCCCTCCACCTTGTGAAACATTCGACAAATGCCTGCCTGGCTAGCTCAGGTGGTATGATTCCTCACGCAGGGCACGCCCTTGTAATGAGGTGCAATCTCCTGAGGATGTGGGTTTTGCTGCTTTCTGACTATTTAATGCTGGATCTTCTGATGGTCATCCTTGCAAATCCCCCTGTCTTCCACGGGAGCTCACAGCTCAATCATGTGAACTTAAGTTACTGGTAGAAACTAAGTAACAAAATCTTTACACTAATGAGATTATTTGCATGAAATGTTATTTCAATAAGACAGCCTAGGGAAGGAGTTCTTTCACACTTGATTTTCTACATTTGTTATTAGATTTCTTGCCCAAAAGAACAATTTTGGGAAATGACTGCAAAGATACAGTATAGGAACTGATTGCCAGTTCCCATGGAATATAAACTAATTTCTAACATGAAAGAAACTGGGGCAACAGAGACAGATCAAAAAGTGGTTGACCAGCAGTTTGTTTCTTGATCATGTTCCAATGGAGCTACTTGCTAGTACCATTAAAACCTCTAATAAACAGTCATTTTCTATGGTGGAAGGGAGTTGCATGGGTTCAGATTCTTTCTGAAAATGTTAACTACAATAGAAAATGTTTGTGCCTGCCTGCTTATGTGTGCATTCTTCTCTTTTTGGGTATTCATAGCCTACTACTCGCCACACAATTTCTTTTGTAGCAGCACTCAGAGAATACTGAAAAAGTTATTTAAAGCAAATTTGTTAAATTGGGTTCATGTGAGTTCAGCCTTAGGGGCAAAAACAGTACTTTCATACTCATACAGGAAGGCAAACTTTTACAATAAAACAAAAAGCACAAATATTCACTGAGTCTGGAGTTTCATTACAAAGTGAGAAGTCAATTTATGGTTTATAGTTTTGTATCAAAAGCAGATGAAACTTGGAAATTTCAGAACAGTTTGGCCTTGCAGTTTTGGATTGATTCAAACTTTACATTCAAAATGAAACTGGGAGATGTGAACTTAAGTGGCTGATGCTGCAGAAAATGTTGTGATCTATGTATATATCTATTGCAATTTATTTTCACAAGATTGCATACTTTCCTGGTAATTACAGACCCCTCTTGCATAAGCAATAATTTTCCATTTGAACTTCTACAGTACAGCCTGTTCCTCTCCTCCTTCAGAGCAGCACTGAACACAAATGCACAGATTTATCACACCTTTTTCCACATCAGCCCTTTAGAAATTCAGTCGATGGACCACTACAGAGCAAATAACTCATACACTCTTCCATATTTTCCAACATTTTGAAATTCAAAATCTTAAATTTCTTTCCAACAAAAGGCTTTTCTTGCATTTCCTGATGACATACTTTGTACAGTTTGAATATGAAAACCAATTTTTCAAAAGAATAGCAGAATTCATAGCTTCAGAAAAAAACCCAACCCACCAGTACAGGACATCCCATGATGCTTTATGCATAAGCAATACTTGACAGTTTCCTTCAGTGCAAATCTCCCCTCCTTAGCTTCATAGGCTCTGGGTCACCTCTTTGCATGGTTAGTGTCACCCTGACCTGGGACTGCTCACTTATTCAGTGGCTGAGTATCGCTAATCTATAAAATAAATCTTCAGCAGAGCTGCCTAGATATTGTTTTAGAAATACCTAAGGAAAGGGCTCATCAGAAAGACCCTTAGCCATTGGTATGTCCACCAGCTGAATGACAGACCAGCTTGAAGCCATCTCATGGCTCTGAGTGAACTTGCAGGACAATTACATGCTCTGGAATTCCCAAATGTAC
>JAVJGI010000002.1:8919888-8937388 GCA_035590275.1 Ibycter americanus | reverse complement strand
CCTGGCTCTTTTAAAAGCCATGCATTATGGCTGGAACTTTTGTTGGAATTGTTGCACTTTCTAGTGTAAGCTTATGCCAGTTTGTCATACTGCCAGTCCTGTTTTCTGTCTCAGTCAACTGGGATAAACACTTAGCCCTCCTTTTTCTTTCCCTATTACCACACCCCTTGCCTGTAACTGGTATAGATTACATCAGAAATTCCTTGCTGAGCCAGCTCTGCTAATAATTTTTGTTCTAAATCACAGAAAAACCTGTGAAATGTAATCATGTCCATACTTTGGACCACTGCAAACACCCAGAAGATGAAATTAAATCTTGCAAAGAGTAATCCTTCTCTTACTCGATCACTCCAGGACTAAGCGAACAGCCAGAGCAATGGTTTACCGTGTTTGTGTGAACTCACATTACATGCTGAAGCCATGGGCTGGGAATGTGTGATCTGCCAGTCCAGATGGGATTAGAAATCACTGTCACGTATGAAATGTCTGGCTCTCAATGAAATTATCTTTGAGGGGTAGGTTTATTAAGACACTTTCAACACACGTAGGAAAGGAGTAGAAAAGAGGCTGTATGTAACTGTACAGTTGAGATCAAATTCAATTATAGCTGAGAAAGCTACATTTGCAGTATTTTCAGTGAACTCTTTCCCTTAGTAAGCACCACACTGGTTACTCAGCCTCTTCAACACTTCAACAAAATTCTGCAGACTGATTACTACTTTGGCCACATTTTTCAAAAACATAAGGTGGTACACAACCGTGCAGATGCCACTGCATGCCCAGCAGACACATTTCTACAATTACCATGACCACTCACACTGACGGGATGACTGTGCATGCTGGCAGCAGCACAGTGCCCCATCGCAGCACATTCTCCCAATGTGTGCACACAGATCGCAATAACCACGTGCACAGATACAGCAAATCAACATCGGGATTTTTTCTCCCCTTAGCACGGACCTCAGGCCTCTGCTTTTGAAAAACTGTTCACTTACATCTTACGATGCATTTTTACCTAATTGGCAGAGAGAGAAGTAATTAAATTTAACAGAAACCAGGGCTTCCAAATGAAGATACAATTTTTGAAGCCACAGTTTCTATTACTTTTTATTACCTTTACCTATGTATTACATGGCAAAGGGTCACCGAACAAATGCAGCTGCTAAACTGGGTGGCTTAGTAAATGAAGTCAGCTTCTGCAGGGAAAAGCAGAAGGAAGTTAGAGGACATGAGTGAATTCACTTTAGAAGCCAAATGAAGTTTTGAGTCACTGCTGACTCAGGTAAAACTCCAATTTAATACAGCACCTCTAAAACATATCCTCTTCTAGATAAGGCAACAATAATCAACTAGCCAAATACACTCAGAAGAGAAAGGGGAAATTCTGAGTAAGAGTACAAAAATTAATCATTATTCTGATATTGTTTTTGTTATTATTTTTGTAGATGAATCTGAAAGCTCTTAGGACTCAATTAAGTTACCACAGCCAATAAAGACAAAAAACAAAATCAGGGTAGATACTTTCCACCTAGACACCATGGTGATGGGCACAACAGAAATGAGATAGATTAGATAGATGAACTAGACAGACACATCTAACTGTCCTCCAGTGCACTCATTTGTTTGACAGCCTGGAAAATGCCAACATTCCTGGGATTAAATGAAAATAGAAAATTGCATTTTCACTGTAAAGTATACGCAGAACTTTGCTATGTCAGTTTCTCTTTGTTAAAATAAACCAGGGCCCAACCACGTCCTTCCAGAGTGATCCAAAGCACAGTAAGATAAATGAAACAGTAACCAAGATGCAAACAACAGAAAGCGCTTATATTGCTACCCTTTTACCCCAGGATATTAGTGAAGCGATAATGACCCGCGCACTCTTTGATACATTAATTTTTCCTGAGCCCAACACCACCAAAAATGCTAAATTGCCAATCTTGCATTGCTATCCTGGTATCCTATTTCTTTTCTTCATGACTTCCAGCTAGTTTACCTTTATGGGCTGGTCAAACAATTTTTGTTCTGTGGTGCCTTTCCCCCCAACTTGGTTCTTCATGAAAGTAAAAGGAAAAAAATATCTTGGATATAAAAAATAAAGAACAAAAATAACAAAAATAACTGGAGTGATTCTCCCCAGAGGTTTCTGGTCCAGGTTGCGGATATATTGGTGTGGCTTTTGCTTTAGCTCACATAAAACCACATGCATACACAATGACACACAGCTAGCACTTGCGTTCACATTCAACAGCTTCATATTTTTTCCTAGCGCCAGGACGTGTGCACAAGTACAGAGCTAGATTTGGCAGGACGCAATTTGGCAATCTCAGTGCTGGATCCCACTCTTGCCCACTCCAGCTTTGACAGAAGTGCCGGCTGCAGCCCAGGGAGCTGTGCGACATCCCAGCGGTGTCGGGGAGAACAGAATCCAGTTCCTTGTGACAGTTTTCCCCACACAACATCACAATCAGCCAAACACATTTGTAATCTACTGCAGCTGGTGTTTCTATAATTGATAGAGATATAAAAGCCCTTTTTGCTAAAGTTGTACTTTTGTATTTTTTTTTTCTTGGGGGAGTTGTGAGAAAGCAGCTACAAAAAGCAAGCTTTAAATCTCAGATAATGTAGCTCCCTTTAGAATCCCAAGCTTAAAGCAAGTAGTTACGAGTTTTAGCAATGCAAAAAACAGAGCTAAAAACAAACATTTATTTTACTTGACGTAGCAAAACAGTGGATTAAAAAGTTAAATCAATGCGCCGTCTGAATGGTTCCTGCTGTAGCTGCAATTTCAAATGAAATAAGAATGTTATAAAAACTCGTGCATATTAGGCACATTTGGAAATGTCTCCTTGTAACTGTTCTTTAAGTGTTCTGTCTATGAGCACTAACAGGTCACTGCACAGGAAATGCAAAAATATGTTACATTTTAATCAGGGCATATAAAACACTGTCTAGAATGTTACATTGCCCTTGGGAATCTGCAGTAAGTAGGGGAACTTTTACAAAGTCCAGGTCACTCTCCCCATTACATCACTGTAAAACAGAAAAAAAATTATTAGGTTAAATTATATAGATGTCATGTATTAGAACTTTCCCAGTTGTAGGATGATGGCTAAGAGATGCTTATTTCCTTGGAGAAACTCATAATCACTCCCTTGTTCCCCTGTACATACTTTGTATATTGAAAATAGTGCATTTTAACTGAACCAAAATGTTTCCAAAGAGTTACAATGAAAGAAGACAAATATAAAAATGAGACTGTTCATATACTCACTCTAACAACAAATTTCAGTACCTTACCCTAACACACACACATACGCAAATTGAAAACTGGCCTGGTTATAGCTCATGGGTGATAAAAAATGAAAGAAGGGATTTTAGCAAAGATGTTTGGGAATGATTAAGGTAAAATGTTCCTAATCCAACCAAGCGGAAACCCAGATGCTGATGCCATCATAACATCCCTCTGCCCCCCTGCAAATATTTCTCCAAATGATTTACCTCTGTTTAACTCAAATCACAAGTTTATAAAATCTCTAATAAGTTCACAGAAACAGCAGAAAAGTAATGCAAGGGTGACTGTTTTCTAGATCAACATTCTTAGGATTTTAGTTATTTTGGAGGTGACACAAAGCTGTACAATATCCTGAAGGCAACCTGCTCTACTCTTGCTGATCCTGGTTCAAGTTTTGTCGCTGACTCCCAGATAGAAAGATTCAATTTCTATGGAAAATCTCCCACAGGGCAGCAAATGAAATAAAATAAACCCCCCTGCCCCAAGTAAAACCGAAGTCAGAGTCATAAGGGCCCAGCACCTGCTGAAGTAAATGGCAGTTACTCACAGAGTGACAGAGGGATCAGCCCTTTGCAATTTGCATGTTGCGGCATGAGAAGAGATCTCAGACTAACAGGCTCTTTTTATCTAAACAGATATCTGTGGTTGAAACTCCTGGCATTATTCTTTGTATTTTCTCTGAGCTGCTTGCTTTTGTACAACAGCTACTTAACTGCCAGCTATTTCCACGCTTTGTTCAGGCCTACCTGCGGCACCCTGCGCCTCGCCGGCCCCCTGACTGGGCAGCTCCCACTGCTCAACCCCCCGACACCTTGCAACCACCCTATATATATCATTATTGTACATTCTATATGTCTTCCACGAACCTCTCTGTCTGCGGCCTTAACTCTTCAAGACGGCTGTTTAACTCTCGCCAGCCAAGGCGCGGCCCCGAGCCTCGCTGCCCGCTTCGCCTCCAGGCTCCTCACAGGGAATCGCCATTTTCCTCATTTCGAGGGCATTTCGCATCGGCTGCCCAGCCGCTCCTGAACTGCCAGCGCAGTGCCTCGGGGATGGGACACTGCCACTGCCATTTAACAGACGCGGGGTGGGGGCACAGCTCAAATTTTAAGCGAATTTTTCTACTTTTTTCCACAGATGAAGGTCCCCTGGGGCTGAGCAGCCCTGCGGACACACCTGCTCGCCCAGCTGAGGCTCATGTCCTGCAGCCACCCACCCTCTGCCTGCGATGGAGCCAGGGCCCAGGCACGCTTGTGGGGGAAAAAAAAAAAAAGAAAAAAAAAAAAAAAGCTGAAGAAAACTAGGAACTGCACATGTGGAACCATACTTATTTCCATTCAGGTCTTAACCTAGACATAAACTGTTGGATGCATTCACTGCAAGAACTAATGCTGAATATCACGGTCTACACTGACCAGGCTATAGAGTCAAATACATATTTCTACCACGGTTTTCTACAGCTATTTGATAATTTTATGCTCTCTGCTCCTGTCCTTACCACGTTCTGCTTTCTCAGTTTCCCATCTTGGGGCCTGGGCTCCAGCCGCACGCACGATACAGACCAGTCCCCATTCCGCTTTGACTGCTCAGGCCCATCGCCGTCCCTGCAGCAGGGAAAGCAATTGTCCTACTTATCCCCAGCTAAAAAGTATTTTGAAGGAATGTAATTGAAAAAGAGAAACCGAGAACAGAGCATGCGTGTTGGAGATGGCACGTTGGAGAATGCTGTGTCACCTTCTAAAAATTCTTTGGCAACAGCAACTTTTAGACTTTCTAAGTCAGACAAATTGGGGTGGATTTTCTCAGGGAAAGCAGAAGATATCTCTGAAAAATGTTCACGTCACTGCCAGAAAGCATAGTGGTCCCACAGCTTTGAAATAAACCCTGATGTAAGTCTTTTAATTTTTTTGCCAAATAGATCCTATCCTAAATTACAGGAAGAACATTTTAAGAAAGGAAACACAAATTTTGATAATGGAAATGGTTGCTCTGAGCAGCTCAGAACTGGAAACATTAGAACCAGTAGAAATCAAATCTCTCAACGAAAACCCCAAACAATCTGGACTATAGGAACTGCTGCGCCCACAATATAGATGTTATTGTTGCTGTGCCCGGGGCTACGCAGTATTCCAGCATCCACACAACACTGCATTCGAGGCCTCTGCTGGTTTTCTGTTCTTTTCAAGCTCTTCTGTGTTTTTCTCCCCCTTTTCATTA
Source organism: Ibycter americanus (assembly GCA_035590275.1). Classification (NCBI taxonomy): domain Eukaryota; kingdom Metazoa; phylum Chordata; class Aves; order Falconiformes; family Falconidae; genus Ibycter; species Ibycter americanus. Next base: position 8,931,876 of record JAVJGI010000002.1, on the reverse strand, counting down.
TCACGTAGCTGAACTTTTACCACATTAAAGGGCTTCCAGGCAGGTGAAGGTGCTGAGCCCTCAGCAGCAGTGTTGGCTACTTGTTCTGCCCCATCCACAGCATGTTACCTCTCCAGTTCAAACAATTCATCTGGCTAGAGGGATCAAACCCAACAAAATCAATCTATAATTCTGAACAAAGAAAAGGTTGATGACTTGCTTTGTGTTATTTGAGCTCTTTTTTCTCATGCACAAATAAAACAATAACTGGCCGAGGCTACAAAACCCAGGTCTGAGTCCCTGATTCAGTCTGAGGGGCCCTTGGCTGTAAATTTCAGCACAGACTTAAAAATTGATAGAAACTCCTTTTCAGTCATCAAGTATTCAGCTTCTCATTACTGATACAAGCTTTAAGGATGTGCCCTTAAATTTTGGTCTAGTTTTAAAAGTACAATTTCCTCAAATTCAATACAAAATCCAGGGTTGTGAAGTGGGGCCCCGTAATTTTGTTCAAGGGCTTTTCAATTATAAGGTACGTTTGAAATACAAAATTTAAGGATTTTGCTATGCCAGGTGACGTTTTGTTAGCTTTTGACAAGAGGAAATATTTAATACCTTCATTTTTTTTCCTGCTCTGAATATTAGTTTAATTGTCACAAATAATTAAATGCTTATGAGTAAAAGACATCTTCAGACATTTTGACAATACATATTAAGAGACACTTTAAGGGAAATCTGCACAGATCGGCTTTTATTTGTTATGCTAAACGATGATGCATCGTGATTGCATTTGTTCCTTATTTGTGTGTGCAACAGGAGACGTACTGTGAATGATCTGTAAGGAATAAAATGACAGTATTTGACAGGCTAGGAAATGTCTGGGCAAGGATACAGGATAAGGAACCCTAAAAGGGCATTGTTTATGGAGGGGCAACGGGATAGAGACACTCCCTTCAATCTAAGGCAATGAAAGGCGCCAACAACTAAATTACAGTTAATAACAGTACGAAATAAACATAAATTACATATACAAGGCTCAAGCTCAAGGACTTTGGACCACTAAAAATATATATTATTATATCAATTATCAAAGAGAGACAAATTCCCATCCTGGGAATTTGCATATGAACTCTAATAACCTACTATTCAGAAATAGAGGCAAGCATTAATTTCCACATGAAAAGGAGCCATGGGAGAGCTTCCCAAGTCCCCAGCTCCAGAGGAGAAAGCCCTACCTGGTGATTCAGCACCAAACGATCTGGCCTCTGTTCGAGAGGGTAGCAGGTGGTCTCCCAGGTATGGCAGATTAGCCTTATATTACCTAAGATTTATTCTGAATTCCTGTCAATATAATGGCTGAAACGACCATTCCTGAAAGGTAATATGGTGTGAAAATAAACATAAACAATCCTTAATGAATCCATAGGCTATTACTTGCATCATATTTCTTCCATAGGCAATACATACATCTCCACTTTAGAAAAAAACCACTGCCCTTGATCGAGGCTTAACAATTCCAGTTTACACAAGAGGGGAACTGAGGAAGGTCCACGGGAACTGCTTGGTGCTAAAAGCTTTTGAAAATTCAGCGCTCTCTTTAGATGCCCACATAAGGATTTAGACCCTTAACATTAGAAGCTGACTTACAAAAATCAGAGCCTCAAACTCTATTACCAGAGATTTCCAACCACCTCCAGCAGTCTGGGTGGAGGAAAAATGTGTATGTCCTGTTTAGTTGCAATCAGACCAGATTTTTCATATTTCTCAGGGCAATGCATTACATACTGTTAGAAGTACAAAGCTAGATCTCAGGTCTGACAAAGAAATGTAGAACAGTATATGGGGGGAAAAGTAACCATAACCAAATTCTCTGGTCTTGAAACTTACCACTGACCAAGGTAAAAGACTTAAATTATTCTGTCTAAAGCTATTGCCTAGTAAAGCTCCCAGTTAGCAGAGCTCTGCTTTCACTGACAGTGAGTCCTCACACTTTTGGGAGCTCCTGGACACGAGCAAAGTGCCACCTCCTCCACCACAGGGAGCTGCACGGAAGGGATGAAACTGCCTTTCCAGCTGCCCTCCACAGCCAGTTCCCCAGTGCCCCAGCTGGGCTGCTCCCTCTTCTCACCCCAGCAGCAAGCACACGGATGCCTTGAGCCTCCAGCCTGGCTTTCTCTCCTGGAAGTGTGCTGACAATAGAAATGTGATCTAGTACCTAGAGCAGGGAATTAGGAGCAAATGCTGTTTGACCTTGAGAAAATCAGCTAATACCTCCTGGCTTCAATTTGCCTTTCTGTAAAATGGGGGAAAAAATATTCTACTTCACTGGGGTTATTCTGAGGAGTACATAGCATTAGTAAGAAATCTTTGGAAGAAAGGTGCTAAGTGTGAAGAAATATTGCTCCCTAACAAAGCAGACACATATGAGCAGGAACCATGCAGCTAATCAAAAGCACTAGAAAGCTTTTAATTTTTTTAGCATTTAATGCTACAGATGATCAATATAACTACTTAGCTTCCTTCTCCTTTCACGTGTTAATTTAATGCTACTTGTACTGTGCTTATAAATGTTATGACATGGCTGAAAAACACATAAAAAAATTAATTTTGGTAGACCAATATACCAGCTAGCATAAGGTTATGTTTCTTCGATGCAGAACTGTACATCATGAAAAGATCCAGCTCTCTTCTGTGAAGTCCACTCATGCTGCGGGAAGTAAATGAGTTCTTCCTATATGTACAAAGAAAATTGCAGGCCTTATGAATTGTGGTGGTAAGTCCCAGTGTAATTCACACAAAATTATTTATATATGGAAAATTCAGAGTAAAACCTTTCTACCAAAAAAATTACTTCTGTCCAAGTGGAGGGTGAATGATGGAAATAGGCTTGTTGTCTGCACATACCAAATGGCACCAATGTGCAGATTTTCGTTCCAATCCCCTCAAAGCAGTTTCACTAGAAAAAAATCTGTGCTACCAAGGTAAGGTGTTCCAGAGAATTCAGTTATTTCCATTACGAACAAGAACTGTGTGCTGCTCCTTTTTCAATAGAAATTCTGCACTGATTCCACATAAACAGACCAAATATCACTTCAGCAAAGTTGCTTTGGGAATATGTAACAGCATTTTTTAAGTTATGAAAGCAATATTGAATGAGATTTACTACAATTTAAGATAAGAGGGTCTTAATTTTATATGAACAGAGAGACTTAAAAAGCAACCAGAAAGAGTTCCGATTATATTGTGCTGGAATATTAGGCCTTGTGCAAAATTGCCCCTTTTCTCTTTTACATGCACAAAACCAAGCACAACAGGCTTTTCAATTAAATGAGTCTTTGGAGAGAGATGCAGGAAGAGCCAGAAAGCTCCTTAAAACTTTATTGCTTTTTATCTTTGCCAGGTAGGGATGTGTATTAAAAATGACCTGTTCTTTCCAGTACACTGTTCTTCCTGCAAGTTTCTTCCTCCTGTCTGACCTATCAGTTTTAAAGATTTCCCAAAATGGGGATGGAAGGGTTGATCTGGATTAGTTTTCCCCATATACTCTGTGGTTTTGCTTTTCTATAGCCATCTAGAGCTAAGGATGATTCCCATAGTCTCTTTAGCATCGTGAGTAACTTTAATGAGCCTCAGTATCATTAGATGATAGCAGTTTACAGAACACAGGGAGAAAAGACACAGAAAGGAATAAAATACAGCTATAATAGATACAAGCCATGGAGATGAAAGAAAGAAGTCAGCATCTCATTTGCATTAATACAATAAAAATACAGCATTAATGTTGCTAGTTGTAAATTTTTTTTCAATAAAGTTGAGCCTGATTATATCTGAAAAAAAGGTAGGCTCTGCATTCCTCATAGGTCTTGCAAGTGTTTAGACTTTAAAGAACAGTTACTGGCTATTAACTTTCTAGATTTAATTGCCACTAAAAACAATCTCCACAAAACTTCAGTTGAAAGCCACTCTTCAAGAACCGATGGTCTGATCTCTCAAAACTGCTTTGTTGATATCAATACAAATTCAGAGCTACCATTCATGTAACTCCACTCCATCATTATGTTATGTATTTTGTTTACTGGTATTATGTGTGTGTATGTATATAATTATATACGCAGACACATACACCAGTTCATCATTGGAATCAGTCAAAAGCAATACTGCCAACCTTGTTTATTCAAAAATCACGAAGCACAACCACAAAAATCATGAGACTAGCTGAAAATTATGAGATGTCAAAAACAGTCACTTTGAGAATCACAGCATTTTTCTTCTGGCATAAGAACTTTTAGGCTGCACGTTTTCGAGCTCCTTAGTTCTCCATAGCGAGGAGTTTAAAATACATTTTCCTTTTAAAATGCATAGTGGGCACTTGCATAATCACCAGACTCCAGGAGCTGGAGGTTTAAAGAAAGTAAACACTAACAAAGGACTTTCAGTGGACACAACTCCTAACATCACACAAGTTCTAACATTTGGGCAAATATTGGTGGAATAATCAAAAACTGCTCTAAACAACTGAGCTCTCCAGTTTCTGTCAATAAGAACAGTGCATCCCGCTCCGCGGCAGGCGCTTGTCTCTCCTTTTTCCAGGTATGTATGTGTGCATACCTGAAGAGGGTCTGTTTCCAATACATTTAGGACTGTTTGTTCTATTTCACTGTGGAATTTTACCAATACTTAGGACCACCGGGCACTGCATGTTATAAACTATGTATTTTTCACAATCGAATCCTGTCATTTTGAAGCTATTGTTGTGACTTTCTTTTTCCTAGGGCAAAGGGGGAAAACATTTCTTTTAGAGAAACAAAGATTTTCTTCATTTTTATAAATGAACTATTTAATGCAACACTTAGATCACAAGACCAGTTTTTCCACTTCTTTTTGCCTGAAAAACCTCATAAGGTAACAGATGAAAAGCCAGCAACAGTTAAAGAGGGATGTGGAAATCCAATGGGAAACAGCGTGCTTCTATGATGCATTTCTCCTTGAAACCTTAAAAAATACACGGTTCGCTGTCAAGGTATTTCTGAGTTGCAGAAGCCATTATTATAACATGGTAAAAATTACTCGGTGCTAAGATCCAACAGCCTCAAGTGAGAGGTCACCTTAATGAGAAAACTGATTTTAGTCCCTAAAACTACACGGAACTCTTAGGCTTCTGATTTGCAAAACCATCTTCATGCATTTACTTGAGAGCTGCTGCTCGTGTGTACAGCGTTATCACTGCATGTTAAAAAATAATTCTTTAAGAGACCGTATCACCTACTGGTACCAAGAAACAGTGTTCAATAATTAACACAGACAATGGAAATGTGTTTGAGAAGTGAAGTTAGCCGAGGAAGCAAAATATCTCAGTCGTACAGACTTCAGAGAAGAATAGCATGCAACCATTAGTAACACAAGTTACAAGCAGAACTCTCCCTAAATTTAAAGCTTAATGGTACAATCTGATCCCTCTTCAGAGGCAAAACATTACTAAAGAAACATGTATATTTAATTTTGAAGCTAAACAGCCCAGGCTCACACAGACAGTCTTTACACAGGCCAGTTACCCATTGAAGGAAAGTGCTGAGTAAGAGCTGCAGAACTGGACCCACTCTCATGTAAATTATTGTAATTAAATAGGTAATGAAAAATCACTGCTCTTGCACGAATGAAATGTAAGACTTCAGCTGAGAGTGTAATCTGTTTCCAGTTGACTCCTGTATCAGATTCGGAGACAGATGAAAATGTCTCTCTGCTTGCATGAGCACGCTTTAGAGGTAAAACTTCACAAATATTTTCATTTTGCAGAGATGAGGGAAAAATACTGGCTTATTTTAGCAGTAAAGTCAGTAGGATCCCCTTTTTTTAAGGCATAATATGGTACACACATGTCTCAACCCGAGAAGCATTAAATAGTATTTGAATAATTTTACTTTGCATTTGCTAATAATACGTCATCCAGTAGAAGAACCAGGCCTTATTCTCCCCTCCACTAGCTGACATGATATTTTTTTTACATTTGAGCTCTTAAGATCTGCACAATAGCTTAACACAATAAGTGTTTAGCCTCTGGTTCCAACTGTAATTGATAGAGTACAGTTCCATTCCCTCTGCTGCTGCTAAGTTGGGAATTGCAGCCACAGCAACTGACAGCTTTTTTTTTTCCGCGAGTCTGGAGTTGCTCTCTGGGAGTGATGTCCTCATCGGGATGGGAAGTAAAATGAAGGGAGAAAGGCTCTCCCTGGCCCTTTACTACGGAGGAACTCCAGGAACCTCTTCTAGGGGAAACAGTTACTTGAGGTGGGTGCTACGAATGAGAGGAAAAATCAGGAGAAGAAAGCTCCAGGAGGAAACACCAAAATCCTGCCTTTTTGAAGAAAATGGGCTTTTCAATTAGAGAGCACAGAAGAGGGACAGCATTTATGCAAAAGAATTTCTGACAATGAACGTGTTTTTAAAAGGGCTATAAAATTGTGTCATTTACTGATGGAAACATCTTTTATTTCACAGTCACAGGGGCTGAACTCTTGGTGAGTCCCACTCTTTATATAGTGATAATATACAGTGCATTGATATGTGACAGGAAAATTGAAATAAGGAAACAGTAACTAAAATGAACGTGATTTCAAATTGTCCCATTCAGGCCTGAGTTTTGACATGGGAAAAAATTACATAGCTGTTTCGGGCTTAGTAGCCGATTCCAGAATTTAACGCAGATGGCGACTAATTTTGGTGCCTCTTTAGTTGCAAAAGTACCTATTTTGGAATATATTTAATTAACCAGGATTTAAAGGCTCCTCTTGTTTGTGAACACCTTGGCTTTTTTGTCATCTGTCAGCATCGTGATGTGCACAGTAACTGAAAGGTTCTGAGGCATGAGCTATTTAGGTGGTTTTGATGTGCGCTTGCTTTTCTGGAGGTTGTTTAAACAAAACAGTGCTGCCATTTCTACAGTTTCATTCAGGACTGCTTGCTTGGAACCTGCTTCTATTGCCCCTGTAATAAAGGATACAAATAACACTAAAAAAGCCACAACACTCTTGCTTATTAATACATGTATATAACGCTTCCTTTCATCGCAGAAACATACATATCGGACCTAGCTGGTCATTTATTCTGCTCTCTGCAGAAGCAGAATTTCACTTTCTAAATATGTTTCTGCTTTAAATAACCTTTTACTCCTAAGGTGCAAACTGCAGCTTTAAAGTACTGACTGCTAAGCATCTTCTGTTTGCTGCTCTGGGAGGACTTTTCCAAAAACAAAACTGTGTTATTCTACAGCTCAAATAAACAAAATAAATGCGACTGATAGCTGTTTCTGCTGTACTTTTCCGAAGCTTTGGTTCTTAGATAGCCTACTGGAGCTGAGAGAGGAGGAAAAGAAGAAATACAAAATTGCAGCCGGAAAAGGCGTTAAGTCCAGATTTCTCTTTGCAGGCTTTAAAAAAGCAAACTAGCAATTCATGATCACAAAATAAAATATGCACATTTAAACAAGCTGCAGGGGAAAGGAGAGTTTAATCCAGTGAAATTGTGTTTGAAAGCTATTTCATACCCCTAGGAATAAAATCTGAATAGCAATTCTGCTTTGCTCCCACCCTTTTTCCACCCTTCTGTTAATATATTACCATTTGTTATGGAATCGTTACAAGACTTCTACCCCAGAGGTGGCTGCATTTCATTGAAGGATGAAGTACTTTGTGGGCCTGAGTCTCTTCTTACTCACAGGAGCAGACAGTACTCACTGCAACTGCACTGATGCTGCTAGTAAAGCTATTTCTGATTTGCACCTGAGCAAGAGAAGAATTAGGCCCGCAGTTTGCAAAGCCCTTTGTGACTCCTTTGGGTGAAAGCTACAACACAAATGGGTTGTTTACTGTAAACAGAAGTATGATACTAAAGCAGGCACTGATACCAAGAGCTGTAACTATCTGCTTCAAGAATTATCGAAATGGAAATGACGATCTCAAAAAGGAATGACGATTCAGAAAAGCTTCGGCCCTGGGAAGATCAAAATGCATTTGACATAGTTTCCGTGTTGATGTGAAATAAAGTGTCTTTAAAAGTGTAATTTGAGATCAAAAATCCCCATCTTCAAACATAAATACTGCCCCGCTTATCCAATTACACTACCTTGTTTCATTACAATGGTCTGTAATATATTTCTTAGGAATACAAGGCTTAAAATTAATAATAGAAAAGGACAAAATTGCCATGTATATTTCTCTAGATAGATTTTCATCTAGCAGCAGGACTTCACTTCTGATTCACTCGCTGGTTCTCTCTAACCTTTACATTATTCATTAATCAAACTAGAAACCTGCTTTCAAAGTCAGTGCATGGTAGTAATTATTTACAGTTGTGCATAGTATTTAATTTTAAGCAGTGACAAAAGCAGGCATGTCCAGAATCATAAGGCTTATCATTTTTCTTCCGTTGGAAGTGAACTATCTCAAGAAGCTAAAAGTTGCAAACTTCTCTTCAATATCTCTGCTGCCATCAAGACAAAATGCAGTGCAACTGATACCTTTGAACTTGTACAACTAAAAATAAATAAAAGTGAAAATTAAGTAATATATAATGTATTAACTCCTTTAAATAAAAGGAATAAGGAGCTTTGCTATCAGCCTTGATGAGCGATTCATTTCTCACTGCACAGTCTGTCTACTGTCACTTTGAGGTATTTTTCACCATACAAAACAGAGCCTCAGTACTATCCCTGAAAATGAAAGTCAGTTTTAAGAACTATATACAACAGGCACGTCTGCTCTTTGAAACCCCCCGCTACCCCCCACAAACACACAAATACAACTTCAAAGCAGGAGAACTATTGCAAATGTATAAACCTACTTCAGATCAGTCATGCTGGATGAAACTGGACTGCATTTGCAGCATTTTGCTCACCTGAAACAACATTGATCTGAGGACAAATATAATCAAAGAAATGCACCACTGAAGAGCAATGCACGTATTATAATGAGAATAAGGAAGGAGAGATGTAATTGTGGTCACTCAGATTTCTCCTTCACCATTAAGATTCTCAAAAATACTGTAGCGTTCTGGATAAAAACATATCTTACTGTATTCTCAGCAGGGAAATCCCGGGAAACAACAGCATGGGCTTTGCTCGCAAAAATTTACTTACTCTCTAGCCTATGTCTCTAAAAAAGAACAGGGTGCCCCTTCTACAAAAAGATACTACACACATTCCAAGCGAAAATTCTACTTAGAAAACAAAATAAAATGAAGCCTCATATTCCTGACAGAGAGAAAAAAGGAGCAATTCTAGCCTTGTCACTGTGATGATCAGCATCCATGAAAAAATAGCTATTTATCCTGCAAGTTGAAAACGTTAATGCCTTCTTCAGATATAACCTCTTTGTGAATAAAACAATAATAGCAACTCATCAGAGAGTTCTTCCAAATACATATATATATATATATATATGCGCATTTCTAGCTTAACTATTATGTACGGTTAAAGGGGATCTTTGGTTGCCAGGAATCATACTCACAACCTGCATAGGTACATTCATTGGTCACATCCCAAAAGACTCTGCCTGCATACCATTGTACTACACCTATATGAACATGGCAAAATATGTAAGTTTATAAAAGTTATGCATGCCCCAGTTTCTCTGAAATAACATTTACCTTTGAATGAATCCCAAGCACTACTTTTCAAAGTTTATTCAAGTATGCCACTAAACTTGCCCATACATTTTGTCCCACATATAATATGCTACACCTAGAAAATATCCAGGAGGGGGAGGAAAAATTAATAAACAATTTTATAATTAAAACCATAAAATACTAGTTTTCTTTAAAGAACTAATCTGATGAAGGACACAAAGAAAAAAAGAAGGGAAAAAACCCGCCTACATTAAGAGCCAAACAAGATAATAATTGTGCATGTCTGGCTAAGAGAATCTAGAGGGCAAGCCTTACGTCATTGGCACTTGGGTTACCATGGTGAGTGATTTATTGATATATATCAAGAATGAATAGATCAAAGGCAGCAAGATGACAGGTGATCAATCAAATGTCAAATCAAAGCTGGCAATCAACTGGAAAGCTGATTTTTCAGTGGGTGGGTCTGGCAGAAGAAAAATGAACTTCCATATTGCGCTTCCCAGAAACAAAACCCCACCACACTATTAAAAAAAAATAAAAAGCAATTAAGCAGCCTGAAAGAAAACTCTTTGAAAAGATTTACTATACAGGCCCACTCATCTGTTTCTTTTTCTTGGCCCCCAAAAGAAAAAGAACACCCTACAAACGACAAAACAAAACACTTCCAAAGTTGCAAACTATTTTCTTCTTTAAAATAAAAAAATAAAAAAAATTGCAAAACCACTTGGCATGTGCAAATATATAAACTCGGCTACAAAACAAAAGAAGGATTTGATTTGAAAATGTGGATTGTCTTCTAACAGTCAGAACGTTTCATTTTATTTCCTGTTGCAATTTTCACCACTGATGATCAAAGGCTGAACTTCCCCACCGGGTTCATCAGCAGAGACAGTCCCTGTACTATTTCAGGCATACACAACGCACACACACACACAGAGGCACACACACCCGGCCAGCATTGCCACCAGAAACACGGCGAAATAAAAGATTAAACACACCGACCCACTTCGCGAAACACACGTTTTTAAAAACAAAAACCACCGGGAGGGGGTGGGGGTGGGGGGGTGGAATAAGAGGGGGGAAAAAAAAGACTAAAGCGGGAAGCAAATGGGAGGCTGCTTTCGGTTCGGTAAGGGAAAGGGGCCGGGGGAGAAGGGGAGCCGAGTGGAATAAAGTTGGGGGGAAAAGTTTAGCCAGGGCAGGATGGGAGCTGGGAGCGGGAGGCAGCGGGGACCGAGCGCGGTGGGAGCGGTGGGAGCGGCGGGAGGGTGGAAGGGGACAGCCCATGTCAGAGTAAAGATCTTGGCAATAAGGGATGAAACTGGCTCCACAGAGTTACGAAGGGAAAGGGAGGGGGAGGGGGGATAAATAAATAAAGATCCAGCCCGGAAAAGCAAGGGTGACCCTAAATAATAATAAAGATGGGGGGTAGGATTGGAAGGAGTGGAGAGACAGAGGCTGTGTAAGTGGATGGCTTCTCCTTACCTGCAGCCCGTTTGGGTGCTTGCTGTTTCCTCCTTGGCATCGCTCTACTTTCTCCAATCTCACTTCTGTCCCCAGATCCGAGAGCCCTGAGACGCTCCTGAGTCGTGTTTCTCTGCCTCTCAGCTGCTTTCCCCAACACCCCCCTCAAGCCTCCCCTGCCCCCCTCCTTTCCACTTCACTGATAGGAACCTGTTTGGTTTTTATTTTATTTTAGAGATCTAGGTTTCTTTCTTTCTCTCTCTCTCTCTTTTTTTTTTTTTTTGGTTTGCTTTTTTTTTTTTTTTTTTAACTGTTGCAACACTTGCTTTGCTTTGATTCAAACATCCAAGCTCAGGAGCAAATGAAAGGCGCCCACAGTGCCAGAGAATGGTAATAAATAAATAACAAAATAGATATGTATATATTAAAAAGGCAGCTCTGGAAAGACTGTGGGGCTGGCTGCTTCCTCCCTTTCCTCTCCTCTCCTCCTCCTCCTCGCAGAGCTGTATGGCGGAGCGGTGCCCGGGTGTGCGTGGTGTGTGTGTGCGTGCGTGCGTGTGTGTGCGCGGAGCGCTGCAGGTTCCGTGCTGTCAGATGCCAGGCAGTGAGTGATATGGGAGAGGACAGGGAGGCTTTGGATGGAAGGAAATCTGGTATTCACACACACACACACACGCACACGCACACACACGCACACGCACACACGCTCGCACAGGCACACGCACACACACACACACACACACACAGGCAGGGCGAGGCGATGCCAGCAAACATCGATCCACTGAGCAAACTGAACATTAACAAACTCCTCCTCCGCGACCTGATGACAGGATGAAATTTACTCCGCGCAGACAGGCGGCAGAGCAGTTTATTAAAGAGACCGGGCGCGCCGGCACCGGGCCCAGCGGCACCTGGGGCGCGCCGCCC
>JAVJGI010000002.1:8906735-8919556 GCA_035590275.1 Ibycter americanus | reverse complement strand
GCCCGGCGCCGGGGCCTCCGGGGGGGGCCCTTCCCCTGCTGGCATCTCATTCCTCGCCCTAACGGCTGCCCCAGCGTGGGGAGCAGCAGGGGGAACCGGCGCATTGCATGTAAGCGCAAAGTTTGGTGAAGTTGCGGTGACAGCCAGGGCTGCGCTGGAGGCCCCTGTGCGGGGGGGGGGGGCGCGGGGGACCGGGGTGAGGGTGCTGCGCTCCAGCCCCCCCTGCGCCCCCAGCTCCCCCCGGCACCTCCGGTGAGGGGGAACCGGGTATGTCCGTCGGGTGCTTCTGCACCCTCACGGCGAGCCAGATCTGCGTCCCGTCCGCCCGTACGGGAGTCCTCACCCTTTCAGGGAGCCCCACAGGCGGCCAGGCCGAGCAGGGCAGGTGACAGCGGAGCTCTGCGCCGGTTTGTTCCCCAAGACCCACGGAGATAACTTCCCCTGCCCCACTTGCTTGTTTCAGGCTTTTATCCACAGCTGCTGTTAACACTTGAGGGTTTCAAAGTGCTTGGGGGCTGAAAGGATGGATTAATTTCTATACGTTCAACTATAACTTGTGTAAGACCTCTTAAAACCGGATTTTGCAATACCTCGTAGCCTGATCCCAGAGTCTGATGTGGAACGGAGTTCTTAGATACTTTTTTTTTCTGTTTTGGCATTTGTATCTTTCTAACTAAACTATTGGGTTTAATAGGAATAATTTGCATCCCTCTCAAATCAACCTGTGAGACCAGGCTCTGTTACAAAGCACCGGCAAGAGCCGCTGTGTTATAGCCGGTGTCACTGGCGATCTGCAGTCGGCAGCCCTGCAGCTCAGGCGGGGAATGAGTTTCTCCAGGCAGACCCCTAAGTGACCTTTGTATTTAGCAGCCTAATATGAGATTGTGTTTATGAAAGTGTCCATCTAACTGATTTCGCTTAAATTATTTGATAGCCTTCCCTGTACGAACTCGAGCAATTTTTATAAGCAATTTGAAAGTATTTATTGGCGCAAGCAAACGCTTAGTTTGAAAGATAAAATAGGATAACACTACTATAAAATACTCATTTTTCCACTTCTGCCTAGCATAACTCACTCAGAAGTGAACAGCTCTGCTTGAATCAGTCGGAATTGCACAGACCTCTTATACCTGTGTGCAGCACGTGTAAAACCCTGTTGGCTCACACCAGGGGATTTCTGCTGTGTCTCCAGCCTGGGCAGGGGTAAACACAGGGCCCAGGGGGGCTGTGGCACCGGCAGCAGCGGGGCAGTTACCCGGCGCTGTGACGAGAGGTGACGCGCTATCTGGTTCCTAAGTGTGGCACTGGACATGGGTCAGGTAGTTCAGGAGTAAGGTGGCAAGCTAGGAGTTTCTTTTCCCACTTCATCCAGCGTTGATTTGTGACTTTGAACCCTTTCAGCTCCTGTGTCTCTGTTCCCAAATCAGAAAAAAAGGAGATACTTCCAACTGGTTTTATATTTCCTCTCCTTCCTGGCTGTGCAGAAAGATACTGCACCTCTGATTAGGATAGTTTGTTTATTAGGAAGAATTGTGTTTTAAATGCTGTTTGGACACAATGAAGTTTTATTAACGATTCTCCCAAACCGTGGACATGGTGTAAGGTGCTGGGACACTAGCAGGCATTGGGGAGGGGGGAAAATGGCAAAGTCCCTCAGATTTTAACCTCTTCATCTGGGATCTGCTACTTTTGCGCAAGTTGAAAAGATCGAAGCTCTAGATGTAAGCAAAGCAGCGGTTCAGTGTAGTCTGGGATCAGCAAGTAGCGGCTATTGTTCTCTAGAGTCATGGCTTAAATCCAAATGCTACACACTGGGTATGGTATTTGTATCAGTGGCGTTTTCAGTCTCAACATGCAAGATGAGAAAGTCACTGTTTTAAATGGTTACTCCTTTGGGAAGGGGAAATTGAGAAGATGGACTTCTGAGTAGAGCACTAGTGAGATGGCACCCTATCCTCGGTGATAAATGGGAGCATTAACAAGGCTTGGTCGAGAGGAACCCTACAGATTTATGGCTTCCTGTCTCCACCAGCAGATGCCATTATGGCTGACAGAACAGAATGCCTTTCAAGAGGGAACTGGGGTGGGATTATGAAAAAGGGGAAAAAAAGCAAGCAGAATCTGGTGTCCGTTTTTATCCACTGGTCAGAATTCGCCGATAGGTTTGAATAGAGCTGAAAATATACAGCATTTGTGTGCTCCCTCCTTCTCTTATTTATAACTAAGTTGGTGAAGGTCATTTAGCATCTCTTTTAGCACAGGAAGAACCCATAATATTTACTGAAAGCATTTTTGCACACTTGAAAATTAGAGATAATAAAATGAACAGATAGCACTGGAGGCTTCCTTGGCTTATCCAATGGAATAATCTTGATGGGTGCTTAATGTTTACTTTGGAAATGTAGCAAATGATTCTGAAGCTATATTCAATTTTATCTATTTTTATTACATTGCAGAATAATATTTCTCTTTCCTGACAAAATGTTATGACCAGTAATAGAAATGGCAGTTATGCATGTTCAAAAAAGAGTAATCAAATCTCATGCTTCAGGGCATGAGCTGAATTCCCCACTGGGATCCGTAAGGAATTTTCTCCCCCCAACTACAGCAATATACAATCAACTAGGTATGTTCTTACAGGTTTTCCTATTTCTTGGTTATGTGCAGATTACATGGAACGATAGTGTGACCTGGGATAGTGAAAATCCTCTGTTGCTATAGCTTTGGGGTGCTTTTTGGTCTGATTTTTCAAAATAATGTGTGTGGTTTGTTGTGTATTACAGTCAAGTTTACAGACGTTTTTGTGCACAACAAAGGGCCAAATACACTTTGTGTACTTGACTCTGATAACAGTTCCCATCACGAGTAGTCACAACGAACTCAGCTGTGTTACTTGAAGTGTCTTATCTTAGTTAGTATTATTGTCTGTTGTTCCTTCTCTGGCTGCTATACTGATAACTAAATGTGAGGATTTTTTTCTTTCCTTCCCCCCCCCAAGTTATATACATGAAGGTACATAACTCATCTCGAATTAAATTAATCTCAGAGTTGGTGACCCGCTTCACGCTTTGCATGCCACTTTAGAGAAAGAAAAAGGGGTATTCTGACAAGTTCTACAAAGAACAAAAAAAATCAGAATTTTTGGGGGTTTGACAAATGAAAAATTTTTGTAGTGTAGCTATATATATTGCCAGCTAATGACACTGTCAGCTTCAACTGAGTACCTTGGTAAGTGATCCGGTGCAGTCCTCTCTGCCCAGTGGTAGGATTAACTACACTTGTTTTACTCGAGGCACATTTGACCAATACGAAGCAAATTCAACCATTCCTCTGGGCAATTTCTAGTGGCCTTACCATTAGAAAATTTTCCTACTGTTGAATGACCTGTCTGTTTCTTTTTATGGCATTCTCAAATGAAATGGAGAACAGTTTATTTCCTTCCTCTTTGCAGCAATTTTTAATATATTTGAAGACTTATTACATCTACTCACCAAACAGCCTGGATTTCTTCAGTCCTTCCTTGTAGGTCATGTTTTCTGGACCTGGCACTATTTTCATTGTTCTGTGACTGGACAACGTATGTTTTGAAGTGCAGCGCCAAAAACTGGATTCTGTATTGCGTTTGAAATCTTCCCAGCACCAAGTGGGATTACTTCACATGTCTAACATATGACACTCCTGTTTATATGTCCCAGTTTGACATATGCCCTTTTTGCAACAGCATGACACTGTTGACTCATGTACAGCTTCTGATTCACTGTAACCCCAGATGCTTTCTTGCAGAACTGCTTTGTAATCAGTTGTCCCCATCCTATATTTGAACAGCTGATTATGCATCAGTGACAACTTCGCACTGATTCATCTTGAATTGCATCCTATTTTTTCAGACTGTTTCTGCAATTTGTCAAGATCATTCTGTATTACAATGCTGTCTTCAAAGGCTGTTGCCGTTCTCCTTAGCTTGGTACCATCTGCAGATACCATGCTAAAAATTTTCTGTTCCACCTTCAAAGACATTAATAAAAGTATTGGAGATTGCTGGGCCCAGGACCTGCTCCAGACATTATTCCAGCCTGACAATGGGGCCATGACGTAATTTTGGAGTATGATTTTCTGACACCTTCCAGCACCCTGCAGTAATGTCATCTGGAGGATATCCCGTAGCTCATGTGTGAGACTGTTACTTGAGACAGTGGTGGAAGCTTACAGAAGTCAAGATACATGACATCCCTGTCCACACGGTCTGTCACACTGTCATGGAATGAGATTAGGTTGGTTTGACATGATTTGTCTGGAATAAATGCATGTTGTCTGTTGTTCATCTCCAAAAAACCTTAGTCTAGGTTCTTACAGGTAGTTTGGTTATTTTGTTCTAGTAATTTTGTGTGAACAGGAGGTAAGATGACCCAATGGTCCCTTCCCAGCCTTCCATCTTAAAGATAGCTGCCGTGTTTGCACTGGTCTGAGTCTTCTGGAAACCACTGGTCCTCCATAGATCTTCAGGGATGATCACTGGTAGTTCAGAAATTCTGAGTTTAATAGCCTGACCTTATCTATGTGCTTTCTAAGTGCTCTTGGAACTCTTCTTCCTGACTGTAGCCAGAGCTCCCACTATTCTGACACTGGTCCTGATTGTTTTTGCAATCTGATCACAGCTGATTCCCATAGTGAAGATGAAAGTAAAAAAGGCTTTCTTAGGGTGACCTGTCAAAAGCTTTCTCTCTTTACTGAGTGACAGATGTAATCTTTCCTAGGTCTTTTCCTGTGTAGAGAAGGCACTTACCAAACACTTTCTTCTTATTATGTTCCTTGCTAGTTGTATTTCATTCTGTGACTTTATAATTTTTCCCTGTGCGTTCATGGTCACTATAAAAAACTCATTTCTGCAAGTCTTTCACATTTAAACAAATGCTTCTTTGTTTATAGAATATGTATTTGGGACTTTTTGTAGAACTATTCCTTGCCATGCTGTAGAACAGTCTTTTTCCCTACAAAGGGGTAGAACAGCAGCAGCACTGGGGCAAAATCCATTTCCATTTTCTCTGAACACAGTTCACTTACTCCCATTTAGTGGGATGGTAGGGAAGGTTAAATTGCACCTCCTGGGATGAAATCCTCATATTGCTAATAATTTATATTTTGAGTAACAGCAGGCAGCATTTCCAGAGCCCCTTGCCTTCTAATCTTCAGCTAAAGGATTCACCCTTTGGCTGCAAAAAAGGCATTTGAGTTTGAACTCCCATCTTACTGCAAAAAATAATCTTTTGTGGCCAAGTAACGAGAATTTAAAACAGTGCAATGGTTTGCACAGCTCTGGCAGCAGCTACCTTCTCCAGCCACATCTGTGGTTCATCTTCCATCACAATGTCATCAGCTAAAATATCACATAAGATCTCATTCAGAACTATACATAAGGCTCGCCATGCATTTTTTAACTATGACATCCTATTTCCAGAATTTATAATTCAGTCTTGCAAACCTACTGCAGACTGAAACAGCCTGGAAGCTCTCATTTTAGGAACTGAATTTTCCTTCTTTAAATCACAACAAATCTCCAGTTTAGAAAAACAACAATAAACACGCCACTTTTTCTGAAATAAGCACAGCAACACTGTAATACCATTTCCCAACCAAACCAGCAAAAGCAGCTAATTGAATTAGTTTGATCTAAAAGTTGTTCATACTGCAATCCACAAACCTCATATTTTCTTCAGTGGATTTTGAGTTAAGTCCCCAATCAGCAGGCACACTGGACTAGTGGATTTATTTTCTTTTCTAAAAAATAACAACATCTTTAGAACTTTTTAAAATAATAACAATTAGCTGGAATTGGGCAGGCAATGGACTGTAGTCTTCGAAGAGTCTTTGCAAAAATACGTAACTGAAAAAAGAAGAAAAAATGAGAACTGCCATTTTCAGGGTGAAAAAGCAACACCAAGAAGGCAGTGTTCTTCCAGAAGTTTTTTCCTAAAATATCGTATTTCATTGGAACATATGTTTTAATAGATTTTTTTAAAAATATGCTGTGAATGTTAAAATTGTAAAATGGACATGTTTTATGCAATGCCTGCATAACCTTACTGCAAAGCAGAAGCTTGAAGATGATATCAGGGTGGTTTTTTTTCTGTTAATCAAAAAAATTGTGCAGTACTGTAATTGGGAAGAGGCGAAATGAAAACCACAAGGACTGCTTTTGGTCCTGTCTCTTAGAGAGCAATGTTTTTAAGGAATCCTGTGCCCATATGAAATTCACACTTAGAAAGGTCTTGTCTGTTACTTGCCGGTAGCTAAGAGGTTGTGAGGTTGCATCTTCTGGAGGAGGCACAAAAAGAAGGCAGAAGCAGTTTTCTTTTGGAAAGTGGAACATCTTTCCTCTTTTGAAAGTACTAAGGGGATGGGAGAGGCCAGGCCACTTACAAAGGCAGGTAAGTAAATACCGGGAGCTCTTTGATGCTTTATTTCTCTCTTCCTTTTAAAGACTAAGTAGCCATCCAAATAAAGAGAGCAGGTAAACTGTAGAAAATATATTACAGTGTCGACAAAGCCAGATAAACATCTACAGAAAACTTTGGGTTAGAAGCTGCTTGCCCTGAGCAGAAGGCAAGGCAAAGACATAGACGTTTGGGACTAAAGTTGCTTTTAAAAATGGCTATAGCAGCGTTGATTTGACAAAGTATGCAAATACCCCGATCTGTCTAGATAATTTCATTATAAAGCACCCAGTCACCATGGTATTGGGATGTATGCTATCCATTATACCACAAATGAATTGTTTGTGCAGTGTAAGCCTATTCTTTCTTTTATTGGTATGATTATTTATTATTATTATTTATAGTTAGAGAATACAATTATGCTGGCAATTGGAATAATTGATGTATCTGTAAAATAATATGGGGGCTAAAATGATACCAGTACTTTCTAAAGCCTCTAGTATTCTGCCTGTGATAATGGTTGGGGAAAAGGTGAGGTGCTAAATACTTTACAGATCTGTAATTCTCTATGTTGCCACTTGTACCACGTCACCCACTGAGCCATACAGGGATTATTTTTTTTTTAATGTCAAGTAACAATAAATGGATAAACACAGTTTACACATAAAAGGCACATTTGTTTAATATACAATGCAGAGAAAGTTTAACTGTAATGCTAAAGTCTGTGAAAGGGACAAAATGCTTAATATACTTTTAATTGAAATGTAATTTTAATAAAACAAACCTCTTACGGGTATAAGGGTCAAAGTTTTCATACAGCAAAAAGCAACAATCCCATGTGCAAATCAGAGGGCCAAAAAAATTGAAGACTGACCCTGCATTTCTGGGTGGGACTCACCAGCTCCTCGCCAGGTGTTCCCCGTAGACCCTGCAGACTGCCCGCACGAGCAGCAGCTGCTGGGGAGCAGCGGGACTACTTAGGTGAGCTGCTGCTGCTGCCCTGGGCTTTTAGGGTGCGTGCTGGGTGGTGGTGGCTGCTTTCTATCTAGAGGTGCGGATCCTGTCTTGGCTCTCTTTATATGTGCCTCTGTCATGTCAGTGGTTATCAGTAGTAATTTTTCTTGTGTGTCCTGTGTAGTCTTGATTTGAATATGGGCTGTGAAGGAGTTCCTCTGAAGGAAACAATCTTCTCTCTCTTGCTAAGTGGAGAGTGTAACCTGTGAACTCAGGCACCTAACTTAAATTGCTTACACCTAAGGTAAGTGCCCATCTTTAGTGTTTTGTCTGCAACCAATGTGCAAACTTCTTTGGGTTAAATAAAATAGAGTTTTACTAGTGAATCATGTGCAACTGTGAAGCTGAGAAGCACAGAGCATTTTGTCTAAATTATTGAGGGTTACAAAAGAAGCAGATCAGATATATTTAAGTTTTGTGGAAGTCTAAGATGTTAAGACTAAAAACTGTGAGGCAGGGTAGGCAACGTCCTTCTGAACTGGAAACTTGGGAACAAAAAGGAGGGTATTCAGAAACAAGAAAGACTTATTGCTTGATTACAGTAATGGGCTTCGTATTAAAAGTGTCGAAAATAGTCATGATAATAAACCTAGAAAACTAGTATTTTTGGAGTCTGGAGGCTAACAACAGAGAGGAATAATGCTGTATTTATGCTTACTCAGGAAAAATGCTGTGTGGTACTCTTTCTTTGATTTAAAATAAAAGTGCCAGGAGTTTTTTAATGGCTATCACTGGTTAGAATATTTTTTCTTTGTTCCTAAAGCATTAGGTATTTTTGAAGCACCTGTGTCACTAGTGCCAAAATTACTTGCATCATTGTATGCTGCCTCACACCTGTTTTGGAGGAAATGGAACGAGTTCTAACAAACTCTGTCTCAGTCAGGGTATAGATCAAATTCAGGTGCTGATCCAGCCCATCCTTAGCTTATGGGAACTGGTGGGACCAAGTATTAGAATGATACATCATCCCCCTTGAACTGAGCCTTGTTGCCCGATACTGGCAGGAAACACGTTTGGTTACATTACTTGTTTCTGCCTTGCAAAGGTGAGGGTGTTTGGTGTGCAAATGGGCAGACACTTTAATGTTCACAATATCTGTCTGTTTCTGGAAAAGAAGTCTGAGGCTGTTCGGTTTGGCTTTAAGAGTCTTCCATAAAAAGCAGGATGCTTAATGGGCGAATGGAGTTCTAGTTTTGTGGAACAATATTACAAAAGGAGACATCAAGCCATTTTCATGGAAATTGAATGACACTTTTATGGGTCTTTCTCTACTTCTGCTTTTAATATAAACTGTATTGTAAATACAGGTGGAAAAAAAAAAAGCTCACCTGTCAAAATATAGCTCTGTTTGGTTACCTCTGTCCATGGGACAATTTTAGTAACCTGTCAATCAATGGGCTGCTAAATAGCCTCTCCAAAGCACAATCTGCTATTTCAGACGACATCAGTGTGTCAATCATTTATTGAATCAAAGCCAAATTTGAAGCAAAGCAAGCCCAGTTTGTCAATCACTTCTCAGTATTCTCTCCACTAACCACCTGACAGCTTTTAACTTTTCACTTTTATATTCCATGCAGCTAGTTAAGATTCTTTCATTTTTAATTGGCCTTCTTTTATGATTGGTAGCTAAGCAACTAATATGTTGTTTTATATGGTAATAATGGGCCCAAACTTGAGAGCTTTCTTGACCATTCCTATTTGTTGTTGGGAAATTATTTTCCTTCAAGTTGCTAAATAGCAGATGTAGCAGAAACAGTTATTTAATTATGGGTTGTCCTGTTGTTTCTATCTATAAACACTTTTGGCACTGTTTAAAAATAAACACTGCATGCGCTGGCAAATATATACTGAGTGATTTTAACTCCTGATAGAGTCCCTTGGAATTTCACTGCTCATTTACAGGGAAAACTGGGTGCAAAAATGAAAGAATTGCCAAAAAGCAGTTTGGAAAAATATGAGCAAAGGGTAGAGTGAGGAATCTCTGTACCAGAATCCCACTAGGCTTTAATCCAACCTGATCAGTTTTCAGTCTTAATTTAGGTACAATTAAATTTCTGTGGCCAACTACAATGCTCTGAACCACCATCTCTCAAAACAAGCCAGAAGCCCTTCCTGAACAAGCTCAGCTGGCTTTTCAGTCCAAAACACTGTTTTGAGTTAATTAAGAATTTCTGTACCTGACACTTATAACTTTTGGGTCAGAACTGCGTCCCTCAAAGGTGATCACAAATCCTGGGGTGGTTTCAGTCCCATCTCCCCATCACACACAAGGCGAACACTGCTTTCACATGTGTAAAGTGATCTTGCAGCTAGTAGTAAATGTTCTTGCCTTTCTATTTCAAAAGACTGTCATCAGTAAAGCCAATGTGTTGTTTTCAGACAGGAAAAATTAAGTTTCTGTCCTTTCCATGAAAGGAAGTTTGGAAAAAGAACTATTTCTGTGTTACAGAAAATTCTATTTTGGGTTCAAAAGAGTTTTCTTCATTTAATTCTTTTGCATATCTGTTTGATGGGCTTCTGGCTGTCTTTTGACAGACTGCTGTCATCTGGTTTGATCCAAAACTGTGAAACTCCAGATGTGCCCGAGAACTTGGGAGAACATGGGTATAGTTTTGCAAAAAGCTGCAGTAGGTTTCAAGGCAATCTGATACCAAATGTACTTCCCAGTCCTATTTGAATTTTACGTTGGTTTTTATATTATTTTAACCAAAGACTTAGTAAAAGAGACTGACAGCCCATGAGGACTGAGTGTGGAGTGGCGAATGGGGGTTTTGGTGGAGTCTAGAGTGTTTCAGAAATCCACTCCAGATGCTAAATGTAGGCGCCTTCCCCCATTTCTGAAGCTGAGGGAGGTTCTGGGGAGCACTGGGAAATATGCTAGTGCTGTGAATAAGTGTCCCTCTTTGGAGGAAGATCCTAGCAGCCTGTTGAGATCAAATAATTAATAAACTAAAAGAAAAGCTATAAAGCAGATCATCCTTTGAAATTTGAAAACAGCAACTACTGCTAGCTTGCAAATGGGTTCTTAAGGAAGTGCCAAAAATATAGTTTGGGTTTTTTCTCTTGATGGGACTTCTGATATCTTCCTTTCAAATCAATGGAGTTAATAATGAGTTTACTCTGAGATCAAGGATGGGCATCTACTCTTCAACAACGTTCTGATAAATGAGGTGCAAGTTTGCTGGACTGCAGAAGTCATTAAGAGATATTTTTATGGACAGATTCGTACTATTTATATAACTAGATATTAGCAAAAGTTTAAAAAAGGTGTTTTGATCCCAGGCTGCCTCCATAGTTTGGCACAGATTGTTAATCTTGGCTCAAAGGGTGTTCAGGCCTGGCTGAACATGATGCTTAGCTCTTGTAGTTCAGGCATCTGAGCAGAGGGGAAACCCACACAGCACCCACCTACACAGCACCTGCTCTGTGAATCGGCATAAGACTCTCAATGGAAGAATTAAGATACACAAGATCACAAATATTATACCAATAAGAAAAGGGCAGGGTCAGGAAAGGCAGAAACTCTTGCAGGGGATTTTTTTCAAACAGCTCCATCATGGTCATTCGTGTAGAAACAATACTAAGAAGTATCCTCCTATGTGTGGAAATGTCAGTCTGCCTGCATACGTGTTATTACTCCTGTCCTATAGCTCCTCTTAAGGACCCTTTGGACCAGAAGAAATTATACTTTTAAGTGTATTCAAGCATATAAATTGTACAGTGGCATTTTTGTTAGATGAAGCATGTTGGTCAAGAACAACTCCAAAGGACCTGCTTGGTTGAAATTCCCAGCTGGGCAGAAATACTGGGGCAAAGTTTCTCTGTGTATTGATGCGGTAGTTGGCTCAGTCTTCAGTGGATGCATTGAAAGACAGTGACTTGCTGTAGTGTCATTGATTACACAGGGTGCATGAGGACTTGAAAGGTTTATAGAGCCATTCATCCCAGGCAAACCTACAAATATGGGGTCTGAATCTGTTCTTCTCTTGGTTAGTGGTAGTTCTTCTCTGGGAACTTACTGTGGTAAGGTAAACATGTTCCCTGGAACAAGAGAGATAAAGAACAGGAGCTTTCCTTGATTATTAATGCTACCTTGTTCTTTATTGCATGGTACATGCGGAGCTTTGTAGTGGTGCAGCCCCAGTACTTGGGCTGAGTCTCTGTTTCTCTTTGCCTTATACTGAGATTAGTTCCTACAGTTCATGGCAGAGTACTGCTTGTCCCTGAGTGAGCTGTGCAGGGGTCTCCATCTAAAATGTTAATATTCACCGTTACCTAATTAGCAAGCCCATTTTTCCACTGATGTGTCAAAAAGTTGATCTCCAATCAGCAGTGTCAACTGCTGCCTTTGTTTACCCCTATCGTGGGAGCAGCACAAAGACAAAAGCGATGAATACCTTTCCTAATTGGAAAGGGAGGGAGAATTTGCTGAAACAGAATACAGTTACCTATGCTGGAATTCTTCCAGGATACTCTGGTTAACACAGCTACCCTTCCAACAAGTAAAACGGGATCTTTAGCTCTGCTGAGTGCTTGGATTCTTTGAGTTTACATCTCAAACGCCTACTAACCAGGAGCACTGTGCAGCCCACTAAATCATCAGTAACCCTACCCGTGTCACCTTGGTGTTACTTGGAGTCCCTTCTGTCACATTCTTACCAACCCGCTGTGCAGCTTGCGGCAGTCGGAGCATTTCCAGGAGCACAGAAAAGAGGCTGTGGTTACAAACCATTTTTATAATCTAGAATTTATACATAGAACACTGTAACTGGTGTCATTTAGAAGTACTAACTGCTAAAACTGCTAGCTTTCAAAACAGAAAAGCACGGCTTAATGCTTGCTCAGTTATACAGGGTACTTCAAACACAAAGTGAGGTTTTCCTTGTTTGCACGTGGAAGGGTAGTATGCAAGATGGGCTTTGTTCAAAGCGATATTTGTTCTTTAGAACTAGAACCGAGAGCAGAATGGGTTAATATACACATACAAATGTGTATACACATGCACTAAGCTTGATGTCATGTAAGGAATTTAAAACCATGGAAAATCACCCTGGGAGATTTCAAATTGGCAACAAAAAAATTAAGATTGCTTAATTTTAAAACCTGGCTATTATTTGTCTGAAATAGCAGACTTAGCTGTGGGTTTTTATAAATATGAGTATGAGCCAGCAGTGTGCCCAGGTGGCCAAGAAGGCCAGCAGCCTGGCTTGTGTCTGGAACAGCGTGGCCAGCAGGGCCAGGGCAGGGATCGCCCCCCGGCACTGGGCACTGGTGTGGCCGCACCATGAATCCCGTGTTCAGTGTTGGGCCCCTCAGTGCCAGAGGGACGCAGGGGGGCTGGAGCGTGTCCAGAGACAGGAACGGGGCTGGGGAAGG
>JAVJGI010000002.1:8895341-8906420 GCA_035590275.1 Ibycter americanus | reverse complement strand
CTGAGAAGAAACCTTATCGCTCCCTACAACTGCCCGACAGGAGGCTGTAGGCAGGTGGGGGTCGGTCTCTTCTCCCAGGTAATAAGTGATGGGGTAGGAGGAAATGTCCTCAAGTTGTGCCAGGGGAGGTTTAGATTGGATATTAGGAAAATTTCTTCACCAGAAGGGTTGTCAAGCACTGGAACAGGCTGCCCAGGGAGGTGGTGGAGTCACTATCCTTGGAGGTATTTAAAAGATGTCTAGATGTGGCACTTAGGGACATGGTTTAGTGATGGACTTGGCAGTGCTGGGTTAACGGTTGGACTTGATGATCTCAAAGGTCTTTTCCAATCTAAATGATTCTATGATTCTATAAATCCTAAAAGATATGCAGGATTTCATACACCTACAGACCCCTTCTTTTGTTAGTAATGGCTTTCTGATTAATTGCATATGTTCTATACTCATAAAGTTGAAGAGTATTTGAGTGCCTGAAATTATGAGCACTTCAGCAGACTAGTGAAGATATCTGCAATGTAAACTTTACACATACATGGTCTGCCCTGCCAGTGACCTTAATCTTATTCTAGCAGGTGAACACAGCATGTAATGCAGTCAGTGTGAGCTTTTTCCTGATCCCTTTTTAAGCACACACTAATAACGTTCATGTAAGTGTAGATGCTGTTGTGGGCTCAGGTCACTAGAGAATGTAATGAACTAAAATCACTTGTCCTCAGAAAATGGTGCTTTGAACAGGTAATGCTCAAGCAACTCATGTTTTCTATACTGTCCCCTATACCAATGTTTTTATAACACTTAAAGAAGAATGTAAGGGCTATGGTACCATTAGGGCTTTGATCTAGCTGAGCTGATTTGACAGGTTTGAGGCAAGCATAGATACATCAGCCTGAAAATAATTCTGTATTACTTCACGCCTCAGTTTCTCTGGGAATAAATATTGATACGATGTTTTCCAGGATTTACTTTTCAAGGATGGCATGAAACTTAATTTTCACCATCTTTTGAAGAGTTTAGATTTTCTGGTAAAAGATTCATTTGAAAGTGATACAACTATGCTCTAAAACATTGTGTAAGCTACCAGACCTTGTACTTCCTCTTTAAAGAACAGATCATAAACCCTTTGGTACCATTCAGTATTAGAACCCATTCTAAAATTACTGGGAGGATGACTAGCAAAAATCTTGTGCTGTTCTTTGTTATTGCTTAAAACTAGAACTTAAGTTTTCATTCTCATGAGAAAAGCCAGGTGTTTTATTGACAGTATGGATGCTATATTGGGGAAGTAGGTTTGCCTAAGAGAACATAAATTACTCCTTTATTTTCATTTTTGCTTGCTTAATATCCATGCTGTGTTTTATATCTTGACATTTTTTGGTAGCTGTAGAACTGTGCTTCATAGTACTTGAAGTGGTTTAATAAAAAGTATCTGCAACTCTGGCTTAATTTACTGGCAAAGTGTGATTTCTTAAGTTATGGAGAGAAATTGGAATCTCAGGTTTATGTCTACACCGTTCTATACATTGCAGATTGACATGGTATCATAATAAATGAAGTATCAAATACACTGCTGTAACCAGTTCTGGAAACCTTGAGGTTATCCTTTTTACAGTTCTACTTAGGTCTGTCCTCCATTTGGACTGTTTGCTTAGTTGTGTTTTGGGAGAGTCATTCACTCCTGCCTCCAAGTGCCCAGTGCCCTTTTATTCCATTTGCTGGTACTTGTCTTTTCAAAGTGTTTCTATCTAGGTGGTTTTTAACTTAAAGAAAAATGATTCCAGCATCAATGAAAGGAGCATTGTGTATAACGAAACAAATTTAACATGCAAATTGAACTACATACTGAACAGATCCTGCAGTGCAGGAAATCGGCTGCATTGGCTGAGGTGATTCTGCCCCTCTGCTCCCCTCTTGGTTGACCCCAACTGCAGTTAGGTGGTCAGCACTGGGGCCCCCAACGTAAGAAGGACGTGGACCTCTTGGAGCGAGTCTGGAGGAGGTCATGAAGATGATCAGAGGGCTGGAGCACCTCTCCTATGAGGACAGGCTCAGAGTTGGGGCTTTTCAGCCTGGAGAAGTGAAGGCTCCAGGGAGACCTTAGAGCACCTGCCAGTACCTAAAGGGGCTGACAAGAAAGCTGAAGAGGGGCTTTTCACAAGGGCACATAGTGATAGGACAAGGGGGAATGGCTTTAAATTGAAAGAGGGTAGATTTGTATTAGATATTAGGAATAAGTTCTTTACTGTGAGGGTGGTGAGGCACTGAACAGGTTGCCCAGAGAGGCTGTGGATGCTGCATCCCTGAAAGAGTTCAAGACCAGGTTGGATGTGGCTTTGAGCAACCTGGTCTAGTGGAAGGTGTCCCTGCCCATGGCTAGGGGGCTGGAACTATGTGATCTTTAAGGTCCTTTCCAACCCAAACCATTGTACGATACATGTTGCTCTTGTTGGCTAGCACTCTGATGTAATTTCAAGGAGAGTAATTCTTCTGTGGCCTGTAGTGTCATCTGTTTGCTTACAGCTTGCTGCTGAAGGATGCCGAGCAACTCCAGTAACAGTTTTTGCAGGTATTTCTCAGTGTCATTCGGACTTCTAGTGCTCTCGTGTTGTAGATCCTAGGAGGATAACTGCCCAAGGGTCTACTTGTGTTTGTTGACGGTGCCCACTATATGCTGCCTTGTTCTTATTCTGGTGCTACCTTACTGAACTGTAAATGTTATGCTTTGTAATGTCACAAGTTTTCTGTACTTAGAGCTTGGAAAATGGGAATCGGGTATTGTGGAGCTGCTTGTGGATGTTGCTTTGTGTTAGGTACAAGTTGAAGAGGTTTTGGCATTGCTCTAGTATGTGCAGCTAACAAGCTAACACCCTGGGCTGGGTGGGATAATTTACTCACTCCAGAGGCAGCTCTGCAATTTGTGCAGGGTTGTTCTCGTCTAAACAAAAGGGGACTCTCTGGGTGCCACGTCAGAAATCTGTCCTGATATATTCTCGCCGCTGTCTGCTCCATTCAGCGGTGTCCCCACTCATGTGTCTTGGTGCATTTCCATGCAAGAAATGATGAGCCTCCTTCATTTCTTCATGCTATGGCTAATGTTCCCTTCTGGGGAAAGGGAGTGAGGGAAGGTAGAGGAAACTTTTATTGAGAAAAATGGTCCTTGATTTGAGGCAGGTACTGCTAGTGTATTCTGTAGAACTGATGTCTATTTTCATGTCTGTTACAGTTTTTGTAATTGTGAAGTACAGGATATCATGGTGTTTGGCATATAAACAATAACCAAGTATTGCTTTTTACACAACCACATAGACTGTCAACTTGATCAGATGCTGATTTTCTTTTTTTTTTTTTCCCCTGACTCACTTCACAAGTCTCCTGAAAAATTAACTTTTGAAAACATAACTGAATACTTCATAGAAACTACCTTTATCACTCCTATGGGCAAATCTCATCGACTTGGAATTTAAGAGCTAATTCTGCTTCTCAAGTTATATTCTCTTCAGTTCACATTGGCAGCTAATGAAATAACACTAAGGAAATAATTAAATGTTGTGCAATTATGGCTACAGCACATCAGGACACAAATAAACACAAGCCAATATATCCTTTCATGGATTAAACTTGTCTTTATTTTGTAGCCTTTGATCTGTGTGTACTGCAAACTAAAATATTTCAGAGCATGATTGTCTGATCCTAGGATCCCATGTAACTCGCTTGCAGTGAGGTACGGTATGTGTTGGGCCAAAAGCTGCCGGGATATGCTGATTGCAGGTATGTGAAGCCATGGTCAGAGGAGAGAAAGCAAGAAACCCAAGTATAACTTGGTTATACTTATTTATTGCAGGTGCCTTTGATCTTCGTATGAGTTACAAATTTATCCTAAATTCCTGCAACAGATTAATGTTTTTTTTTTAAAAAAAGGCAAACCAGTAAAGAAATGTTCAGAGCAAATATTGAATGTATTTTCTTTTTCCTGAAACCAGTGTGTGGTTTGTGGGCTGCTGCTTCCATTTTCCAGACTGCTCTGGGGTCTGCTGGACCATTGTTTGTAAAGACCTTTTCAAAATGGGGAACAGTGATGCTTACCAAAATATTAGGTTAATTCCAGCCAGGCTAGCTTTCATGAGAGGTCCCTGACGTTGAACAAACCTGTTTCCTTCACTAGGATGTGTCAGTTAGAAACACCAACTGCAAGGATTTCTTATGTTCTCACGAAAAAGGAAGGAAACAGCTGGTAAATGTTTCACAGATGGTAAAGCTCTTGGCATCTCTCAGGAGAGGGCCACCCATACAGATGGCTCATTATTTTAACATTTGGATTTTCATCTTATTAAAACATCTTTTTTTTTTTCTGGTTTTATTTAGCATCATAAATTCTCTTACACTTTAGTTAACAACTCAGTGATTTGGGGGAAGTGTGTGCGCTATAAGGAACATCATTTGGCTAAAACACGTATCTGCATCATTATTCTCAGCTCTGATGTGTAGTGAGTGGACTTGAACCTGATTAAAAATACCAAATGCAAGCAAATGCTTAGAAATATGACTTTATCAAGCAAAGGTCAGCTAAGAATGTATAAAAGCTGAATTATTCAGCAAATGACGGAAAGTACTGAGTGAAACAAGCAAACATTTCTATCTTGGGCGTTACATCAGTTAATGCTGCGATGCTTTCTGCATACACCATAATAGACAGGCACTGCATGTGCTGAGTGTTAGTAAATGTTTTGTGTTTATAGTATCACTAAATACAAAATACTACTTTTAAACAGATCTGGTCAATAACCCAGATGATACTCAGGTTTTCAGAAATGTTTGTAAAATGATGCATTTGCAAAGGCAGTTCCACCTTGCATTTATGATGGCATGTGCAATCATAAACATGCAAATAGATGGTATGTTTAGCATATGTCATACATAAATCCCAGCTCCACACAGTTTAGTAAATATCATTAGTCCCATTTGGCTTTATGGCAGGGGGAGGGGATGGAAACGCTGCCAAAAGGTGACAGAACTTGCCCTATGTGGCAGAGGAAATTGGGGCAGACTTAAATTGAGCTTGGATGTTCTGGCTTTTGGCTTTAGTGCCTTATCTCACTTGCTCCCTTGATACTGGCTCGTCTCTTCAGTAGCTGACGCTCTGCACATGCATGGTTTGAAGAAGCTGAGGCAGAGACATTTAGCCCTTTCTGCAACACAAAGCAAGCAGTAAGTAGGAGATAGTGTGGGGGAGAGGAGAAAGGAAGAGAAAGTCCCGAATGTAACGCCAAATCTTGGCCTCTGTGTTTTTCAGAGATTTTTAGATTTCAGCATGATCTCCCTATGAAATTACTAAAATATAGGCTTGTGGTGTAAATATGCATCAACAATAGCAGAGATTGCTGTATGGATCAATGTATAAAGATTAAAAAGCAGTGATTGATGCATGTCCTACAGCTGCCTTGTAAATCTCATCATGGTCTCAACCATGATATGCATTGCCTTAAATACTGAGTTCTCTATGATTAAGCTTGTTCTCTGCAATTGTTTTAATTAAAAATTAAATAATCAGGAGTGGGAAGAAAGAAACCTAAGTTTCTTTCTGCATTTGTATCTGCAACTCACCATTGATTCCAGTAGGTTGCATCAACAGCAACGATTTGACCTGAAAGCTAACTGCAAATATTCCATTAATAAATATGGGGACAGATTTGTAGCATGTAAATCACTGGAGCTCCACTGATGCCAGTGTAGTTATGCTGATTTACATCAGCTGAAGAGTTGGCCTGTAGAATTCACATTCCTTCTGAGATCAAAGATGTGTCAGCAAATGGTAAACTTCATTTGTATTTTTTCAGCTTTCTAATTTAAAAATAGCCAAATTGATTTATTATTAAACGACTGGGCTCTTATGGCGAGACTTTGTATGCCACGTTTCAGCCAGACGCCACTCTTGCAGCCAAGCTGTAAATCCTTCTGAAATGGGGTTTTTAGCTGAAATGCTGAAAACTCTGTAATGCTTGTGGGTACTGCTGTGTCATATTTATAATGGATGGGCTAATCTAACCATATCCTAAAAAATGAAAGGCACGAGGGGCTGTATGGCTCAGAGGGTTGGCAGAATTGCCAACTTAAATTCAGTCATAGCCAGAAGTGACAAAGTTGTTACCATTTTTGGAAGCCTATGAGGTGAGTTGTTGAGGCTCAATCAATGTGTTTTCTTTCTTTCCTTTGAGAGGTCAAAGCATGAGTGAGCCACAGGAGAAGCTGCTTTTGACTTTTGGTTTACGTGGCACTGCAGCTGGTGTCTTTCAGAAGTCCTGCAAAGGTAACCTAATGGGCTGTGCTCATGGGCGGGGGGATTGTTGAAAGTGTAGCATGAATGCTCTAGGTAGCGAATAACTTGACATGCAGTGTTCATCAGCCGTGGAAGGGCTGCTGTAATATTAAGAGGGAAGTATTTCCAGTGTCCTTCCTGACCTCCTTTCAGACTCTGCGGTACTATTTATTAGTAAGTTGTAATAGAGGACTCAATTGTCTGAATTGCAGGAGGCTTATTGGAAGTGCTCAGAACTGTTGATCCTACTAGGAGCATAGCAAACTTAGATGATACTTTGGAGCTCATCTGGTATAACCTACCTGTTCAAAGGAGACACTAGCTTTGAAGTTAGGTTCAGCTTTGAAGTCAGATCAGTTTGTTCAGGATCTTCTACAGCTGAGTTTTGAATAGCTCAGTTGAGATTTTGCAGCCTCTTGGAATGATCTGTTTGCATTGCAATGGTGATTAAGCAAGTGGACCAAGAAAGGGAAGATACAGTTAAGTCTGTCCTTTTGTTTGATTTCCTGTGGAAATAAACTAAATACTGTCAGTGGATAATAAATTTAAGCAGGTATCCACAAAAACCTGTTAGAGCTGAAGCTATGAAGGATAACAGGGCCTCTGTAAGTTAGGTAAAAATGGATGGCCAAATGCAAGGGGAAGAGATCGTGGCTGAAATACAGCCTGTTGTATAAACTCATTGGGCATAAGGAAACTGGGGAATCCGTTAAGAATGCTCTAACAGCAGGGGTAGCTTCAGGCAGATCTTGCAGCCTCTTGGATTTCAACTGACTACAAAATACAAATCCATAAAAAGCAGGCTTTGTTAGCTCTTGTGATGTGAAATGCTAGCGTCTTTTAAGTCTTTAATTGCAGTATTTAGTGTTGATAACTAAGGAGGCACAATCTCTAGCTGAGACTGAAAGCTGTTTTTTACCATTAATGTATTTGTGATTCTGAGGTTTGGGTGCACTGTACTCTCTGAAAAAGGGCATAGTGGAAATAAAGTGATACAGAAGGTGAAATAAGGAAGAGACTTATTTTGTCTCTTGAGAGCTTGTATTTGCAACAAATGAATGCCACCATTACTTTCAAGCTTTTCTAAAATGAGAGTCTCTAATCACGCACAATAACAGGTATTCTAATGGACTCCTACTTGACCATAACACAAAAACAAGTAGTGAAATGGAAAAATAGCTAATGAACTACACAACATAAAATGCACACTTCTCTCTTAGGATTTACTGCTGCAAAGCATCACTGAAATAGTTTGGTAGGAGTCACATTAGATATTTGCATGCAGGCCGAGTGTATCCAAACAGCATTAGCTTTAAAAACAGTTTGAGCTGTATAGCCCTTTCTGCTCTATATGAGAGGTTAATCACAAACTAGCAGAATTGAGAAGAGGCTTGCACTGTACACATTCATGGTGCAATGTCTTGTGAAGGTGGATTGTCATTGCTGCAAACAGGCTGCAGGAGAGGATGGACCAGTGGCCTTTATATAATACAGTAGTTTGCTTCATATTTGGTTTACCCTTCAGAAACATGTATCCTAATTTTCTGTAGGCTTAGATGTTATTAGCTTGCAAGGGAGTGTGGATTGCATCTCTGAAATCTAATGTGGGCATGGGGGCTCTCTTTTTGATCATTACAGGGTATGAGTGTTTTGTAATTCTTCTAGTGCAAAAGAAGCTGTTTGGTGACAGGCATCAAGTCAAATTCCTGCAAGAGGCTGACAGCAGAATACATTTGTCTATTTAACTGCATGCAAAACACTTGTCAAGACAGACTCTGGTCCCCTTTCCTAAGCTACCTTGTGTTCCAGATAACCTGGCAGAGAGGCTAGTGCAGAAGCACATGCTGAGCTGTTAGCAGGACTCTTACCATGTCTCGGTTTCCAGCATCTGCCAGGTAGAAACCTCACTAGCACGTTGCAATGGGAGAAGAATGAAAGGCAGAAACATTCACATCTGGAGGCAGACTAAAAGAGAGCAGTCTTAAGAACCTCTAAAGAGATGACAGGTTGTCTCATTCTTTAATGCATTTGCCACTGTGTTGCCACGTTTGGTAGGAAGACACAGGAGTAAACAAATTCCTTTGGGAGAGGACAGAGGGTGAAAGACTGCAGGAAACATGGTGGTGGTGAGACTGCTGAATGTGCATGGGTGGTGGGCAAAAGAGAACAGCCTGGAGATGAAGCTTCGGCTCCCCTCTAGAGGAGGAAATTAGTTCTGCTTTGTTCCCCTCCCACTGCACATGGATGTGGTATAGAAGGTTTTTTTCCATGTTTGTTGGCTTTGGAATGTGCTATAAACCTGCTTTAAAAAGTAAAGGTGTAGAAGTATAGGGCTGAGGTTGCTACTCACTATACTACTGTTCTAATTAGAGCTTTGTTTCCTTCTGGTCTCCCTCTGCTATTAGAATTGTACTTCTCTTCATGCTGTGCCCCTGTTTCTACTTGGTATTTCCATTTCCCCTATACATGTTACCCTTCTTCCCATTCTCCTCACTTTTGTCTCCTGTTGTCTTGACCGCTTCCTCCTGTGTGTATTTCTCTCTGCCCCTTTGCCAATTCAAAAGTGTTATTCTATCATTTCAAGTGCTTCAAGCTACCTCTGGGGCTGTCTCTTCCTGTAGCGCTAGCTGACCTTTTCTGAAAGCCAGCCTCACCTCTTCAGCATCCAACTTCAGAGGCTAAAGAGACAGGCAGGCTTTGGCACGTGATGGTCAGCTCTGGCAGAAGTGTGTATGTGTTCTGGAAGGGGAGGAGGGAAGATAGGATGGGGTGGAGGTAGCTGAAAATGATAAACCTGT
Source organism: Ibycter americanus (assembly GCA_035590275.1). NCBI lineage: Eukaryota > Metazoa > Chordata > Aves > Falconiformes > Falconidae > Ibycter > Ibycter americanus. The sequence goes on along the minus strand of JAVJGI010000002.1, from coordinate 8,897,312 downwards.
CACAAACCTCATGTCTGAAAACTGCAAAAATATTGAAATATCCTGAAGAATACCCTCCCCCGCCCCCCCCGCCTTGAATTCATACCTTTGTCCAACCTGTGGTTTTACAGAATTCCTGCTTGCTACGTTGTCATGGCACAGATGCTTTGTACTGTCTTTTTGTTCTTGTTTCAGTGTTGAGAAATCTCTGCTATCTTAATTATTAACCTGTTATGCTTAAGTTTCATTACCTATATATTTTTTAATGTCTTCTATTGAGGTGACAAATGAAAGTGGTAGTTCTGCCACTGCTGCAGTGCTTTAACTTCAGGCTCTGCACTCACTGTATGCCTGTAATAATGACTCCCATAAAAGTCCCTTGATTGTTCTCTGATGCAAATTGAGATCAACAATAACACACCGTTCTCTTTATAACAATTGTATACTGCTCAACTTCTGTGGACGCGTTATTGAAGCGTAAGTCAACATTAGGATAGGTTAATAAATACTATGGTAAAAATTTAAACACTTGCAGAAAGCATCCATCCCTCTATGTTGCTGCTGCTTATGGAAGAAGCAGAACAAAAATTTTCTTTCACTTGAATGGCTTGGTCTGAGCCTAACCCCTTTTGGGGGGGGAGTAGGGGGGAACAGCAAAGTGGGATGTGCTGGTGGTAGGCTAAAAAGGACTTGAACCGCAACAGCTAGCTGCTGTTACAATTTGTAAGTCATCCTCTCTTGAGTCAGGGCTGGATCTCTGTGCCTGCATGACTGCTGGGCACTCGGAGCTTATGGTTGCCCTATTACAGCTCTTTGTGCATCCACCAGCTACAACAATGAAACATTGGGGAAAATAAGGTTGCTGAAAATGTGCATTTCCTTTTTCAACTCTTATGTATCCAATGGAGGAAGAATGTTAGTAGTGATGTGAGTAAGGAAGCATGTAAGGTTTTATTCCCTGACTCTTGCAGACACACTTTGGATTTATCACTGAACTCTGTGCCTGTTTCCTGACTGAATTACACCACTTCTATTACAGCAGAGTGTTGGGAGAATTAATTCAGTAATGTTTGTAAAGTGCAAATGCAAAATAATAATTATCCTCTTATAGCCCCTTGTTTGTATATCCACTTCCATGAGGAAATGCCCTCAAACTGAGTAAACATAGACAGATGAGCATTGAAATAAACCTGTCAGAAACAGACTCTTGCAATCGCCCTCTGTCATGCTCACCCTTACATGTTCAATATCCACCCAAGGCCATTTGTGTTCAGGCTGGGGCAGGAGTTCCTAGCTTCTGTCTAGCTTTTTTCTTTGTTTGCTCAGTTCTTTGTTTGCAGCTCCTGCATGCTCAGTAGAACTTAGCTATAGCCACAGCATCTTGAAAAAAAAACCCCACTATTTCGTCCTTTTTATGAATGCTCTAAATATAACTATTGAAGCAAAACAATACAGTTAGATAAACAAAGAGATGCAGGCAGTGTAAGCAAAAGCCTCTTCAGCAGGTCTCAAGTCAGCCAGTCTTCCCTTCCTTTGTATGTTTTAGCTAACAACCCATTGAACTAACAATGAGAAAAAAGGGAACAAAGATTTAATGCTACTCGTCACTGCTCTTTTAAATATATTAATACTAGTACAACAGGTATGATTTCAAGGGACTAAAACCAGGATGTTCACCTAGGATTGCTGGTTTCCTTGAATGGTCCCTGAAGAGTGGTTATGGAATAGGATGCTCGGGGCAGCTGGGTCATCCGTGGTCATAGGCTGTGTGACGCTTTGTAGCAGTGCTGCTCTAAAGGGATTAAACTGGTTTAAACAACTCCTATACTTTCTTAACAATTTTTGCTTGTATCTTAACTTCATATACTGTCCCTGCCATTGTACCCCACTGTCATATTTGTAGCTACACAGTGAAGCAGACCTAGGAAGTGATCTGGCTGTAAAACATCTTGGGCGTGGGGGGGGGCGGACCCCAGTTGTTTTACTTTTGCT
>JAVJGI010000002.1:8862053-8895241 GCA_035590275.1 Ibycter americanus | reverse complement strand
CCCCCCCCCCGCGCCGCCCCCCCCCCCCCCCCCCCCCCCCCCCCCCCCCCCCCCCCCCCCCCCCCAGTTGTTTTACGTTTCCTGAACTTGCTTGCCCTGCAGCCACATCAGTAGCCAGGCTGCAATGGAGGTGGAGGTGATCTGGAAGCAGAATAAGCTGTTAATGGAGGCGTGCTTCAGCCACAGTGGCCACCAGAAAATTTCTGTTTGAACTACAGTGTCATGAAACCGTTTCAGGGCACAATCTCGCTCGTGGTAGCAAAACAATACTTTTACAACACAACGAGGGACAAACCCCTCATTTTCTGATTCCCCTTTGCTACTATGATCACTAGCCTATGTGCTGTGGCTTGCAAGAAGACAAGATAAAACAGCGTTAGAGGGGGAAAATGCATCTATTAGCTTTTAAATACAAGTAATATTGTTGCATGTTAGCAATGTTTAAATTATCTAGTTGAATAAGTAATGAAGGACATAATTCTGCAAAACATTGCTCTGTGATGGCAGTTCTTGGGGTATCAATAAGGGAGTGGAAGGTTGAACCCAGAGGCTGAACTGCTGACAAAACACACAAGACTTACAGGCACTAAATATTGGTTTTGTTTTCCATTGGTGTTATTGGCAACAGTTAGCCTTTCCTGAGCACTTTTGAAGATCCCAGTGACAGGGCAGTTGTTGTTTCTCATACAGGTTGGACAGCAAGCATGAGTCTGTTTCCCTATGGAACTAGCTTTGTAAGTGGATCTGATGCATAATTGTAAATAGCATTTGTATTGTATTGTAAGTAGCATTTTTGTATGTCTTTTTGTCTTTATTTTTACAATGTAAAATGCGTTGTAAATTGCAGGTTGCTGTGGCTACACAACAAATGTGTTCAATAATTGATATTTTAAATATATCTGTTGTCATATTTGGCCCCTTGGAAGCTCTGACCCATGTGGTTCAGCATTGACACTGGATGGTACTCTGTTCCTCTAGAGCATGAACTTCTTCCAAGAAGATAAATCCATCATGCATGTTGGTGGCATGCAGGGAGCATGCTGCACAGTCCCACTAAATCATAAAAAACCTAGATAACATATGCCTTTAAATTTCTTTGCTATTTAAAAGCTTACCTCGGGATTTTTTAAGTGATAAGTAGGTGATAAAATAACAAGTAGGGTTGGCTTTGAATGCTGTCTGGCACATGCAGAACAGTATTTTATTAGCAAGCACCTGAGCAGTGGTTGTATTTGAGGGAGACAGCTTCTGAAGGGCACTGCAGGGCTACCGCAGACCTGGCTCTGAGGTCCATGTGGCTCTAAATGGTGACAGCAGACATAGGGCATGTGCCTCTGAGAAACAAGTGTAACGCGCAGGTGAGGCTTAAGCTTCATTTGAGACAGAACCTTCTGTAACAGAAACATGGAAAGAAGGAAGATCCCCTTAGTTTCCTCCACCTGCAACAGATACATTCTTGGTGAATATCGGAGTGGGCTGAGTCATGCCGGCAGTGTGCGGCTCTGCCTAACACAGGGGCTGGTGAAGAGGGATATTGCTCCCTAAACCAGCGTGTCTTGACTTTATACCAGCAAAGGCCAGCTCTGTATCACTGCACAACTAATGCATTTGAATAACTGATTAGCGTTTCTGGCAACATTCGACTTCTGTTCTAAATTATATTAGAAACTAGGGATTTAGGGAACTTGATCCTTTATGGTAGCTCTAAATATCCTTTTTCTTCTGCCTCGTTATTAAATAAATGGAAGCTTTCCTCAAAGCCAATCCTCCCCCCCCGCCTGTTCACTGAAAAATGGGAATGGTGTGCAGGGTCTGAGGCTGGAGAATTGGGCTCTTTTGGAGCTGGTAGCTTTGCAATGGGTCAAGGGGCACAAGAGAAACCTCTGGCAAATTGCTGGCATGGGAGAACTCCTAGGGGTTGCCCATCTGGCTATGGATCCCATGTTTCTGCACCTGCCAGAACAAGGAACATGCTGAGGTTGAGACAGGAGAAAGAGAGGTAAATAGAGTTGGCAAAACATCCAACACATCAGGAAGAGCATCTCCCATGCTGCGCATGCTGTGCTAATGTTGGCACTGGCCTGGAAATCAGAGAAGCATAACTGCTTCCCTGGAGGACTCTGATGCTTTGCTTCACCCTAAATTTGGCCCATTATTAATATCCCCTATCTTCCTTGCAGAAATGATCCATTGGTTTTTATGTCATTTCTTATTTAGGGTAATGCCATCTGATGTGGCTGGGATGGGCGCATAATTAGTATTGCTTTCTTGCTAAATCCTTGACCAGCTACAGAAGAATAATTTAACTTCCTCTCCTCCCACCTGATTTATCTGTCTCTGAATAGAGGAAAGTTTCCTAGTCAGAGCACTATTTTCATATGAACCAAAAGCAGAGCCCGGTGTGCAAGCATCTTCTACTGATGTGGAACCTGCTGGTTACAGAATTCTGTCTAAAGTATTCTTGGCTAATCATTAATTCATCTGCTTGCGATTCATTCATCTTTATTTCACTATTTACTTAATGAGGATAATGGGGAGCATCAAAATCTGAAGACTGATCATTTTTTAAGAACAAACATCTGATGAGAATTAATTAATAGTAGTGACAACAATAACCTTAATTTTCCAGGTATTCCCTGAAGAGAGCTGTATTTTAATTATAGTTGCCGGAAGGACAAATTAAATCTCATGGATTCAAGCTTTGGTTTATGGCATTCACTTCACAAGAGTAAGGAGTAAGCTATCTTCATGTAAAAATAATCTGAATTTTTTTGGAAGCTCGTACAAATGGCAGGGATGAAGAGAAGATAAATACTGCTGATGATATTTGGTATGACATCGGTAATTCTCAGAGGGACTCCACAGTGTAGTGTGCCAGTGTAGATGTTCTTTGCTTTTATGAAGGTGACAGACTTGACCTGTCATGTACTAGTTACACCCTGGACAGACTAGAAATGTCACAAACTGCTAACAGTTACTACATAAGATATAAAAGCTTCTCTTTGGAAAGCTGTGACACTTCAAAAGGTGGGGGACAAGCCACTTTCCTACTCTAAGGGGTTTTTTGGGGGGTTGTTTGGTTGGTGGGTTTTTTCCCCTCTGTCCTCCCGTATGACAGTATACATACCAGAAATTATTGGGGGCAGAAAAAGCAATTCTAGCAAGCTTAGAAATGCTACATTAAATAAACCAATGGCAGTGAATAGATACAGCATTTTATTACTATTTTGAAGGCTTTGTGGTGTACAAAGCTCGGTGGGACTTGGGAGAACTGTAGAAACTTCTTATAGACAAAGAAAATGCAGATATTAGGAAGGTGTGTGACTAATTCTGTGCGGATTTATCCTGGTGAACTTTTACTGTAAGAGCACTTCAGCTGGCTGCAGCTTGACTGTGCATTGGGCTTCTCCAGTTTGAACTCAAGCTGGCATATAACTGGAAGGAGTTGGTTACTAGAAAGATACTTATGCAGGTGTCTAACCCTAGATAAAGCTGTGTGCTAGATGTGTGTACATGTTATACAGGTCCAAGATCTGAATCAGAGGCAGGTTTTGATCTTGGAGTTGGTGTCACACCATTAGGCTGTCTTTATGGCTCTACAACCTTGTTTTGCACTTGGCTGGGGAATAGCCACCATATACAACGTTAAAATTGCGGGATTTCCTTTCAAGGTGCAAGTACTTTGTCTGTAAAATGTATTATCAAGCTTCATGATAAATGAGAAGCTTTTATTTGTCCTTTCCTAGCTGTTTTTATAGGATGATCTAAGGTTAGTGGTGAGAATGAAAAAATACGTGCCTTCATGTAGGTGAATCTTTCATCAAAACTTTGTTTCAGTAAACTGGGAAGTAAAACAAATGAGTGTCTGGTCAGTTTGATTTCACTCAGCTTCAGCTTGAAGACCTTTGAAAAGTTTCTAGGTTGTTAATGTTTGGATTTGCTGTTATTTTATATGGCTGATTTTAGAGGAAATTCAGCTCTGAGCAAAACAAACGCAGAATCTGGCTTGCCCACCCCAAATATGCAATCGTGTCTTCGTCCATCATCTGAAGTGCTTCCACAATGCAGATGATTAATGCATGAATCGTATGTTCTTTGTAGGTTGGTGTACAGTGTGAAATGCTGCTGTGTTCAAACACAACTACGAAGAACTGAGTCAACTGACACAACCCAGAGCGCAGTGTACCCTGCTCTGCAGGCACTGGCTGCCTGGGAACACCAGAGCTGATAGCTGCCTTGTTCTTTCTGTATATATTTGACTATGATAACATTGTCTAGTAAAGAAAGCCATTAGACTCACTCCCAGAAAATTTTAGTTCCATTGTTTTGATCCTAAAGTCAAATATGCTTGGATCAGACCCTTCCAGGGTTGGCTTTGCCGTTTGATTTATTACAATGGAGCTGCATTATTTAAAGATATCACCTCCAGTCTTCAAAGTCAACAACTGCTGCACTGGAGGCAAGCATTGGTAATTGATGTTTGAAATATTAGCTGGTCATAGAGGTATGTGTTTACTAAAATATAGTTCAAGTTTGCCCTTGCTTGTTTATACTTCCAGGGAGCTTTTCACTTGCTTATCACTTGATCCCATTGTTTGTTGTTTTTTTTTTGCTGGACTGTTCAGCACGCCCCAGCAATATCCTAAATCTTGAGCAATAATTAATCTAGTTTATCTCTTAGTAAAAGCTGCCACTTCAGACTAGTTCCAATCTGAAGTCTGTTTCTGCTGTACTTTCCTACTGTGTCATTTTATAGTTACAGGACTTCAACGTCTGTTAAGTTGCATTGGTTTTTTCCTCCACTAAGTTCTCAGGCAAGTCTTAGGTGTGTTTGGTGTGGTTTGGTTTTGGGTTTGTGTTTTTTTGCATGAGTCCAAAGTGAGGGCAGCTGTTTCTGGCTGTCATTTCTAGGAAGAAAGAATGCAACTGCCTCTGTGGGGACAGAGAAATGTTTTAAGCAAGTTGTAATGGGTATATCAACATTAGAAGGGTTAAGGACAGCTTAAGAGAGCCCTGGACAGAAGGGTTTTGATGGGAACCTGCTTACCTTGCCTTCTGTAATGCTGGGAGACCCAGGGAAGAAAGGAGGTGCCCAAAGAGAACAGTTGCCAGGTTGCCTTGGTAAGGATGCTGACACTGCCAGGAAGCAGGTTAGAGATTTCGCCAGAATCGATCAAAACTTCGGGGTGCTTCTGTCTTTCTGTAGTTCATGGAGGATATTGGAAATACCTGAAGATCAGGCATTGTGAAGTGCTTGCTGGCAATCCTGCTGTTTGAGGAATATCCTTCTAGTTGAAAACGACACCAACTGAAATTATTTCAAGTAATTTTTATTAACAGCAGCTATCTCTACCTTCTCTCACGTATGCTGACTTGAGTGTGAAATAACCTGGAATCTGATTGCTCAGTCTTGCTCTTGATCTGATAGCACTTCCACTGAAGAGGCTGGAAGCACCTTGGTGATGCAGAGAGAAGCAGAGCAGGTAGCTCTGGAAATTTTCTGAAGAACTAGGATATTTCTGTAGGCTCCTCTTGGAGTCTTATACTTTAAATGAATTATCAAGGAAAAAGTGTTCTGGGAAAAAGAGTGTAATGACTATTAAACTGACTGTGAGGTGCTGTAGGACCTTTATCACTTTTTGGGTATAAAAATATCATTTCAGAAGCAGAACAGCTGTAAACTATACACTGGTAGTGTCAGGCTCTGCTGCCATATAATACACAGCACATTAGAACTGTAGGTAAGCTATGTATGATCTTGACTTTCCCTTCTTTTGTCTTGCCTTTTAAAACAGACACTCAAGGAAAAGAGTCCGGCATCAGCTTAAAGGAAATGTTGAGCTAGTCGTTAACAGTGCCTCAGCTTTTAGCACTTTGTTGTTGAAGGTACCTACTGGTCTCAAGAGGCATGACAAGTTGTTTTCATTCTCTAATCTACGGGAGATGAAATGTGCAACCCACTTCACATTAGGTAGTGGTGCACCTGCAATTTAAGCTTTCAGTCTTTGCTCTGTCAAAATTTTTCCTGGGGAAGAAAATGCCCATGTAAAGATTTTTGGGATGATAGTCCAACTGTTATCACTTCCTCAAGAGCGGGTAGCTTGCTTTCTTACTAGTGACAACATTTATGGAGTAAATGCCTAAGTAGTTTGGAGGTAACAAGGAAAGGAAAAATCATCGGTTATTATGAACACGTCAAGGGTGCTTATTTTATTTTTCTTCCTGAATTCCACATGTGACAAGCAGCGTCATGACATGTCAGGTCAGGCTGCATCAATCATGTCGTCTTACATTACATCACATGTGCGGGATGGTGGAAACCACTTATGGGTCAGACAGGAGACTGAAGAAATATTTTTTTTTTTTTGTAGCTTGAATAGGGGGAAAGAGGACTGGGGAAAGGGAGGAAACTGAAGTAAAGCACAGGATTTTATTTTCCCTGAACAGATGGCCAGCCCACCCACCATCAGGTGAAGTCAGATAGGGCTGGGGATACAAACCTCATCAGATGGATTGTTATTTCATAATGCTGTAAGAGCCCAAGATGCAAAAATGCACTAGCTTCAGGAGGGAAAGACTTTCAATTAGAGTTGGAAAAACTTTTGACAAAATCATCCAGTTTCTGGGTGGAGAATCAAGTCTGGATTTTTGCAGAATTTGCTGAATTTAAGGGGATAGAAAACAAAAGCTTAGACCCTATGGGGGCAAAAAACATATGAAGGGGAGAGAATTCTTGGAAAAGTACCCTTCATTTTGTCAAAAGCTTTTTCTAATATATACAATAATAACAATATCCACATCAGTGGTATTTTATGTTTAACTTACTATCTTGGTGAAATTATTTTTATCATTGGAACTTTTAGCGATCTTGATTTCTTCTAGTGGGGACATAATTATGGCAGTGGCACATTCGTAGACAAGAATTGTCCCCCTCAGTAAAGCTTTGTTTTTAAAGACAAGCCTGTCAGTGGGAACATCCTGACTTCCAATGTTTTCTGAGAAAGTTTATAATCCAGAAAATGGATGCTCCAGGGTCATTTGAGGCTCAGCTCTGCAATAGAAAGCCAAGTGTAACGTACAGCAAATACTTGTTATTTCCCTGTTGGTATCTGGGTCACAGAATCAAAACAGACTTCAGCAGATTTTGGTTTTATCTTTTTTCTATGATTTTGCTTCTGTTCCTGTGAATAGCAGATTTGAATGTCTTTCTGCTGAAGTCTGACTCTTACGGCTGTTTAGAACCATGGAGAACAAAGCTTCATCCCAGCCCTGTTAAACCAAAGTTAAAGCTGACTAAGCTTTTCAGGTTTTCCAAGCATTTTCACAGCTGAATTAAGGTGAAAGGTCCATCTCTACATTTTTCAGAAAATAAAAGCAAACTGATTTCTTAGTCAAATATTCCATGGAGTCTTTACCCTTTTTTCCTTTTCACTTTAAGTTTAACGTAAGTTTTACATAAGGTATTTGAAATGGAATCGTTCACAAAAATAAAGTTAGCCTAACCTTTTCTTTTTACTGTCAGGTTGTCAATTTTACTGTCAATTCATGCTTTTTCCTCTGGAATATATTTTGATGGTACCACTTGTGATCCTTTCTAAGAATTCCTAGCAATACTGAAAAGCTGCCACAGTCTGGAAGGCAGGTAATGTGCTTTTATATTCTCATGCATCCTTCAAGCTCTGGAGATTATCGGACTTTCTGGGGTACACCTAGACTCTTGTTTCGCTTGCAAGATATGGTGGAAAATAAATGTGTGATATCAGAATTGTTTCAGCAGTTGTTGCTGCTGCTCTGTTCAAAGGAGCAAAACACCAACTGAAAAACCCCAGCCCTCGCTTTCTTCAAGCACCTGCTTGCTTGAATGGATTGGGCAGAGTAAGAACCAAAAAAAAGCTGTTGGCACAAAGGGGAAGGTCTATTAAAAAAGCTTAGGGAATTCAATTATTGGAGGTACTGGAATTAAATACAGTAAGCACTTAGTATGTCAATTGGATATGTAACTCCTTAAATGAAGAATAAATTTGATATCTGGGAAGTCAGTGTTGCCCAGTGGTCTCAAGAACAGACAGATGGGAAAGGGGAGTAGTTAACCCTGTGGCTGTCAAGACAGTACAGCGACAAGTACTTCATGCAAACGTGTGTTCAGGCAGAAAGCCTAAAAGATCTAGCAGTGCTCAATATTGAAATTCTTGTTTCATATGTCTCTTCTTACAATGTGTAGTATAAATGTGTATACCTTAAGCTATATAGCACAGCTGAATCTGACATATCTTGTCTAGACTCAGTTTGTCATAATAAATGCTACTTGCTTGAGTTAGAATGAGTTAGCTCTTGAAAGGAAAATAAAGGATTAACAGAGCATTTCTTCTTTCTTTCTTTCCCATTATTCAGTCTTTCTACTCATGTAATGATGGCAAGAGTTCTTGGAGCGTACCTTGCAACTTGCCTCAGCTCTTCATGTTTGTTTTTCAAATAATTGTGTGGGACCTTTTCTTTTTTCTCATGAGTTGAGCTACTTAAATCTCAACTCTGCCCTCTACCTATTCTTTTGACCTTCCATTCGAGGTTTTCCTGTTTCTTTGCTCCCCTTGTGATCTGACTCCATTAGAAGAAAAAGGGTGAGCTCTTCCGCAGCTGTAAATTGGGCTTCACTTGTGCAATGTTAGCTGGAACAGATGTGACTTCTGAATCTTCCCTGGAATAAGATCCATCCAAAAATGGAGTTCTACAAAGATGAGATCATCCCCGAGTTTCCCCAGCAGAAATGAAAACTGACTCAAACTTTCAACTGTGATTAGAGGTGAACTACAGGAGAAAAAACTGCGAACAAGCTAGTTGTGACTGGCAAATACCTGGCTCATACTTCTGGCCTTATTTTCACTGTCCATATAGCATCTCATGGAAATGTTGTGTAACTCAAACCAGTGTATCTTATTTTCTTAAGTTTTAAATGATTCTTGATAGCAAAAACTGTGTCTAGCCATCTCTATATGGGAAACTTCCCTCTATTTGCTCCCTCTGGAATAAAATGTGTCCCCTGAAGTAGATATCCATTGCAATATACTCGTATAGCATAGTAAGCTGAGAAAACTGCTGTGATTAAGTGGCTTGGCAAAGAGCAACCAGCCAAGGAACATGTGTACTATGTGCTTAATGTGAATCCACAGTAGTATTGCAAACATATTTTACCGAGATGCTCTGAAAGTATTGTCCACAGCCTCATTGGTAATGTTATGAGAATGATTATCTGACATCTGAGACATGACAGAGTAAGTGGGGTGACTATGAAGTGGTTTTGAATGACCCTTACCCATACGTGGAGATATGCCTGCAGGAGCATGTTCAGAATATCTTCAAGTTTTCAAAGTAATTGTAGGATTCGTTTATTCTCACTTATTCCCATCCTCTTTTCATTAGACTTACTTTAGCTCTTAAACTCTAAGTGAATAAAAATGGTATATGTCTCTCTAGCTTTTGTTTTGGTCTTTCTCCCCCTTTTCAGAAAGTATTAGCATTGCAGACAAGTTTAGAGGATGTTAAATCTTGGCTTGCTAACAGGAGGCTCAAAGATACTGCAATCTGGTCTCAGTATAATGAGCCCCTTTGTTATATTTAAATACTATCATACTATCCTATATACAGCAAAGCATTGGGATGTTTTATGTTAACAATGCACCAGCACTAAAACCTCAGGCAACTCTAAAAAGGCACTAATTATTATTATTAGTGTTTTACACTAACAATAAATGTCAAATGGAACCCTGCAAACAAATAACTACCTGTCACTAAGTGAATGAAAAGCAATCTTAGTAAAGTGAATTAAAACCCAAACAACAGAAAACTCAACAGGCAGGCGCTACTCGGGTGGCTCAGCTGGGTGGTTGGTGCAGCTCCTGGTAGAAGAGCAGCAGCAGCATGTTCTTGATTGTGACAGTCCTGATAGTCATGTCTCTTCATTGACATGTAGGGCACCTGGTTAGTGGGAGGTATATGAGCTCCTATTAGCTGAAGTGCATCAGCTCTAGGAGACACTTACGCATGGTAAATGGGAATTGGATACTAGTGAGGATTTAGCTGTTTTATTTATTGTATTGCTTGCAGTTTTATCGCTGAAAAATTAAAGTTGGACAGTAGAGTACATATTGCTTTGGTGACGTATTTCTTTTAAATTTTTCAAGGTACTTTGTATGTCTCCCAAAGACTTATTTTTATAAAATGTACACTTTATTTTTCAATCTTCATGTATCTTTGATATCTGATTGACATTTTCAGGGCGCTCTAATCCTTTCTACTGAAGGAAGCTCTCGCAGTGGCAGCTCTTGCAATCAGCTTCACAGAGCTCTCCTCAATCTGTTTTTATGATGGGGATGAGGTCTATGACTGAAGAGCTGAAAGGAATTGAGGTCTGGTGAGTGGCAGGACAGGCTTTCATAGTGACAGAGTTTCTTCTCATAGACCTGTTCATAAAATACAGATCTGTGGACCCTGAGTCTGCCCTCACATCAGTTTGAGTCTTAACAGTCCACTAGACTCAGCTGAACTGCAAGAATATAAAGAAGGAACAAACAAGATGAGGATTGACACCAAAGCCTTGATTCGGTTTGGAATCATAGGCAGCAATGGAAGTTTGCACACTTTAAGTACAGACCATCTAAATGGCTTTTCTGCAAAGGGGGAGGAAATAGGGGAGAGTACAAAAGGCAATGGCTTTCAGAACCTGGTGTCTGGCAAAATTTCATGCCTCTGCTGAGGCAGGCCAACAAGTTCAAGTGAGTGAAAATTAATTACATCGGTGTAAGAACAGTAGTTAGTGCTCAGTAGATTGTCCTGCATCATGGATGACAGTCTAAATCTGTTCCAGTTATATTTTAGTGAGATTATCGACCACAACCTTTCTTGCTTCTTTTAAAAATTAAACAAAACCAAAACACCCCAGTCTCACAGATGTCCTGAGATGATAATCAGTCTTATCAGAAACTGATGTTTGTCTAATCACCTACCTACATGAAGGTCAACACCCAACACAGGTGAGTATCTCTTCTTATATGTCCTCTTTCCAGATTCATCCTTTTTCTCTTAAACTCTGCATACTGGAAACAAACATATTAAAAAAATATCCATTCACAACAGGTTCATGACTGCAGTGATTGTTGTGATTTATCTTTAGTACTTGCCAAATCATTTTTGGTAGGCTTGCCTCCTCTGGGTATGAGTAATGGGGAAACATCTACAATTCATCTAAGAACGAAAGCCTGGGTTGCTGTATTCAGATTTAAAAGGGAAAAGTTCTACAGAAGTCGTCTTATTTGCTTTCACCATGTAAGGGCTATATGGATTTTGTGGTGGTCTTCACATTGTTTTGTGCTTCAGATCAGGGCACATTATCATGCACAAATGTGTTGGCTTTCCTGTAATGATACTGGTGAATCTAGTTTTATTTTCCCCTGCCCTTACGAAAATGTTGCATGCCTTACAGCCATCGGGTAGGGCCCATTTTGGATGCTACTCAGTTCCTTCTATTGCAATGTTTGTTGAAGCTTGACATGTTTTCCTTTTACAAAAGGAGATCATGATAAGGAAGTTTATACTGATGGGTTAATTACAAAAGTTTGGTTAAACTAACCTATCTAAAGATTTTCTAAAACTTAAAGTATCTCTGCTGCGGAACTCAAACTACTGTGATATGAATTTCCTCGTGAGTGCTGGTGAAGGGTTTGTAACTTCAGTCAGAGTGCATGCAATAATATTTTTTTTTTCAATAAGTTGTGGATGCTAGCTTGTATGTTTGCTCAGAGACCAAACTTCTAACCTTAAATTAGAAAATGAGAACCCAGAACTGAATAACTTAAAATTTAACAAAGCTCAGGTACTTGCTGTCTGTTACAGAGGATGGATGAGACAATTCTGTGGGTGTCTCTCCATTGATACAGACTGAAATCTGGAGGGGGGTGTTGCGTAAGACTTCAATTTATCCTCACCTGAAGGCAAAGATAAAGCAAGAAGGAATACGTGACAACAGGAAATACACCGATAATGAGGAGTTTATAGGAACAGACCCAAAGACTGCATGGAGGGAGATTGTCAATGTCACAGGGGAGTAAAATCTCTTTTATGGGACATATACCCAGACAGGGGACTCGATTCACAAAGGCAGACTGCAGTTTGCTTTCTGCAGAAGGAAATGGAAGCTCCTGAGCCATAAGCAGTGCAAGGGTGGAAGTTCTGTGCACCCAAAGGATCCTTGGAAAGGAACAGGATCATGCAGCGCAGCTGTGCTGGAAGCCAGGGTAGTGATGGGGCTGTAGGTCAGGAACAGGAGTCCAGAGCAGATACTTGGTGTAGGGTTCTGCCCAGAAATGCTGAGAGCAGAACAACTAGAGTCAGCCAGCATCCCATCTGTGGCTTGAGGAGTAACTCATCACAGTTAAGAATACAAGGATATTGCATCCTTTGATCTATGTACCCTTCTCTGAAACAGAGCTTGGTGCAGTGATAGGTAGCAAGATGAATGTAAACACTTGCAAAGCAGTGGGTCACATTGCACTGAAAGTAGTTTGTGTTCCCATTAAACAGCTAAATCCACTTCTTGGAAGCCTCTTGCTCTGCAGACTGAGAGCAAAGCTTGGAGATAGGCTCATGCAGAGGATTGCTTTTCAACAGAGAACTCTTTCAAAATTTCCCACCAGGCGTCAGCAGCTCTTTAAGCCGTGCTGTCTATTTTGAGTTTTATTTAGATTAACAAATTCCACACCCTCGCATACAAAAGCAGAATAGAGTGAAAACACAAGCTGCCCTAACAGAGCAATATCCAACAAACATTATGCTACTCAGAAATATTTGCTGTACAATCCTCCCCACAAAAGGGACTTGTTCAGCCAAAAGATGTCAGATAGCATCTTGCTAAAAGCAATGGTGCCAGTGGAGCTTGCTTCCAAGTTCATGCAGCTGATTTTTTTTCCCTCAGTTTGCTTTATGCTAAGAATATCAGCCATTTATTTCTCTGAATCTCTGAACTTGAAGAAGTGAGATAGATGGACTTTATGCAGGACTGTATCTGCTAAGGAAATGGACTCCTGTGAAAACAGAAGATGGTACAGTGTGCGGTAGAACCTGCTGCTCTCTATTGAACAGATATATTCTGTTCCACAGGTTGGTTTATAAATACATGTTGCTGCGCTTGCTCATTTTTACTCTATTAGGACGCCAAGAGCTAATAGAGTAGAACTTTTAAAAATATGCTGTGTGGCAGCAGTTTGTTTTTGGGTGGTCTGGGCAACTTATGTACTGAAATCCCAATGATTTTTGAGTGGTGCCTGAGGACCTTGAACTGGGAGGACATGATCAATGTGTTAAGGCAAAGACAGTTTTCTCTATTTTTATAGTATGTCTTTTTTGCTGAAATTTTTTCTTGTATACAAGTTGGGAATGATGTGATTTGGGTGGATTGATTTTATTTTTACGTTAAAACTTGGAGATGAGGGGAGAGAAAGGAAGAAAGGAAGGACCTGTATGCTTTTTGACTACCTTTAGATGGATCAATTTTGCTTTTAGTACAAGAGCTAAACTCTTGCTAAGGGGGCTGGGGTGGGGGGAAGTAATCACTCTAGTGAACTACCTGTATGAGATTCTTTGATCTACAGATAAATATTTGTGGAACAAGCTGCCATGTAGCATCTTAAGGGGGAAGGACACAGAGATGCTTATACAGAAGCTGTTGTAAAGCTAAGCATTTCAATCCACCTATCAAAATACTCATTGTTTCCATCTGAAGACAGGTGAAATAATAAATATTGAGTAAACAAACCTCAAATAGACCTAAACAATTTTATTAAAGGACAGATTATTTTAAGTGACTATCTTTGAGCTCTTGCCAACTTGCTTAATTAAATCATACACCCATCTATCTGCTGACCATGGCAGACTTTTGCAAAGGTGTTTATTGATCAAAAATGTGATTTTTAGATGATATACTTTTGCCTTATTTCTTGGAGTCTCAGACAATGTTTAGTGGAAATTGGTATTTGTGGAACTGCAATACCACTAATTAATTGGGTTAGTAGTTGAGGTGATGGGGAAAAAGCAACCAAATTAATTCTTGGTGTGGTCTCTGTTATGGGAGGGAGAATCTCATGCTAACTTTGAACATGATTTTCATAAATGCGTATAGTGTAATGATCCTGGCAGAGCCAGAAGAATCACTTCCCAAACTCTATGATCTGATTTGATATATTAATGTGGAAGGGTAGGGGGAAACAGATGTTCTTGAAGCTAGTTTTGCAGTGAATCTAGAAGCATTCCCACTCTCACCCAAAAAGAAAAAGTGTGTTAGAGGCTCATACTTCCAAGCTGTGTGCAGGTGGTTCCTCCAAAAAGTGCAATCCAGTCTTGCAAGGAAATGCTATCCCACAGGCAGCAACCCATGTGCTGGGTGGGATTGAGCTGGGGCATGGATGATACATGGATGTCACTCCAGTGAGTTCTCACCAAGTAAATTGAGGAATAATGCAGCAGTTCTAGTCTACACCGCTGTTTCTTGGTTTCTGCTGTCATATAGCCAAGTAGTAGGATATCTTAGTGCTAGTAGTAGGATACCAATCTAGTGTAAGATTATCTCAAGCTTAGAAAACCACTGTTCCCAAGATGATCATGCACCAACCGAGCAATGCTTACCTCTTCATCTGGAGCTCCTGGAGCAATGGACAAGCTCTATTCCTGTAAAAATACCAATGATTTTGTATTTGCTTATTGAAAGTGCTGAAATCTACCTTCAAAGGCAAGAGCTGGGTGTCTCCTGTGTGTATTTGAGCTCTTTTTCTAGTGAGCTTAATAGCTGTTCCTCTGTCCCTTCTTCTTCCTGCTCCCAGCTTCTATCAATAGCATCACATCTTGGATTAAGCTGGTTCTAGTTTTAGCAAAGGTGGTGCTTTTCCTAGTTTAAACCTCACTGTTTCAGGGGAATCTGTTACCAGAGCCGTCAATTTTGATTTGTATATCAATAGTGTTGTGTCAGTAGCCAGAGGGTACGGCACAGGCATTTCCATAAGCTTTTATTGGTGGTGTTGCTGGAGGATTGTTTCAAATTAGCTTCAATCTCATAAAAGTACAGTATAATGTTATTTCCCACTTGTAAACAAAATGGTGACTAATTAATTATTGCAGTAAGTGAAATTGGATGGTTTGCTGCTTCTAGAGTTTCAGCAGAGCTCTGACTCTACAAATGCCTGAATGCTGTAAGTCACCTTTTCCTCACTGTTTTAAGGCCAGATACGCCACAGGCAGATTGGAGAGGAGCATGCTTAAAGCAGTAATGAATTTGGCTGTCTGTATGTGTCTTTCTTGTCCTTGAAAATAAAGCTATGTAATGCTGCCTCGTTTAAAGGGGAAAAAAAACCCCCAACCAACCCACCAAGTCTATGGGACAGTTACTGGAGACTGGCTAATGCCATGAAACTTAGATTCATAATGAGACAAGCAACTCTGAAGTTAATTAGTGCTTCAATCTAAAGATTTATTTTAGCTCATTATAGATGCTCAAGCTGTTTGTGAGATGCGGGGAGCAGATTTGGTTGGAATATAGCATTACTTTCCTTGACATTTTTGAAGCCATGAAGGATTTGAATTTTTTAAATATCAATGAGTATTTCTAGAAGGTTATGAAATACTTGTGATTCAAAAATACTAATATAACTTTGTATGACATACACTTTCAAAATATTTTTAATAAAAAATAAAGATACTTTTTAAACGGGAAGGAAGAATCCTCTCCAAGGGGGAAGTTAGAAGGCCTTTAGTTTTCCATTTTTATGCACTAGGATATACAGAATATCATGCATGTGGATTAGCAGTAGTACAAAGCGAGTGTACAAACTTTACTGGAATGGTAGCACTTGATATCTATGTGGTATTGATATAAAGAACTGCAGAAGACAGAGGGCACATGGAGAAAAAACATCCAACATAAAGGCTCCAGAGAGCAGAAGGAATCTGATTAATCTTCTGCTATCTTACAACTTAAATATTAGTAGTTTCTCTTATCACACATTTATAATCCATACCCTGTGTATTTCAAATGCAGCTAACTTGTACTTTCCAAATGCCAAATCCATGAAAGCTACCTTGCTGATATCCCTTTAAAATCAACTTAAACTGACATTGTAATTTACACCACTGTTTGTCACAATTTAATTTTCTCTGACACTCCCATTAGTTATACCTGTTCACATCTGTTCTGAATTTATCCCTTTCAATTTAATTTATTATTACTTTCAATGCATAAAAATCCGAACCAGTAACAAATTTTCCAGGTAATAAGTCCCATCCTCTGGCATGCCTATAGCCAAGAATTTGTTGACATTTCCATTATGTATCCTGGGGTGCAGGTGTAGGTAGGAAGGAAGCAGTTTAATACACTGACAACCAAAAGACTCAAAGTGCAATGAAGGTTAAGGCCAGGATAAGAACTAGATAAGTTTCTGAAGAGACTGGATGATTTTCTTAAGGGAATGGTAATAATTAATACATTGCACTGATACAAACTGAAAAGACCTTCAGGAAGAAAAAGATTTACAATTTTCTAGATAGTAAGTCAGCTTCTGCTCAATAAGCTAGTGTGAGGAGGCTGGGATGCAGCTGTTGAATCGATAGAGTTGGGAAACAATTCTGGAAGGCAGGTTTTTGAGTGCAAGGAAGGAAAAGTAATAGGAGAACAATTGATGTGGCCCAGGAAGAAAATGAATGTATCTGGTTTCCCATGAGACAACAGAAATCTGAACTGAAATTTTGTGAAAGTAGGAGGCCAAAAAGCTGAGGGAACAAAAACCTTGTGGCTGTTAAATTCCACCGGTGGGGGAGAGGAGCAGTTAATTGCTTTGGATTTTTGCTCATGATCATTCATGTTCCCATTTGTTTTATGGGATCTGATATGCCCTGTAGGACAGCAAGAATTTTAAGACTTCAATGTCTTAGGTTTGCAGAATAGCTGTATCCACTCCACGATAATTGATGTCTGTGCCTCCTTATGTCTCTAAGCTCCCTTCAGTCCCTTAAGTATAGGACCATGTCCCAGGGTTGTGTTGGGCAGAGAAACCTGAGCTCAGCACGTGACAGACCACCAGCCTGCTCAAGAGTTCCTGGAGCAACAAGTTTGGCCTTAGTTTCTGGAATGCAAGAAGAAAACTTGAGGCTCATTTGGAGATAGGGCCTCATTGCAGTAGCTTGCAGGTCTGCACTTTCTCGTAAAGGAATGGCATGGGAGGTCCCAGGACGGGATGGGTGTGCTTGGGTACGTGGAGTAATTTGATGGTGATGTTTGATAGGCTGGGAGAGTAGGATTGGAAGATGTGAAATTGCTATTGGAAAACCACCTGGTGACTCTGTTTCAGCAGAGTACACCAGATTATTCATTCTGTGGGAAGGTGAAAGTCTTTGCTTTTGAAATTGTGCCTTAGTGAATAATCTGGAACATTATGAAAACAGTGAATTCATCTGTTCATGAATAGTGTGGATATTTTTCCTTTTGTGCCATACCCATCCACAGCAATATTTTTTGTATTAAATACTATGAATCCACTTCACCTGTCAGCACTATTCAAAACACAAAATGCTGCATGAATAGGAAGGATGTTCTGGGATCTCTCAGATGATTACTGTTGCTAGGAAAACCACTTCCTGATATCTTTGTGCTCGGTGTCTGTGTCTCTCTTTGTGTACAGCCATTGGTGACAGGCAAATTTGTATCAAGGCACAGGGAAAAAATAGGAAAAGTTTAGAAATGTTTAAAGAACACTGCTTAAAGTTAAAAGGCGGATGTCACTGCAAATAATAGTTAAGAGTTATGATTTCTTTCCTAGGTGGGATTATTGGTATTAAATTGGAGAGAATTGCAGTGCTGGTTATGCTGTGACTGTGAATCTGATGCAGACTTGGGCTGCATTAAAGCTGAAAATTGTTAGGATCTCTAAAATGCAGTTTATGTGTTTTGTATTGTAACAGCAAAGAGGCTTATACCAAAGGGTCACAAATGGTAACTTCTCATCCCTATTTGTCTGGTTGGGGGGTTTACTTATTTTGATTTCTCTTTTTTTAAAGGAAATTTCTGAGAGCATTAAATGTTTACATTAGCCAGGGGGCTTTATAGGTTTGGGGTTTTTGGTGTGTGGTTTTTTTTTTCTGGTATGTACTCGCAAGCACAGGAATCGTAGTACTTAATCTGCTGTGATATAATGTGTTAAATGCTAACGATTATCAGATAATATGAAGAATTGATAGTCTCAAAGTCATGGTATGACCAGAAACCCAGTCTTATGTTATAGAAGGCATTGAGATTTGTATGGCCATATTCTCAGGATAGTAATGCTTTGGCTATTTGAGGTCCATGCTTTAAGTCGTGCTCTTATATCATGGATCCTAAATTAGAGGGCTGGTGTTACACTTATTAAAGAGTAAAACTGTAGCACAAAAAGCTGGTGTCATCTGGGGGCGGGGGGGGAAGAAATCTGTTCTCCAAGCTTCTGCTGTCACCAGTCTCTACTACTACTGCTATTGCTGCCTGACTGGATTCCCACACTGGGGTGGGTGTCTGTAATGTTCCCGTCTGCTAGATTTTGGGACTGATTAGGATAAAACTGACTTGCCTGAGTTAAAATATAACAAGTTAGACTGTTGTTTTTGAAGGAGTTTGGGATAGCTGTAGTTGATAAGAGCATCTATAACTGGCTGTACAAATGCTGAAGCCCCCATGTTTTTATGCAAGTATTTGCTTCATATTTGGTACCCCCATCCTGGCAGTTTTTTCTTAATGAAAACAATAATCTCAAAGAAAGGAGCCTTCCAAAGAGGGTTTCTATTTGAAGAGGACAGTTAAGTTGTGTAGGTGCAGATGAGCAGAAGCATGGTGGCTGAACCTTTTAAAATCGTTCACCTGAGTAGTGCCTACAGGTTGGCCATTGCTAGTGATGTGCGAGGCTCCCTGCTCAGAGCAATCTATGGAGCTTACCCTTCTCAGGCCCAGCTGCAGAGATTTGGACTTTTTATCTGAAACGCCTCTATTTTTTTATTATTTTTTTTGTCTTCAGAAGCCCCTTGCGTACAGGGCTGGTGTGCTGAACAAAACAGCATCCATCACATGCTTTTGCCCAGATGTTAGCACTGATTCTTGTCTAGTGATGGCAAATTTGCTGCTAAGCTGTGCTGAATTTGTCAGTTCTACCAGCTGAATAAGAAGATGCAGCTGTACAGGGTAGATTTGGCTACTTGATGGATAGATTAGTTTTTTATCTCCTGCACTTGGCTGGAACTAGTCTGAACGTACCATCCCCTCCCAAACTGGATGTGTAGTTCTGCCGCCTGCCCTAAGGAGAACAATGGCTCCCACTGGAAGCTTTGTCCTATTTTTTTCCACTCTCTAGCTGCAACATCCTTTTAATAAACCAGCTCCCAGCCAAGTACAGTCTTTCCCCAACACATTCTAATTCTTTAAAATAGCAGAAAATTTATTCTGTTCTCCTGGGTCTTTAAGTCCACGTTTTAAAATTCGAAGGGAGTAAGCAGAGTATCCTCTACTGTGATACAGCCAAAAAAGGGGATATATTATGTTTTCTGAAAGGAACTAGCTTAACAGTTTTAATGATTCTAGAAAAAAAAATATAAAAAACCCCACCTAATAGTTATTAACGGGACAAGCTTGTGGGCAATGACTATAGATGAAACAAAGATTTTTCTGACTTTCCACGTAAGTGTTTCACTTTCCTTCTCTGTTTCTTTTATCATTATTTATATTTATTTGTTTTACAGTCTAGTGGACTCAGAGGATAAATTCCTTTATGTGCTTGGTGCTATAGAAGAAACATGTTAAAACATAACTCCTGATTTATTTGTAGTCTAGTGAAGACAAACAAGCAGAAAACGGCAGCATTGGCATTACAGATGGCTGAGTGAGGACCGGTGGCAGTAAGCGACAAGCCTGGGGTTGTAGGAGGAGTCAGTGTCAGAGGCTGAAATTAGACCTTGGATTTTTATGCTGTAGCTCAATAGGACTGTGGGGGTTTTGTTTTCTCTAAGACTTCTCTGCCTTCCTTTCCCTGCCACTTTCTTTGTTCAGCTTTTGTTCAATCTGTCCATTCTTCTTTGTCTTCTTCAGGGTGCCAGAAAAGAACTAAACCTCCATCAAATAATATAACTAGTTTCCCTGGGATGGCCTAATGAATATGTGATGAAATAATTTAAGTAGACATTTAGTCTCCTGAATTTCACAGTCTGAATGACTAAATTCCTTCCCTTTTTCTCCCTCCCTGTGTGCAGGAGTCCAAAACTTTTAAATCATTATGGTAAATTTACCCCCACCCACCTATTGCTTTTGCTCCCACTTTTCCTTTTTTCTGCTAATGAGTCATGATATGTAATTACCTTCTGTCTTTTCTGCATTTAGTGAACATGCCAGTGGAGAATGATTTAAGAAAATAAAAAAGGCTTTAAAAAAATGAGGAAACAAGCAAGTATCCAGGACTGCTTTGGCTCCCACTCACCATTCTTGCTCTTGCCAAGTGTAATGAATATTGCTTTTTCTCTATGGCACTCTGAAGCAGGATCAAGTAAACTTAAATCTATATTACTGCATTTTAATGAATGTTTGTGTATTAGTGTGACGACTTCTTAGTGGACCATCAAGCTTTACTGGACACTTATGAAGGTGGTGAAATTCAAATGACCTGATCTCTCCCTGGAACATTTTGTCTTTAAATCTATTATTCAGCCTTACAATGTGCGCTAGAATGAGCTGTGCAAAATATACTACACGAAATAAGCAGAGGCTGCGGCGTAATGTGGGAAGGACTGGCTGTGGGTAGTGGCGTGCTTTTAGCACGGCCATCTCTACAAGTGCTAATTTCACTTCTGGGAAAGCTGGACTGTCTCAGACCCCCTGAACCTCAACCTGCACCAAGGAAGTGCACATCAAAACCAAGGCGCCCCAGCAGTGCCCTGTGTGCCAGATCCCTCGGTTCTTAAAGTGCTTTTGCTCTGTGTAGCTGTGACGGTGTGTCCTGAAGAAAGAGGCGTTTGGGGCTGCTTGTTAACTAGTGGGAACCAGAAGTTCATTGTCAGTTTAGGAGTTCGTTTTTAAGGATTGTTTCTTCTTAGTGATGTGGGGAAGAATGTAAAACCCAGCTCCCTCAGCCACTGAATAATAAATTATTGAATAGCAGAAATTCAATAGGGCTTTTTCTGTGAATCAAATGGCAAAGAAAATAACCATTTCTTTGGGATAACTCATCCATTCATGGGTAGCTTCTTTTGGTAAATAAATATCTTGCCACCTGCAACTCTGTGCTCCTAAAGCTGTTGTGTAATTTCCAGTATTTTCTGATGGCTTCTGAAATGAGTTTTGAGAAGACTGTTGTTTAAAGTAAACAAAAAGAGAGAAAAGAAAAAGAACTTACATCAAAGATATCAGCATTTCTCCTCTCTCTGCATGTTTCCCCTGAATATGGAGTTGGCAAACTCTCAAATCACTTTATCATGTTTGAACTTGGAAAAATGTATGATAATACCAGCTGAGCTAATATTTAAAGAGCTCTTCACTTCAGAATTTTATTGTCTCTTTCTCAATGCTTCTAAAGTCTTCTGACAGGCATGGTGGTGAGGCTGTGAATGGCTCCGGCAACTGAAAAGGGAGGCAGAGAGATGTTTGCACCTGAACCTGGATCGACTGGGTCTGAAACAGCCCCTTCAGGATTTCTTGGAGAGGAATTAATTGCAGTAGTCTCAAAGACTGCTTAGTAGCCAAGTCTCAAGCAGAGTACCATGTACTCTGGCTTTCCCTGCCAGCTCTCCACCTCTGCAGGATCTGCTGACGTCTACAGGAGTCTGGTGGTGCCTCTGGAGATCTGGTTGCTCCGCTAAGGCACCGATGGTCACAACCATGTGTTGGACTTTGCAACGTCTGGTTAGGATGAAAAGATCCCTCTTACACAGATACAATTATACATTCCGAGAGCTTTATTTGTGTTTTTCCCCAGTGTTCCCCCACCCCAGTGATTTGGTGGTTGTTTTTTTTTTTATGTGTGTGTGTATCACAGTGGTAACTTCGTCTAGTTGTGAATTTCTGACAGGCTGAGGGAAAGGTGGGAAGTGGCGCTTTGATGTTAAGTGGATGTGCAGCAGGAGAGGGGTTATCAGCACATTAGTGACATTTTATTTTAGACTGTTATTTACAGCTGCTTTACTGGCCTCTTATGTGAGTTGAATTGATAGTAGGAAGAAGTAGTGGGGAACAGTAATTTGGAGGATCTTGGAGGTCCTGGGGGGGGCTTAGACATTTAGGGCTTGCTTTGAAAATGCTCTAAGGCTTGCAGTGTGTAGGTAGCAGGTGTTGTCTTGTGACTTTGTTGGACTTTTACCTGCCTTTACCCTGCTTGCCACCACACCAGACAATCAGATCAGGCTTTGGCAGGTGATCTCTACAGGCATTTCTCCAAAACCTTTAAAGGTTAATATATCCTCAAAATCAAGTGGGCCAGAGAGATAAGGAGGTTTTGGCTTTCCTTCGTCTATGGTCTGACCCTGGGAAGTGCTGGATATTGTCTCCCTCAGCACTTCAAGTAATAAGCGCTTTGGTGTGGCTTTAGGATCCTTGACCCTTATCAGATCCGAGCATGGGGTTGGTCTTTCTGGGTCTGAAGTCAAGGCATGCTGAAGGGTTAGCTCGGTCATCTGTAGGTGAGGTTCTCCTTGCAACTATTCTGTACTTTAATCTCCAACTTGTGGGAGTGAAACTGTGGCAACCTTAAGTGTATAATTTCCTTCCTATTACATTATTTCTTCCAGTACAGGAGGTACCCAGTGTTTGTCATTTAGGAGTGTCATATCATTACATTGCATATTGCAGTGTAATGATGTGAAATGATTAAATGACAAAATGCCAGTTCACTGCCAAAAATCTTAAGTAGCATACTTTTATTTGCAGATGGGAAAGCTGTTATTAATTTCTGTATGGGTTTTGCCAGATGAAATAACGTAAGCAGAGTGAAAAGGGAGGTGGGTTTAATCCTTTTTCTAATTTGAATATGAGTAGTAGGAGTCATGTCCACCTCTAGTCATCACTTCAGAGCATATGTCCAGTGCCAGAGGTATATTGCCATACATTGGCCTAGTCTACAGTCAAATAATGACAGCAGGTATCAAAAGAAGAAGTGGCTGGCGTTTTCTGAAGGCGGAAATACCCGGCTTCGAAGAATGCTGTGTTAAGCAGTGTAAGCTGTTTTGTTCAATATTGTTTCTTAGTATTAGTAAGTATTCAAAAATGTTTCTTGCTAGATTAAAGATAATCTAAGTATGGGACCAAAATTAAATGAGTGTGCTTCTGTTTTTGAAGAAGGATGATGAAACCAAAGACAGCATGGATAAGTGGAGCAGGTGTCCAGAATTTGAAATTACTATAGCCAAGGTGAAAAAATTTGGAGGGTTTAATGTGTTCCAGCCAGGACGAATTGGAAAACTCCATCCTAGTGTGCTGAAATAACCAACACAGGAAACTGCAAAACTCTAGCAGCAAGGGGTTCTATCTATCAATTTTGGGGCTGCTAGGCTATGTATAGAGGCTAGCAAACAGTCCCCTCTTTACAGAAGGGGGAAAACTGTTCCAGGCTCCACCTGCCTGTTGTTCTGACCCCAGTAGCATGTGAGGCCTTGCAACACATCAGTAAAGAGAGAGCTGAAGAGACAGAGCTAAATGTAAACCTGGAGAAAATGCAGATGCTGACCAGAGGCAGACTACAGGACTGTCCAATGCCATTGAAGATTTCTAATGAAGCATCCTAAAATACTTATTAGCACTCTTCTTAAAGATGAAGGTGCAAAGAGCCGGCCAGCTGCTAGGATGGTTGAGGAAATGAGACTATTGTAAGACCCAGGCTGAGAGGGGATTTCACTGCTTTCTCAACCCAGCCAGTGAGCATAAGGGAGGTGAAAAAGTAAAAGATAGCGTTGGCACAAGAAGAAATAACTCTACACTAAAATGGAATTCATTTCAACTGCCATCATCAAGGAGAAGGAGGGTCTCGAACAGCCATTGAATACTAGTGGAGGCCAGAATATCTAGTGACTTCTCCGGTGGAGAATAGGTGCATGAAAGTGTTTATGCCATGTGGTTGCCCTTGTCATTCCCTTCCTGCTCTTGGACCTGTATTCCTGTTTAATGGTAGACTAAATTTCCTGCTTTTTGTTTCCTTGCACAAGGGTATGGTCGGCAAGGGACTCGGATAGAGAAGTTCAAAGTGAAATGACATTTTTGAAAAGTAAAAGAATGGGTTTGCATCAAAAAGGGGAATTCCTATCCTGTAAGGACCATATTTTTCGAGTATTTATGTAAATCTGTGTGGGGAAAAATATTAGGTACCGTTGGATGTAACAAAATACTTGAAATAAGTGAGAACTGCAACTGTTGTTTTGGAAATTTCTGGCAGATCTGAAGAGGTCATCTAGCTTGTTTTCTGATGCAAAGATAGGTAAACCTGAAATACTCCTGTGTCTGGCTCTCAGCTTTTTGGGGAAACTCTTTGGTTGTTATCTCTGGATAACATTTCTCTGATATTCCACCGGGTTTAGTTCAAGCTAAGAGTCCCTAGGTTGAAGTATTGGTAGATGAGTGACAAGAAATTCCGAACGGGTGGTCACTGGCAGAGAAATACACCTCTCTCCCTGGGTCACAGAAACCACTCTCGGTTGCAAAGGCACAACTCAGGCCAGTTTCTGTTCTGACTTTTGCCTTGGGGAAGATTCCTGGGAGAGAGACAGGTTGAAGCTGACACAGTGACACTGTGCATGCCTACAGCTATGCATATGTTTGTGCTTTGCTGGATTGGGGCCTTCGCCAACAAGTCTTGTATAGTGCTTTTCATGGTATAGATAAGGTGATGCAGGCTCTTATAAATGGAAATTTAATAAACACAAAGCATTTCTGGCTAGTTTTACACTAATACCTTGATTGTTTTAGTTACGTTTTGCAGTATTTTGCTTTTGTTTTGTTAACGTAATCTGTGCTCAAAGGGGGGGAGGGGAAACCCAGGCAAATGGTTTTATTTATACTTTATTAGGTTTCCTTGACACATTGGAAGTCACTTGTCTTTTATAAAAAGTAAGATAACAGAAACCATCCCAAAACACAATAACTTTATGGATTATAAACAATAGTAGCATGTTTGCCAAGATGACTAGTAACTGTTTGGACCTGTCTTTTTAGACTGACAGATTTTTTTCTAAGAAGCAAAAACACAAGAGACAAGGTTCCACTTCTAGCACATTGGCAGAAATACAGAAACCCCATTCTTAATGCGGTGGAGCTCATAAATGGACAACTATTCAACTAATAAAACTGTCAGAAGCACTCGTTGTATATGCAGCTAAAAGGTTAAACATTTGAAAGGCATTGCCATGCTAAATATACTGCTTTATGTATGTACTGGCTTCCCATTAATTTGTTTACCTAATAGATGAATCACAGCACATATGATGGACTTGATTTTTAGTTGCCCTTCTCAAAGTTTAAGCATAAGAACACAAACACCCTTAATATTGTGGACTTTTTTAAAAAAACAAGCACGCACCTTAATCACCTTATATGGTACAAAAGCAAAATTTAGATTTTAATGTCGTTTCTTCTCTCATGGCTCCCCAGTGTAGAAAATATTCTCAAGCCCATATTCAGTCCTAGGTCCTGATCTTACAGATAGGATTTCAAACCACTTGGTCTCTAAAACCCAAGGATTCGCGTTCATAAACTTATGTGATATATAAATGGATAATTGACACTGCAATCCGGGATGGCACGCGTAGGTTTCTGCCAGCTGCAGGGGTGAGACCCCCGTGCTGACCCCATCCCAGGCGCCCGGGAGCTGCCCCCCGTGCTGCTGCAGCCAGTCGCTCGTTCATCCCAGGCTGTCGCGCTGTATAGAAATGCTTTGATCTTTGATAGGAAAAAGCTGCTGCTAATTTCAGTGAAGTGATCTAGCACTGAGCTGAGAATATGTTCCCTGTCTGTTCTGGGATTTGCTTCTGATAAGTGCCTGCCTCTCTCAGTTCACTTTCAATCATGCAAGAATAGAAAGTGTTCAATAACTTAAAGAATCAAAGTATGAAGGATGAGAGAGAACCATTAATTTCTCTTGCCTCTTTTTGGTAGAAATGAATGACACTGACTTAAAGAAAATGGGCCATATCTGTCCCTGCCATAATTCTGCCGGTTCTAGTGGCTGTACAGCAGAAGTAAAGCAGTCTCCTTGCCATTAAGGACTAAGCAGTAATAAATGGCTTAACCATAGTTAGCCTTGCTTTCCTTCCCAACACTAAAAAGTCATTGTGATGCATTTTACAGTCTATTTTACTGTCAAACTCAAAAAGGCAAGAAATAAGCCTGTTCCTACCACCTTCTGTATGTTATGACCAGTAGACTGTTATGGTGAGAAGGCAAAAAAGCAAAGTTACAGAAAACAAATCTCCCTCCCAAACAACCTATCAAAATGGTATTTTATTCTGTACGATGCTACCGTTATCCAGCAAGATATTGTGACCATTTTCATCTATAGTTTAATGAAATCATTGCCATACAGCTCATTTCTCCTGTGATCAAAGCAAGGAGCTATTTTATATTGAAATAGTATTGGTTCTTGTTTTTTAATTTCATTACATTTTCTTTGTGACAAACTTTAAAGAAGAAAAAAAATATTTTAAGAGAGGTTTTGGTAACAGCTTAGTTAATTAATCTGTGATTTGGAAAAAGATGACCTATGCAATGCTTTCTGCATAGTCAATTTTGACTGCAAAATAAGTGTAAAACTTATTTTATTTGGAGGTTATGTCACCTGAGCAATCACTCACTGGTTTATGATATTCTTAAAGTATTATGTGGGCTGGGTTATAGACAATCCTGTTTTTCATATGTTTTGCTGCTGCTAAATGGCCTTAATATAGAAGAACTAGATTTCAGTAGATTTTTTTTTTTTTTTTGGTACTGATGTATCTGGCCATAGTAGGGAAACAATATCTTGGAAAGATACTTTACAGAAGGATGATATTCTTGCTTCTCTTCAACAGAGTGTGTAGGTCTTGAGTTATGATTCAATTATTTTTCACTAAGATATATACTTTCATTATCACTGAAGAGTAATTTTGAGCTGAAAGTTTGTTAGCTGGCTGGTGTGGGGGTCCCTCTGTCCAGCCCCTCCCCTCAGCACCGATCTCGCAGCAGCAGTCGGGGCTCTCTCATGGAACCAGCCATGGAGCACATACATGCTTCGTGTCTGTTGTTATACTTAATGCCTCTTCCACCATAGTTTGTGTTAGTCTGTGCACAACACTACTCTTTTCTAGTATTTTTTAATTATTAGCTCATCTTGGGAAAAGGTAACAAATGGGATTATATCCTGCAAAGCCAGACGTGTTAAATAAACCTGAAGCATTTCTGTAGCAATACCTTTGTGTGTGTGCATATCTATAGTTACTGGGGTGTTGATCCATTTTTTAAAAAATATACTTATTTATGGGGGTCTGAGAGCTAGCATCCCTAAAAGCAACGCTCAACTTAAAGTAATGCATTATATTTGAGCACTGTATGTTTGACAATACATTTCATGCCTCATTTCCTGCCAGTTGTGAGCTCTGGTAAACACAAAGAGCAAATTCACATTTTTCATGTCAAAAAGCCCTATAGTTTGTTTCCTCTAGGATATCAGTAGTTAAATAGATTTCTGTAAGGACATACTCTGTTCACACTATAATCTGTTGTGACACTAAATCTTAATCCGTCTTCAAATTTCCATTGTTTTTGTATGAAAAGATTATTTCTAAAATATTTTATATCTCACATTCATTTTCTTTGCTAAGAATTAATTGCATAAGCAGTGGGTATCTGACCACTATTAAGTCTTCTATCGTAACCCAAAATTAAGAATTTAATGTGGATTATTCATAACATCTATCCAGTTAATTCAAAGTAATTTTTCTTTGCACTAGGCAGAATTTACACTTTCTTGAAATGCATTTACCTCCTTGTGAGACCTTGAAAAGAAGTCAGCCTGGGCTTTGGAACACCTGTGTCACTGCTCTGTGTCAGAGCTGAAGGTTTTTGCTGTCCTGTGTCATGCATAGGTTTGATCCTGCTCTTTCACAGGCACATGTGGCTTACGTGGTGGTGTGAAGGAAGAAGATGAATTGCAGACCTATTTGGCCCTGTGACTGGCAAATGATTGTGTGGCTCTGCTACTAATATAAGTAGACGGAGAACTCTGTTCATGTAGCATTTTATACAAGCAAGTGACTATGGAAGTCTGGAAAAGTAGAGGATGAGACCTCATATTTCAGGGCCCTGTCTTGTTATTTTAAATTAACTCAGCAAGGAGCTGCCGGAAGTGTTCTGGTGGTCATAATAAGCTTCTGTGAGATAGACATATGATGCTGGAATAGCTGGGTTTGTTTCATGATTGCTGTTTATTATCACAGAATCCCTCAGGTTGGAGGGGACCTCAGGAGGTCTCTCATCCAACCTCCCACTCAAAGCAGAGTGCAGACCGGGGTGCTCAGGGCTCCTCTCAGATGGGTCTTGAAAACCTCCGGGGATGGGAGATGCCATGACCTCTCTGGACAGCCTATTTCAGTGCTTAATTATCCTCACAGAAGAAGAAAGTTTTCCTTGTATCCATCCAGAAATTCCCCTGTTTCAGTGTGTTTCTTGTTCTCATATTGTACATCTCAGCAAAAAGCCTGGATCCATCCTTTCTGCAACCTCTACTTTGGGTGCTGGAGGGCTACTACTATCTTGAGATATATCAATGCTAGCACTGGATAAGATGGGAGAAATTCACCTGGTGCTCCAAGTGCCTGCACTAGGTGTGGGGGAACAGTGAGAAGAGTAGGCATCTTTAAAAGATGGATTGGTGCATCCTGAATATAGCCGGGACTGGCCATGCTCATAGAGTGGAACTGATGTCTGTCTTTAGTTAGAGCAGTGGACTAGTGAAAAATGCTGTCTACATCCTTGAACCCTGGGAGAGCACTTGACAAAAAGTGAACATAATTAGCTCAAGAGGGTATAACAAACTCATTCAAATTATTTAATGTGTACACAGCTCAAAACTGAGTGAGAATTAAGTTTTTTGGCATAACAGTAGTATTGGTTTAAGTGTTGGAACCCTAATATTTTGAAAGTATGCCTTCAGACTGTTATTTCATGGGACTCGGAAAGCCTCTAACAAATCAGTTTGAAGTAGGCTGCAAAGAATGGCAAAATTCTCTTGCAGAAAAGAAATAACTATAGCTGTACGCAGGACAGAGAAATCTTTGCTTAAAGCACATTGCTGATTTTTTTTTTTTTCTTTTAAACATAAATGCAAGCTAGGATAAAGCACAGCTAAGCAGAAAAGGACCTCTTGGAGTCAGATATTTGTGAATAAAGTGTCGGCTCTAGAAAGGTAATACAAATGATATACAGTTGCTTTGTAGTCGTTGGCTCTTTAATTGAGCAGACTGATGTGTTGCTAGCATAATGGATCTTTGGAGCAGACTGAGAATGAGGTGCTGTTATTTTGTTTCTCAAAGCCACACATTTGAAGTGCAGGTGAATACAAACCATTTAAGAAATAATTGGTCTGACCTAGCATTGGAGTAGCCATTTTGGCAGCAGTAAAAGAGGTGTTACTCAGGTGACAGAAGACAATGAGACAGAGATATATAACACAATATTTGCTCAGTCTAAAAAAAGTCAGGCTAATGAAAAGAGGAAGAAAAAAAACTACAAAAGAAGTCCTATCCTTTTTGGTTCTACTCTTACAGCCTCTGCAGATTCTTCTGCTTCGTTAGCCAAATTTCAATACCTTTCCATCTTTCCTGATTGTTCTTTAAAAACACTCCCCCCGCTGTTTCATTTATCATTTCTATCCCTGCTGGTAAAATCCTTGTCCATGACCTAGGCAGCTCAAACCTGGATCACTGTAGCTTCCCAGTTTTCCTTGTTCCAGTTCCCTTCTCTTCAAGACCATCTGTAAGCATACAACTGATTTCATTCCATGTTTTGGCTATTCTGTGACACCCTTTCCTTCAACAAAGCTGCTAGTGTTTGCATTAAATGCTATGAAATTATTTTCCCACTTTAAAAATGTATATTGTGAGTTTCCTGGGAGAAAGGAATTTCTGAAGAGCAGACAGTTGCCATGAATGCTTTAAAATCAGAAGGTCAGATCCAAGTAAATAAAGCTGATGGAACAAAGCTGATCTATAGAAGTCGAGAACATAGCTCCACATTCTTCTATATGGAGTTTAGAAGATACTGCAGTGCTATTTTTTAATGTCCTGTACTGCTGCACATGCAAGCAGCTTCACATGGGCTAAAGGCTTTTACCCCTGGTCAGAGTGGCATGTTCTGGTGATTTAAGGAGGAAAAAAGTTTTTGGTTTCTCAAAATATAATACAAATGGAACTTGTCAGGGAAGGATGTAGATCTTGGAGGCTCTTAAGTCAGGTGTGTTTATGAAGGAGGGGACAGGTAGAAAAAAGGTCCAGTGCGTCAACGTGTTAGTAGACATATTTGTCACAGCAGGGGTTACTGACTCAACGACAGGAGCAGTTGCATGAAGCAATGTAAATGTTCTTGGTGGCTCCTCATCAGACAATATCATTTTAGAAATCTGACACTGATGTGGGCTGTGCGGTGACTGGGGGAAGGGAGCTCGCTTTCAGATGAGATGCAATCAAAGCAGGTGCAGTTACAAAGTGGCTTTTGCTGATGATTTCATCTGTGACATCTTCTGCCTGTGGACATGGAAATCTTTAAAAAGAAGAGGCCATGGATTGGTTTAGAATCCCTCTGGAAGGACTATGTGATAATTCTACTTAAATGATTGTCAGGCTCAGGTTGATACACCTGCAACCTCAGGATCACAGATGCTCAGACGCATGCCCAGTGATTGCATCATCTAGTCATTAATACTTCATTGAACTCATTTGGTTAGGTACAGAGTTGGTTTATCAAGCTACTCATAATTATTTCTTTTCCCCCAGATGACGTTTTAAAACACAACAGCTTTCAAGATGTTTGTCTTTTGAGTTATATACTTGTATGGTATTTTCTGTGAAGCTTAGTGGCTAAACCTGCTTCACTGTGGCTGGCCAAAGTCATCCCTTCTGCAAGCTCTCAGTGAAAGACAGTGTCCTTAATAGGTGAGCTTCGAGAGGAATGGTCTAATAGGATGCTACAAGACTTTTTACTTGTTTACCTGTTCTGTTGTCTTACTGAAAGTACGCTTATGAATGATGCGAAAGTGGAGCATGACCTTTAAGAATATGACAGTGGAACTTTGCAGAGTCATGTAGATTTCCCTGCTACTTCAAGTCTTTAGAAAATCCTTGGGAGCAGATGCAATTGAGCTTTGATGCAAGCCAGCGTTGGTACAGGCAACTGGATTCTTGACCATAGCCAAGCAGGTTATCAGGAGAATGTCCGCTGATGTCAGCGTGTTTGGGATCAGACTTTCATCTGGGGTTTCTGCACACATGTGAGTGGATGCATTTGAATATTTTTGACCAGATGGCTGACAGACTTGGGTGTACAGCTGCCCCTGGATCATCTGGTCATGGGAGAGGCATGATGAGCACAGAAACTTCCCCTAGGTGGTTGACACAACTGTGGCATGGCAAAAGATGTGCTGCTACAAGGTGTGTGTGTAGGGAAGCCCTTTTTTTTTTTTTTTTTTTCCCCCTGAAGAACTGTACTTGCCACGTAGGAATATCAGTCAGTCCCATTTACTCTGTTCTCCTTGAACCTGTTAAAGGGTGCTTTGAATAGCAAGCTGTCATTTTTCGAATTCTGTCAATGTTTTGTATTAATGCAAAAGCAGCACCAAGATGTGGGATTTAAAATCCTTTCACTCACATTTTTAGGATGCTGTAATAAAGAGTTGCTTGATAACATGTTCAAGGTCTATTAAATAAATGCACTGAAGAATTCCTGTTCCTTCTGAAATGCGCTTGTCAAGCTAATCTAATTTCAGTGTCTGCACATGGAAGGTATGCTATCTTCTCCTTTCAGTGACTTCAAAAATTTAATAATTAAAGTTTCCTATTTTTGCTTAATAATCAGTGCAAATTACTGCACTTCTTTTTTTCCTTTGTGTTTTATGATGTTATGGTAATTATTGCTGTGTGTACCTGTGTGCATGACACACAAAACATTTTTATTAAGTCATTTGAAGAAATTGCTGAGCCAGTACAACTTCAAGTTAGAGAACTGTGTAGGCCCAATGTACGAATAAATCCTGGCATGGTGCTTGTTGCAAGGATGCCAGCCTGTCAATGGCTTAATCGTGGAGAATAATCCTGATACCTCTTTATTGTGTTGTGGAAAATGATTGTTTATGACCGCAGGGAGTGTGAGCTTGCTAATTTCCAAAATACACTTCCTTCCTGCGTTTGTAAAAAGAAATGGTGCTTGTTTACAGCCTGTTCCTGTAAGGGGCTGAGCTGCTGCACAAGGAGGCGCTCAGCATCTCTGAGGAAGCCTCAGCAATGTCCAAGAGTGGCCTTGCTACGTAGGTATGGCAACCAACGGGGGATATTTGCCTGAGATAGAAAGCTTGCTTTATGCACTTTAGCTCGCCTCTGCCGAAATACAGCATTGAAGGTCCTTCCCCCCTGTGAGAGAGTGCTCGTGGATGGATGCTTTGCTTTCCCTTTTCTCCAAATTCCGGGTTTGTGATACGTGTACCTTTTCAAAACAAATAAATTCTGCTGCTTTAGAAGGTATCATGGTTCATTTCCTTAATTCCTGCGGAAGGCAGGCCAGTTACGTAAGGCAGCTGACTCGAGCATTGCTTGCTGAGGGTTTTCACTCCTGGTTTTATTCTGAGAGGAGTGGTTAATAAGGGATTAACTGGTAGAGAAATCCTCCTCCTGTCCAAAAGCTGGTGGGATTCGTGCTCATACTTTAGCTTTCGCTTTGGCATGCAGAGCAGGGTCGCCGTGGTGCGGAATGCTGTCGCGGACTTTTCCCCACTCGAATTGTGATGAACACTTGGTACGTCCCCCCCGAGCCCCCTCCGTGCACTGGCTGTGCTGGGTGCTGCGGTGGGTGGTGGGGAGCGGGGCTCTGCAGCACCAGGTGGGCTCAGCCAAGCACAGGCGGGAGCTTTAGAATGGGTTGGTTGACTTGA
>JAVJGI010000002.1:8664384-8861953 GCA_035590275.1 Ibycter americanus | reverse complement strand
GGGGAGCGGGGCTCTGCAGCACCAGGTGGGCTCAGCCAAGCACAGGCGGGAGCTTTAGAATGGGTTGGTTGACTTGAAAATGATTGAGTCCAACTACACCCAGTGGTTTAGTTCTCCTTGCTGGGGCTGGATGGTGCTGGGTGTGCAGCAGTCAGTCAAAGTGAAGCAGCTTGCTGCTGCACATGCAGTCGCCTGCCTCTAAAAACACAGAACAGCAACAAAGGGCAAGTGTGCACAAGTGAAAGGTGCGCGCAGTTGTGCCTTGTATGCAGGCAGCACCTGTTTTGGGTAGGGGTGCAAACAGCTAACACCGTAATCTGCAAAAGGAGTGATTTACTCAGTTTTGAATGAAAGAGAAGATACCGTGAGCCCATCTCCCAGAAACCGTCAGTCTAAAGAAGTGCTGGGAGAGCAGAGGGGCTGGGGGAGTTTTTCTGGTGTGAACTGGAAAGCAGGGAGGGCGGGCAGTGCTGCAGAGGGTAACTAACCTCTTGTCCCCACCACAGTAGTGCTACTCCACGCTTGCGTACAGGCTGCGTTAATGCAGCTTGTGTGATGGCTGCCTGTGTTTATAGCTGCCTTCCGAGGAGCTCTCTCTGTTCTGGGGCTGTGGCTCCACGGGAGGGCTCTAGGGGAGTCACAGGGTTGTGCTATGGAGCCAAATTCCCTCTTCCACGAGCTCACTGGTGGTCATGGAGCGCGGTCACTTCATCCCTCTGAATTTCAGTTCTTGTCTGTGGGATAAGGCAGCCAGTGAAGACTAAAATAATACATTGAAAAGGGGACTTTCCCTTAATACACTTGACCAATGCCTAACATTCAAGATTACTTAATATTGTAACACGCTAATAGCAATGACTAATTACAGTCTTTAAGTTCACTTTGGCATTTTTTTTTCCCCAAAAAAAAGCTTGTAAGTCTTTGAAAATGTACTCTTTGTGATTATAGTCAGGCTATAAGATCCTGAATCTGGCTACCAACATTAAACTGTATCCTCTCTCTTTTTAAAATTGAACTGTCTATTTCTGTAAACTGTGCAGTCAGGGAAGCCTCTGCAGAGATGTGTCAACTCAGGTTGGTCAGTTTGTGGTTATTGAGTGATTATGTGTAATCACGGCTTATAAACTATTAACAAAATCTGTAGAAGCACTGAGTGTAATGCCAGCGCAGGGAAGAAAAGGTGGGAGGAGAATGGGTGTGAGTGTGCCAACCTTCTTTTAAGGTAAGTGATGTTAACTAAAATCAGTACCAGTGATAGAATCAGGATACAATAGAGCTGCCCTTTTAAACAACCTCCTGTGAAAATTGAGCCTGATTTGAATTGCTGAAGATATCTGGTGAGAATTTAGCACATGCTGACTATGTTTCACAGTTTGAGATTAATTTTTTTGTTTATTTTAGGCCTCTCGATATCTTGACCAATTGCTACTTTGCTACAGAGTCTTTTGAAAGAAAAACTTGATCATTAAAGATGGGCAGTGGCTGAAACAAATCAGCTCCTGCCTTTGAAATCTGATCTGCATGGATCTTTGAGATCCTGCCATTCAAGATGCTCTAGGTTAGTCATTAAAATAGTCATTTTAATGTGCATTTATGGTGTATTGCCCTACAAAGCTGATCAAAATATTTACAGGGTTTGGTGGAGTGAAACTTAGCCTGGCTATTTAAGAAAACTTACTGGAAAAAACTCCTGGAAAACTATGGCTTTCTGTGAGCAAACAGTGTTTTTTATATTTACTTGCATGATAGCTGCAAGTCAGTGAAGATGTAACAGCAATAAACTATTTCTTTTCCTATTAAAAAATCTAGTTTTGGTTTCGATAATGATATTCTCTTTACAGTGTTTCTCAGTCTTTATTTTTACTTGGAGTCTGAAGTAATGTTAAGGTAACCGTTGAGTTTTCATAGCAACAGTGTACTTGGCATGAACAAAATCTGCTACTAGATATCAGATTAGAATACTTTCTATAGAGAGGGCAGAAATTTCAAAGGCGTTTTTGTAGTAAATGTTGAGACAAAAATGTTTCTGCTTCAATAATTTAGTCTCCAGCACAGCTGCTGCACAAATACCCTTTTGCTAGGAAGTTTGGTTGAGCACCCTGCTTCCCCCTTCTGATGCTCGGATTAAAACAAGGAAGGATAGGCTGGCTGGGAGTGTGAAAGGGGAATTTTATTTTTTTTTTTTTTCTAAAAACCCTAGTTCTCAGAGCTAGAGTGCTGGCTTCTTTCATCAGTGGCAAGTACTTGTCTGAAAGACTTGCACCCCCTCCCAGGGCATGGTGATGCGACAGGTATGACATTTTCCATTGGTCTGGCCATACATTTGTATGTGTGTACAACTCATTAAAACTCTTCAGCAGAATTAAGTATTTGTATTGTCATAGTGTCTGGGAGCACAGATGGTCTTGCTATTAAAGCTCAAGACTGAGAGCCAGGTGATCTCAGTACTACTTCCAAGCTTTGCCACAAACTTGACATGTGGCTCTGGGCAAATCAGTTGAACACTCTGTGCTTCTGTGTTCCCACTGGTGCCGTAGGTACAGTGATTAACTGCCTGATACACAGTATGTTGTGACTTAGTGCCTGATGAAGTACTTGGAGATCTTCAGTTGCAAGGTGACGCAGAACCGCTGAGCGTTGTTGATATAGTACAAAGATTAGGAAGAGAAATTTCCTTATCTTCTGTTCTCAAATCGGACACTTCAGTCAGAATCTCCAAAGTGGCAGCTGTCTTGAGTTAGAGAAAAAGCAGCAAGTAGGAAAATAATCTATAGGTAAAACTGCCATGGTAGTCAGTGTTTAACCTAGTCCCAATAAAATCAGGAAGAAACTTCCCTTGAAAGTGACCCCCAGTTTCGAGTTAACCATAAAATAATATACTTAAAAAATAAAATACTGCATATAGTATATGGGTTCAATATACCTCATAACTTTGGTAAAATGTTATTGACTATTTTAAATGAAGACCTGTATGTGTAGCAATAGGCTGGGACTGCTTTGATAGGGGCTCGTTACAGGATGGTGCAGTGTTCTGGTCCAAAGGTGTTTGTAACTACCTGCTGATAAATTTGGGAAACCTGTTTTTAAGGTGTTTAGGAAGTTCTGAGATTCAAGCTTATACACGTGCCCCTGTGCCAGTTCTGTGTGTCCAGTTATTAGTTATCTGGCAGATGTGTGCACACACTCACATGTACAGATGTGCAACAAATATTTTCACAAAAAAGCCCAATCCATATATGCGTGCTCCATAAATGAGCACTCAAAATAGAGAAAACCCATACCAGTGTCAGACCTCCTCTCGGAAAAATCCAGCCTTTAACACAATCATCTGATTTGCAAATCAGATGCAAGATAGGTTCTTATTAAATAGTTAAATATCAAGGTTTGAATTTTCATGAAAGGGCAATTTCAAACCTCATTTGTGTGTGTAATTATTGTGCTTGTGAGAGCAACCCTGGTAAACGTGCACGTAAATGTCATGTCAGGTTTATAATGGGTCATTGACACGCTCCCTTCCCACAACTGGGTCTGTGGTCTCTGTGCAGAGACGGAGCTGAGGGAATATGTAAAACGGGTGCAAAAAATCCGGCAGAAACAGTTTTCTTTCTTGATGAAAAGAGCAGCAAAGCTTTGTGTACGCATCGGCATACTCTCAAGATGGAGTTGCAGGTCTGGGGTCTAAACAAACTGAATCAGTTTTTAAAATAACAGTACATACTAAACCTTAGAAATTCAAATCTATCATTTTCCAAGGCTAAAGATTTGGCAAATGCACTCTTGTAAGGCTGTTGTTGCTTCCACTTTCAAGAAGCTTTAGAGATGCTTCTCATTCCTTTTTTTTCATGCTGGGATTTTTTTACCCTCCAAAAGCTGTGAAATATGAAATCTGAGGCCGCTCCTATCAGATAACACACTTTAAGACTCTACATTAAAGAGTCTCCCACATACTCGTTCTCAAACTTGAGAGATGAACATCACTAAAAAAGCCTTTGGTCACACTGGGTTGGGCTGTGCAGACTGATCTGAAAATATTTATCCTGCACTATGAAAAATTAGACTAAATACAGCCCAGAATTCAATGGTGAATACGTTGCCAATATGCAACTGAGGTCAGGAGCAGCCAGATTCAAACAGGATTTTTGTGATTGTGCGTAAATCATGAATACTTGAGTTAATGTAGTGGATTCTGATGAACAGAATATGGGAAGGGGGAGGGAGAGATGTTAATATTTAAGGATAAATCTACCTTTGTTAAAATTCAGGGTGACATCTTGTGGGCAGGGAGGTGTAAATTATTTGTAAGTTTTGGTGTTTCTTTTCACCTTTCTTCGGGTGCTGGCAGGGGGGGCATCCAGGACCGTACAGCCCGTGGGTCAGAGCCAGTACAGCAATTCTCGTGCCTCTAAATAGAATATTATTCTGTGATTAATCTTAATCTTGCTTGTATTTGAACAACCTCTCACCAAAGGTAGAGGGGTTTGGCAATTGTGCTTTTGTGGAGAAGGAATAAATAGCTTCAGGGGATGGCAATGTGGGTGGAGGGACAGCAGGTATCAGTCTCCTGCAAAAAGCAAGGTAAAATATCAGGCTGAACAAAAGTAGCAGCAGAAGGCAGGATACGGAACATGCTGACAGATATCGGTCAAGAGTCAGAACCCAAGGCTAGGGCTTGAACAGACTCAGGAGAAGCAGGCAGGAGGCCAGGCAATGAATAAAAATTAGCATGCCCCATACTGCTCTCCATATTGTTGCTTGCCTGCCTACTCCCCCTTCCACCCCCTCTCCTGTATTTTCTTTAACGTACCAGTGGTCAAAGCAAATAATGATATTATGTTTGTTAGGGAGGCCCTTGAAAGCTATTCTGAGACTAGAGTCCAGAAAAACGTAATCTCTGTTTGATTCTTTGTTTAGTGGGGATTCAAATCCCAACTTAATTTAATCTTTTGATTTATCCTGCAGGTACTGCATGATTATATTCCAGTGCCACCAGTAATAGAAATGCAGGGATTTTCTTGTTTTTATTTATTTATTTTTGCTTTTAGCACTTTGAGAACAAAAAAGGCTTAGCAAAAGTCTTTATTACTATTATGCTTTATAAGGCATCATGAGTGAATAACTGCATCTCTGAGCATGTACCCCATCGCTTCATATTAATAACATCAGGGTTACACAAATTTTTGTTCTGCACTTCAGCTAAAGCAGCACAGCATGTGTAGCTGAATAGGGCTGAAAACTTGCTCTGGTTGCTGCGAGCTGTCAGACTGCCACCGTTGCTGCAAGATGGCCAGGATTTCACTTGGAAGGATCAGGGCTGGCCAGGTGCAAGGAGGAGGGTGGCATCGTGCACAGGACTTCGACCAGTTCCTTCAGAGGGTCCTGTGAGATTGTGGACAAATGTCTTAAGGCTGCATTTGTGAGGCTTTTTTTTTTTTTTACATGTACTTAAAATGATGCTTAGTATCATTAAAATGCGTGAGGACAACAAGGAAAGACAACCGTCGAAAGGTACAGATTGGAAAGGCAAATCCACATAACAGCAAATGTGCTGTGATTTCAATGGTCCCCTTCACTGAAATAACTGGGCACCTCATACGCATTCATGTGTTGAAATGAATGGGAATTCACTTACATACCTTTAATAGCCTGGCAGCCAGTTTCTCTGTGCCTGAGCTTCCCATGTATAAGATAGAGACAGCGTTTCTCTATCCTGGAGTCCTTGCAGAACGAGTACAGTAAAATCAGAATATAATCAGACACCAGTTATTGTTGCCGTAAAAGTAACTAGCGGCATACCAAATACCATGTGTGTCGTCTTGCCTTTCTGTTCCCAGGCTGCTAGTTTCCATGTGGATTTTCTCATTTGCCTCATGTTCCCTATCTGGACCTTTAAAGTATTAAACACTTATTTAATTTTTCCTTTTACTTTCCCAAACAAGATACAGTTCATTCATATCCTTCAAAAAGTCACTAAAATTAAATTTTTAAAAATCATATTAAATCTTTAATATTCTCCTATGGATGATAATATGCCCAAGCAGACAAGGACAGCATGCAAATCTAGTGGCATGCCTGACAAACATAATGCATTTATATTAAATCTATTGTGCAGTAAGAGTTTCATGACGGCAGTGATCAGAGGAAACCATGCAATTGGATTAATAGATAATTTAGGCTGTAATCCAACAAAGCAGTTAAGCATATGCTTAATTTTAAGTGTGCGTAGTGTTACTTGCTGTTAGTTGAGGCAAAACAAGCTTAAAACTAGGCGCATGCTTAGACGTGTTTTGCTGGCTTGCTGACTTGGTCAATGATCTGAACAAATAAGGTTTTTACAGCTGGAAATACATGAAGGAGCAAAGAGTGTCCATTTTTCCTGTAATCATTAAAACAGCAATCTAGCTTGAGTTTTAAAGCCTATCGTTTTTATAGGGGGTTAACAAATAGTGCTGACCAGCTGCAGAGGTAAACAGCTTACAAATTATTTATTTTACCTGCATTCCTGGTTAAACTGAGTTCCAAATAATTAGATAACTCTGCAAAACCTGTGACTGGTGCTGTTAATTCCACATAAAGATTTTCTCATGCAATACCTAATAAATGGAGTTATCTTTTAACAAAGGCTTTAAGGGGATTAATGTGCTGTACAGAAGATGCACTCTGTAACTCGGTTAAGATGTTTGCTCTAGATCTAAGCTAGATCTGAAAGAAGAAAGAAAACTTACCTTCCTGAATGACCTTAGACTGTCACCCAGACTTCTCTTTACCAGCTCTACCAGTTAACTTGCTTCTGACGCTTTACAGTATTTGTGGCCTTAATTGAGGGACATAACCAAACAAATTTATCATCGCAGCCCATAAAAATGACAGAATTCATATGGCAGCATTCTTCATTCTCTCCAATTTGTTTCCCTGAAATCCCTGCAGCAATTTATTTGCTGAATACGCGAGTTTTCCTCCTTATGAAAATTACAAATTGTTGTCAAGGTTAACGAGTTAATATTCTCATTCAATATTTATTTTATATGGGGGGAAGGGGGAAGGAAGAAGCGCGACTGTTCTTACACTTTCTTCCACGGCAAAGTCTGGTTTCTTAATCAATATGACAAGGACACTGTCCTTTGGATAATACCCTGAATCATCGGGACTAAAAAATGAGCTTTATTAATCAACAGCCCCTGATTAATTATTATAAAGTGATGCTCATACATTTCTGTACATTTTAATAATTCCTGCAGAAGGCTAACAATGTCCCCAGTGATTTGAAGGCTTTGGGGTTTGAATTTTTCTAAGCAATGTCATAATAAATAGTCCAAGGGTACTACTGCTCGCTCACTAATCCAGTCTGTTTCAATCCAGCAAATGAGTAAAACCTTCTTTTTCCTATTTCCCATCTATAATTTATCATTTGCATACAAAGTAAGAAGCAAGAATCGGCAGTCTCATCAGTTTTCAAAATACCAAGGGATAACCAGGGTGATTTATAGCAGGCTACATTATCTAGATCATATAACCAGAATATTTCTGTAAAAACAGACCTATGTAATTTCTTGATAAGAGTGTCTGTCTAGCAGATAAATGTGATGAAGGTCATCGGTTTGGAGAACTTGGTGTAGTCCTCAGTAGCCATTAGGCCTTTCTTTTCAAAGGAATATGCCATTCCAAAACATCTAACAAGCATCATCTTCAAATAGCAATTTCAAGTAGTACTAAGGATACCTATTTTTAAGGTTCTTTTGCCATTAAAGTATATAGCCTGTGTGTTTGCTGGCTACCAGTGAGATGAAAAATATGCCACCTGTTTCTAATGCTTTCAATGCGCTTCTGAAGACATAACCCTGCTGAAAGGAACAGACACATTCTCTTGGTTATGAAATGATCCAGCCCCAGAAGATGTGTAAGAAGGTGACCACAGCTGGTAGGTGTTTGTATGGTAGTTCTAAAGGGCAGTGTGTTGCTGACCCACAGTGCAAGTGCTCAGATGGATGCATTGAAGATTTGAAGACAAATTAGTGTTAATTTGTTGAAATAATAGAAGTATTAGAAGGGCCAGGCATAAAGCGTTGTTCAGCACCAGTTCTGATCTGTTCATTCTTTGTACCGGGCACCTTACAGTCTGGCTTTCTCTTCCTGTAAAATATTTGCCCAGCTCTCAGACAGCTCATGAGGATGCTCTTAAAGCAGCGTGGCCTTGATAAACAGTAACAGTCTCACAAAAGCACTAGCCTCTTGCGTTTGTGTTTTAAAATAGTGTGTTTGCTTTGGAAAAACTCAGTGGCCTTTTCACAACCTTTCTGCAACAAATGTTTTAATTACTCATCAGAGTGCTCATCTATCCAAAGTAGAGTCCCAGGAATTTTTTTCACAGTGAGATGTTACAATCTATGCACAGGTAACCCACAGGTTATTTGGTTTTAGCTTCTTGACTTCTGTTTTAATTCCAGTATGTCAATAATGCGTTCTCTCTTCATTTTTATCAATGTGAACCACTGACAAAAATTTAATTGCTTTAGGATGCTTTGCAACAAGCAGTACTCCTGCATTTTGCCCTCTAGAAATATGGGTTCTGATCACAGATAACTAAAATGAGATTAGGATGTTAGCTTTCTCAAGAGATAACAGTAGTCTAGGTCATAAAACTACCATATGGCAGATTTGGCAGTCTTTACAGAGGTCCATGGTTTAATTATCACAAAGACAGATTCAGTTCCCCACTTGCAAATGCCTGGGTCCTCCTGTGGCAAGGACTGGCAATGCAATTAAGGGGAAAGCTGTATTGTACTTGGCTGAAACAAGAAATGACCTTACTGTGGCCAGCGCTGTCACTTCCTAACATTTCACTCATGATTAAGTTTATCATTTCAAACAAACAACATAAAATGTCAGGTCTCTGGTCTGTTTAACATGCAGAAGGAGGGGAAGGGAGAGTAGAGAAGCATAAGCTGTGCCTCTGTGTTGTACCAAGCCAAACTGGAAAGCTTTTCTTTTGAAAAAAAAAATTTAGAGAAAGTTGACAACTACATCAGAGTGGAGCAGTATCTCTACAGACAGAGTTTGTCTTTCTGGTCGAGCCTGTCAGTTGTTTGCATCAAATGGTTTGGTGTTTCCTGTCCCCTGACCTGTCTTTGTTCCCAGAGTAATGAATTGTTACACCACCACCA
This sequence comes from Ibycter americanus, assembly GCA_035590275.1. NCBI lineage: Eukaryota > Metazoa > Chordata > Aves > Falconiformes > Falconidae > Ibycter > Ibycter americanus. The sequence continues at coordinate 8,852,795 of JAVJGI010000002.1, read as the reverse complement.
CCAGTTTCACACGCAGCCCCTGTTGCGTTCTGTTTTTCTGTAACCATGTTGTCGCTCGGACTTCCCCGTGAGCACTACCTATTATGCAGCCGCCATGCAGAGGGATACCTGCTTCTTAGAAAACCAGCATTTCATCTTATTGATATGGCTCTGGGTTGGTGGAGGTCTGTTTGCTCCATACAGTGTTCTGGTCAGCGCAGATAAGCAGCACGGGGTTGGTGCAGACGACTTCCATCAAGAGCAAGAACAGGTCATGGGCCTGATGTGCAATTGCACTGGCAACTTTAAATTGCCATTTCCCAAAGAAGTCCTTTGCCTAGAACATGCAGTGGTGTAGTAGTAAGAGATATGACAATTATCTTCATCAAATAGAGAACAATTTGTAAACAGTGTGTCCACATATGTACCAACTCTTTACTAAAAGTGAATTCATTAATGTTCCTTGTGTTAAGGTAACCACACTGGCTAGTATTGCAAGTCTGAAGTTACAAGTTAATTTAACCCATACTAGCAGCTAACAAAATCGTTGTTGTTTAGTGTGCAGTTGTAACAGTGGGAATGCATTTTTGAAACATAATCACATTGTAGGTTGAGATCTTTAAGTTCAAAGGCTGACATCACTGAGAGTGAATGATGCACGTATACCTAAGTGGTGTGTATGCTCCTAGTTGGCAGGATAGAAGTATTTCTGAATCCAACCAATATTTAATAAGATAGAAAAATATTAAAATGTAGAAAGTGATAAATGTTAAATATTTGTGGTGAGGGTAGGGAAAGAATCTTTGAAAACAGAGTTAAAATGTCACTCTATCAAACCTGCTGCTTGTTTTGTTTAGTTATGTGATGTTGCATGCTATTGTTATTTTTAAGTACTTGTAATATCTCCAAGTTTTGAGTTGTAGTGACAACTCCATTTTCCCCATGTCTTGGCTAACTCTATGCAAACCCTTGGAGACTAAGTTCAGTTCATAGGCATGTTCATGTCCAATTAAAAAGTAATAGATCTGAAGCATATATAACAAATCAAAAGAATGCAATACTGTCAAACCCAAGAATTAAAAACCCAGCTGCACATGCCACCAAGCTTCACGAGACTGTAGAAAATTATTTTTAATGTAGAGATCTGATTTCTGAATCTTTACAATAAACAAAGCGTACTTAAATCCACCCTTGCTCTAGCCAAGGCTATATAAAAATACCAGTTTTCATTGTTAGATTTTTAAATATTCAGAGGCTTCTTAGCTGGGATTTTAAGAAGTATGACTGTATGCGACACATGATTAGATTGAGAGCTAGCATTAAATAATATGATATGTTGGTAAATTGTCACCTGTGCTCTCAGTTGGTACTAAGGAGGTAGTTTTAGGGACTAGAGAAGTGAGCTCATGATTGGTTTTGGCTGTCCGTATTCAGGGAATAAAATATGTAACATCAGATGGCCAGAAACTGTGGAATTTTAATTACAAAATCTGCTCTTGGTTATTTGTATTTTTACTGTACTAAGTTTTGAGAAATGTCTTAAGCTAGAATGTATTAGGTGGAACACGAGGATAAAATAGAAAGATGTTTCCTATCAAAACCAAGTGCCTTCTATTTCTCATTTTTGCTTTTTCTTTCACCAAAACACCTGTATGACCACAGTATCAATGCAGATGCAGCTTTTACAGCTGGAAAGCTTCTCTTACCCTTATTTATAATGGTCCCGATTCCCTATTTACTTATGAAGTCAACAGAGGCCAAAAAAAATCATAAAAAATTTAGTGCCTAGAGAGATAGCATTGCTGCTTTTAAATAAAATCTATGAAAAGTAAGAACATGATATCGACATAAAAATAAATCAAGCTGAATGTAAATCTGTGGATACTAAAAACTAAAACTATTGGAAAGCAGAGGTATGGGTTATTGTAGATGTGTCATGGAGAACCGCACGGAGATGTGCAAACAGCACGCACCCAGCTTCTGAATGAGAGAAGTATAGATGCGGTAGGGAAAAAGTGTTCTGCGTTATGGATGGAATAGATAACTCACTTCATTCTTCTGTTGATAATCCATGAGTTTCTGGTAAGCACAACAGTGTCCTTTGTTCTGCTTCATGACTCATAAATTGAGTGTGGTCCCTAAGTTTATTTCAGTGGCGAGACATGAAAGTGCCTTATTGCATAATAAATAAGATCAAGGTTGTTCCTGTGAAACAGCTGTATGAGACTTGCCAGGTATGGTCACTGTGAAGTACTTATTTTTTTAAAACTTTACTTATAGAATTTCCAATGAATGTAACTTTTTGATTACTTGCCCATACTTTAATAAGCCCCAGCCCTAATCCTAGTGACTTGGTTTGACTCTGGAAGCCTGAAAAGTTCACATTTTAGTCATGCTGCCCTCTGTGCATTCTTGATCAGACACTTTTTCCCCTCATTAGAGTTGCTAATTGGCTACAGCCTCTGTCTCTCACCTTTTAACAATCCAGTTGTTTCAGATGTTTTTGTCCGTGGTGCTGCACCACTAGCAGATTGGTCAAAAGAATGCAAACTTCCCAGAGAAGCTATTAATTGGGGTAGAAGCAGAGCGGGGAGAATCATACTTAGCTTGGAAAGGTTTTCAATTCTTATGTGTCAGAATATCCTAATTCAAATCCAAATGGGAATCCACCATTCTAGGGGATTCACACAGCTCCAGGTAAACAACTAATGAGCAGCCTGCCAGTTTCATTTTTATCAAGAGCCCTCAGAGATTCAACTGTGCCATTTCATAAAATATGCAGATGATAGTGGAGGGAGAATAGCAAAGGCTTTGAAAATGATTCACACAACCTAAAAATGATGTTGAAAAGGGAGGAATTAAATATTCACAAAGTGTGAGAAATTAAGGCATATTAACTGTTAGAATGTGGAAATGAAGTGACTAACATGCATAGAGCTGATGAGAACTAGATGATTACAGATCTGTCAAAAGTTTCTAATTCTGACACAGTGTGATGTCGAGGTGCTAGTTGGCTGGTAAGGGCAAAAAATTAGGTATGGGACAAGTAATGCAAACCTGACAGATCAGAGTCAAAGGCGATAAGACACCGCAGTGATTAACATTGGGCTCAGTCCTGTATCAAGGGTGAACTTTAGGCTTGCAGAACGAATACTAATTATGGTTACAAACAGAACACAAGGGGCTCAATTCAACAGCTATAGAAGGGACGGTGTAATGAGTGAGTTGAGGGGAGGGAAAAAAGTCACCTAGGGCCAAATCTGTCTCGCTACTGAGTTCTGGCTTACACCAGGGATAAATTTGACCCTTGGGATACCAGAGTTGGAAGTTTCACTCTTCTGTAATTAATCAGGGGTGTATCTTGTGTTGCAATTTTGATAGAGTAGAGGAGAGGTTGCTGGCAGATGCATTCATGCGGAGCTGGTTGAAAAGATTAAATAATAATTTAAAAAAAAAAAAAAGATGAAACTGAGTGTCCACACTGGATGAAGCTATTCGTGTTGTTCCGCCATGGCAGAGATACAGTTCAGCCCTTCTCAAGGGCAAAGGCAGGTACCCACATCTGTGAGCAGCAGGGGAGCAATGGGCTCCGGGTGAGCACACAGAGCTGTGCGCTGCTTCTGAAAATCTTTCACTTCAAGCACTGTAGTGACCCAAGGTGCGGAGCTCTGACTCTGGAGGCCAGGTGCCAGCAGCTCCACCTCGCATCAGCGGTGTGTGGAAAGTGTTTGGACCCATTTTCTGGCATGCTGAGTAATGCTGGATTGTCCTGTTCGCGTGGAAATGTATTGGCTCCCGGTGAGGAACTGCATGTTGATGGCCTTTACTCAGGCTGCCCAGCAGAGAAGCAATTTGGTAGCTTGTTCGTTCATTGCTGTATAGTTTTTATTCCCTCCCTGAGCCTTGCACGCATGAGTGCTCTGTAATAGTATATAGTGAAACCTATGCTCAGACCTGTGCAGAGCTCTCTTACGGCTAATTAATATTTTCCCTTTTTTATTGGAAAAAATCCGCGCAAATTCTATCAGTCTGAGCTGTAGACAAAAATGTGCATACAGTTCATAAATGTACAGATGTCTGCTTGCACACATAATGTTTAAGCAGCCCTTTCGGAATAAGGGATTTGGAAATTCAGTAGAAGTTACACCCTGTAGTCTCCTGTGAATAACCCCATCTTACGCTGTAAGCTCAGCTTGGTACAGTGTGAATTAGTGTCATATACAGCACCGAGTATACTGAGAATACTTAACAAATAAATATTTTTTGATTACAACAGTATCAATAGCATGCTTGATATCTTCCAGAGACAAAAAGAACTTGAGATATTAAAAAAAAAAAGAAAAAGTGGTAGTTGTGTATGCTAAATAGATGTGGTGCTGTGTACGCATTTTGCATACCTAATTTCCTGGAGAGCCTGTCCTATGTTCATAATCAAGAGACAAGCATAAACTCAAAGGTCACAAAAAGACTGAGCTTGGTAAGGTAGATGTTCTGAATATATTAGGTATGTAAAGCAATATTGTGGCCCATCCAAACTAGAATTAGTGGTAATTATTATATAATATGTAATGATGGGATTTAAATGGCTAACACATTTTCTCTGCTGAGATCATTTAGACATGATTCATATAAATGATTAAATTAATAGATCTTCCTCTTTTAAGACTGCTAGGCAGCTTAAACTAAATTTCTCAACAGAGACTGATCCCAGTGAAATAATATTAATAGAAAATGGAAGAAGAATTTCTGAGAAGTGGGTAAATACATGCTGGAGTTTGAGGAAATTTCTATAGACATCTTCGCCGACAAAAATACGGATTTAAATATTTTCTAGAAATAACTCATCAAGGACTTTGGAAGGTGAAAGAATAACAAACCTAACTTTCCTTGAAAAAATAGAATGGTGAAATGTACTGGAAGACAGGGACTTAAAGGATCACTGTCTACTTAGTTTAGGCTTAAACGTTAGGCTTTTCATAACACTAAATGGTTTTACAAAACCTAATGTGAATAGAAATGTTTTTCTTTTTCCTTCTTTTGAATCAAATTTCAATAAGATAACTCCCCTCACCGCCACCCCCCCACCCCCCACATATTCAGGAGAATCCTCTGCAGTGTAGTAAAGTCACACACAGGAGCATCGTGCTAATTAGCGAGAACAAGGACAGCAAAATGACTACGGATGGGATTTTTGAGAAAGCCTGAGGGAGTTAGTTGCCCAAAGCGTAGCAGATTCAATGGGAGTTAAGCACTCGAATCTGAGAGACATCTGAAAAATTTTAGCTTGAAAGCACAAGTGAAAACACCCAACGTGGAAGCCAGTCCCATGTGCCTGTGGGGAGGAGTTTTGCCTCCTCATCCCCTTCCAGCTTGGCCCTGCCTCGCCGCTCGCTGCTCAAGGCTGATAAAGGCAGCGCCTTTGCTCTCCAGGCTTTGCACGGGGTTTTGCACGCCTCTGCTCAGGCCCTGGTCTCGCCAGATGTCCCCGCGGAGGGGACACACAGGAATGGCAATGGCATGCAGGCAGACTGGTTTGCTTTGCTGCACATCAGCGTGGAGAAATAAGGGTGGTGAAGACCACCCCTGGGCATCAGCTCACCCTCTTGCAGGTAGGCACCATCCTACCCAGCATACGCACTAGGAGGAGGGTAAGAAGAGACCTCCCGGTTTCAAAGCTAGCCCCAGGCGTTCTCAGCATCTGCTTGCTTTGTATTAGTCACAACTAATAATCAGGGACAGCGCTGTAGCTGTTTGCTGTATATCAACCGTTCTGCTGGGAAAGGCCTGTCATCTTTTAGCTCTCTTTTTGCTCAGATTGAGAAATTGATAGGTCACCAGTGCCTTAGAGTACCACAAGGAAGGTATCATATTTATTTTAGCTACAGCTTTGCATCAGTGCTATCACACTGTAAAGAATTTCATAAAGCGTATTTTGTCTTTTTCTTTTTTTTTTTTTTTACATTGCTTGGAAAAGAACATATGGTAATCTGTATAGTTCTGTCCCAGAGGGTTACCCAAGTGCTGTATACCAAGTGGTCTTTCTATTTTTATTGTTAAATTCATGTTCGTTTCTTATCCTAAATATTCCCTTTTTCTGCTTAGGAGGTTAAAAATACCTGGAGCTGCAAGTCTGGCCTATTTACTACAGAATTCATGAGTCATGCACTATACTGAAGTCTTGAAATATCACAGAGGTATTATTCACAGAGAGCTCAGCGAAAGAATGGCAAAATCTGCCCTTTAAGACTTCAGATTCAAAAGCCAAATGCTTTAGGGGTAACTGGTCATCAAGTTTTCTCTTTCAGAAAAGATGTGTAAGGAAATTGCCATAAGCTTCTGATTAGTAAAACAACCTTTATCTTGCTCACAGTTGAAGAGCGAGTCCTTCCTAAGGAAATGGTGTGTGAATGTTGTTAATATCAGAAAGTCCAGCTCGCTTTCCAATTTTGGTGTTATGTTTATATAAAGAAGTGATTGTTTCTCCAGATCCCGATTTCTCTTGCTGCTTTTCTCCAGCCTTGGGTGACATAAAATACTGATGGAATGTCTCAAGTACTCTTAATGTCTCTAGTCTTTCAGATGAAATCTCAATGTCGAAGGCAGCAATGGGATATGCAGACTCTGCCTTAACGATGTAACTGTTGTTGATGGTTCAGCCCATGAATCTGCACTGGAATATGATCAGATGCAGTTTGCTATTGCAGCAGCAACATGAGTTTTCTGTAAACCGGCCTCTCAGCTGTGGGTTTGCAGATGAATCAATTTAGATTCACTTTATCCTGTGGCTGAAACTCTCAGTATGATAGATTAAGCTCTGTTTTGTATCATATTATCCTTTATTTATCTTTGTAGCTAAAACAGCCTATCGAGATTTTTGAAAATCATTGGTTGTCATTGCGTGTCACTATAAAGCAGACCATGGAGAAACTTGGTAAAGCATTTTAACTGAACCTCAAATAGTCCAGAAGTACTCCGGCATATTCTGTGAAAAACAAGGAATAAGTGCTAACTCTTGAAACAGGGTAGTTCAGCGGCTCCTTTAAACACCAACCAGACAGCTGCTCTGAGATTTAACAACTCTACTGATCATGACCCCATGTTTCAGAAGATTTTCTAGCCTTTCTCCCTACTTGGTGACCTCCTAATGTTTTTGCCATGGCAGAAAATAAGTTAAAACTGAGAACATCTGCTTTCAGGGAGTTAAAATCAGGTTTCTTTGAATTGCTACACCCTGGGTGTAGTTAGTTCAGCTGCCTGAAAGATAATTCTACGTACATGAGGCAAAACATAACTTTTGCTGGAGGGGAAAAATTGTGAAATAATTTTTATCATAATATTAGCTGAATAAAATGTTGTGGGGTTTCATTTTTATTATTTTTTTTAAGTACAAACTGTGGCATTTCATACAGCTTTTTTTACTAAAGCTTATTTTAAGGTTGACGAGTTATACAGATGGGATGCTTGCACCTCTATATGTAAAAGGGGTAGGTCTCAGTTTTGTAGAGTATTTTTCCGTAGCTGTTTAAGTGACCTGGAATTCACAGTTCCTGATGGATGGGGGGACACAGTAAGCAAACTGGTTTCTATTCCTGGTACTACTTGCTACCTACTTGCTGACCTGGGGCGATTCATAAAAGTTCCCTGTGCCCTTTTATCCTCATCTGTAAAATGAGGATATTGACATTTACATTTCTTTATAAAGTGCTTTTAGATCTATGGATGAAAAGTGCTAAGTAAACCAAAACTCTCAATTAAATTAATTAGAGAGAAGGAGCCAGGTCAGTGTTATAGCAAGGTTCATTTATACACCTCTTAATTTCTTTCGTCTCATGTCTCGAACCCTATTTGTAGTTGGAATTACTACTATATCCTTTTACCTGTAGAAGTAGTCTCTCTGGGACAGACGTGAAGCATACTTATATGCTAGAAAGGAAGAAGCTTATACAGTTTCCTACACGGGTACAGGAGTTGGATTAAGGGCACTCAGTCCTGTGTGTTTGTGGTACAAAGCTCTCATACAAGTATGTCACCCTTAAAAATATAAAAAAAAATCCAGGGAAATAGCTCCGGCATTGTAGCAGATTGCACCCTCAAAAAATAAATTATAAAGCTCATGCATTGATAAGAGAACGTTTGAGCTTTGCTGGTGGGGAAGGAAACTGTGAATGTTAGTCTTTCAGTGATCTTTCAAGGTCATAATTAGATCGGTACATGCAAATCCACCTCCTACCTCAGTTCAGCTGCAGAATGAACTGCGTTGCATCTGCAAAAAAGTCCATATTTTAAGCTTGTCCCTGGTCCATATGGTTTCCTTTGTAATTCTCAACTGAGGGCCACCATTTTTGTGCATGCATTCTTGCAGAGAAATATATATTGAAAAAAACGTGATTTTCAACTTGTCAGGGGTTATTTTAATCACCTGGAGGTTGTTGTGTTCTTCTAGGACATATTTTTTTAAATGATTCTTGAATGTCTTGCTACATAATAGTAAGAAAATAGATTATGCAGAGAAGCTGGTTTTGTTTTGAAAATTTTGGGAACAGATGCAATCCGGGAGCTGTGATCCCTGCACAGCTCAGAGATCAGAAGTAATAAGAAGCCTCTGAATTATCTCTCTTCTGTTCACAAAGCTTGAACTTAATCTGCCAGACTGCCTATAGCTGGAACTCGGTAGAATACACCACCAAATATCAGATATGTGCCTGGCTCACACTGTGTGCAAAGGGGAGTTAGCATTCGGAGAACAAAGAAAGTAGGGCAGACACCCTTAAACCACAGTTGGGCAGGTGTTCTTGAAAGTTTCTTAATACAATAAAACTTTGGCTATAAATTTCACTGCACAGGGAGGAGAAAGGTCTCTGTAGCTTGGCCAGTATTCTCTTTGTCTTCTACAGTTTTCTGCATGGATGGGATAAGTGTAGAGAGGTACACCTACCTTAAATGTTTGGCATTTTGGTTAAGAAATGCCAAAATGCATGGCAATGCCCTGAGAAAGATGATTGGTGCTGGACTGACTATTTTTGGCTGCTTTGAGTCCTCCAGAGTTTTTAAGACAAAAAGGAGACAGCCTGGAATTTTACTTGTAAGTTTTGATTGACAGAAAGTAATTATATTTAATGTTCACACCATTTTAAATAATGTGTTTATATATAATGTCAGGTGTTTTTAGCAACACTGACTTCCAGCTGCGCTGGCAGAGGTGGAAGTTGGATGTCAGACAAAGAGTGATCAAATATAGGGGCATGAGTATGAAGTATGGGTCAAAGACTATAGACCTGGTGAGACAACAGTCTTTGTCTTTCTAAAGAGAGTTACAGTTGGAGGAAGAAAAAGTAAGTGCAGAAAGAGGTTTGTAGCAATCAGAATTATGATGAATTATTTTAATAAGTAATTAAAAACTGACCTGTGGGGTATACAAGCTACTGGACAGTTTCCTCTAAATGTCCTCTGTACTGTCCATCTGCTTTGTGGGTCGGCTGGACAATAGGAAAACTAAATAAGGGAAGGCTATCCCAAGGGAAGACTCTTTTAAGTTAATAAGTGAAGATGGACCAGTAAAAAAAAAAAAAAAAAAAAAAGGAAAAGCAAATATGAGAGGAAAATGAGTTTGAAAAACACAATTCCCACACAGTATGTCAGAAACTCGTATGTTACAGTTCTGTATTTATAACTTCCTCACCTGGATTCTGAGTTGCAGGGTAAGTCACTGACAGCATAAATCTAGTGTAATTCCTCTCACTACATAGGAGACAATCTGAATTTAGGTTGAGGGAAGCTGGCTCCATATTACTTGTACAACTTCAGATATTCCAGAGTAGTGGGGATACCTCCAGAAAGGCCATCAGAAGGTCATTCTGCAAGCAGGGGTGACAATCCTGCTCAGAAAGTGAGGCAAGCTGAAATAATTCAGCATCTGTCCAGTTCGCCATAAAGCAACATGCAACAGCTTCATCTGCTGAATCAAGCTCCAGACAATCCCCTTCCAACTCATGGAAAATGTTTTCCCCATGCATTTGGAGCTACCTTTGTCCTTCTTGAACTCTCCTCTGTGTCTACGACACTGCTGCAGCGTTGCCTGCTTCAGGGGGGACTCACTGCAGCTATCTCTTGCCTTTGGAAACACCTGCAGACCTCATCCTGTGCCATCTCAGTTGATGTCCAGTTATGCAAACTCTTCTAGCAAATTTGATGCAAGTTAGTTTGAACAAATAAGTGCTAGAGACCTGATTTCAGTCCCATAGCTTCAACTAGTTGTGGGGCCAGGTGGTGATTTCACATTAATCCAGTGGAAGGACAGCAAAGTTGATCTCCCCCACAAGGTAAGAATATGGCATTTAGTTTCTTTTCCCTTGTCCAGGGGGCTAAGGACAGACACTGCGTTTATTTAAATAAAAAAAAACCAACCCCAACCTTCATCATCTCTGTGTATGCTGTACTGCCAATCGCTGCTATAACTAAGGTTTTTTTCATCAAGAAAAGGTTTTGCAGTAAGGCTTTATTTTGCTATATAAAATCTTCTCAAAATATCCTCAGGAGGGTTTTTTCCAAAGTGGATTGCTGTGCCACTAGCCTATCAAATGTGGTCTGTTTCTGTATGAATCTCTAATGTCACATAAGTATTTTAAAAGCAGGGTTGCTCCTTTTCTTAAATATATGAATAACAAACTTAAATGCGAAGGAACTGGTGGACAACACTAGATTAATAAATGGCTTTTCAAACCTTACGTTGAAGGGTTAGTGCCTTCCACCTTCTATAAAAAAAAAAAATATTTGAGATCCCAATTTGTTGCTTCTTTAAAAGATCCTAGTTTTAATCCATTTTTCACCTGAATTTTCAGCATTATTATATTTTGGAACCATTTGTGCAAAGAACAGAGAAGTTATGTATTAGTTTGAAGTACTGTCCTACATCTTATAATGTTGCGTGGATTAGAAGTTAGTTTTAAGGAGAAGAAAGTATCCAGGGGAAGCAGGCCAAAGAACTGACTTGCAGCTGAGGAAATAAAAATGCTGACTTGGATTGTAAGAAAATCTTTTGGGTAGAGAGAAAGAGGTGGTGGCACACACTGAGGCAGCAAGAGCAGGCCATTTACAAAAGCCGTAGGTGCTTAAAACATCAAAAGAAGAAGGTGTGTGCTGGTGCCTGCAAGCCTGGTCAGATGTGGAATGAGGCAGCGAGAAATCCAAAGGCTATTGCCAAGGAGTAACACGTCCCTCACCTCCGTAGGGAATGCTGCTGTAACACGGCAGTTCAGGTCTTGTGCTCCAGCCAGCTTTTAAAAACGTTGAACTTTTCTTGACAACCAGTCTGGCATTCAGAATCCAACCGCTTTTCCTTCCGTTCGGATTTAGCGATTGCAGCTGAATTATGACTGAATTCTGGTACCTTTTTCAGGCACCCTGTTCTAGTGTAACGAGCTGCGCAGCTATAGCTTGACCAAGTGAAGGAAAAACCCCATCGTATAGATTATCAGCTAGAGATCCTGCTCTAGAGTCAGAAATAAGATGTGCTGGCAGAAGGTCAGTCAGTGCCCACTGTCTGGAGTGCACTGCGCTGTAATCAGCGTTGTGCATCCTTATGCACAAAATTAATGCATCTGATTTGGTGGCAGTGAGTCTCGTTCGTGTTTGACTCTCGTCTGAATAGAGGCTTCTCAGCTCTGAGCTTGTACTTTCTCGTACGTCAGGTCAGAAACTTTCTCCGCTTACTTTGCTGTATAAATCACTCTGGAACTGTTGGTGCTATCATCACTGAACATTTATTGTATCCATCTTAACTGGCAGACATAATCCATCTCAAACAAAAACTTAAAATGTTTAATTTTGTCTAGAAAAATTCTCATGTTGTTCTGTCAGTGTAACATATGCTGAGATTTTCTTTAAAAAGAACCACGCTACTCAGATTTTTGTTACTTTTCTGTAGTAAAACACATACTAGAATTTCCTTTAAAACTGAGCTGTTACAAGGGTTTCTGCTTGGAAAATAGCATATTAATTACCTCCTGACTCTCAAAAGGGGTGTGAATGTTTTAAATACCCTCTACAGAAATTCACATACCTTCTAATGCCCTCAGTAGGATTCTCACTTGATTTGGTTTCCAGCACCATCAGGAGAATAGTTTTGCCTTTCAGTGCGGTGTGCTGAGCTGTAACTGGGTGTCAGAGGCCCGTCACATGTTCGTTGGAATAGAGGCAACAATTTCTAACCAAAAGTATGAGCGATACTGTAGTAAGTAATGCAAAAGTGTTTCACGGCTGATACAAGCTTTGAGGATGGTGGTAAGCGAAGCGATGGGAGACGTGGGGGCTGAGCAAGGAAGATGGAGAAGTGCACGAAATGTTCCTCACCAGTGTTAGACTCCTAAGGGCCTTCAACCTATTTAAAAAGGATCATCATTCATCAGCACCATCATCATTATCTGCTCGATCGGGAGGAGGAGGGGAGGGATAATCAGCAAGAGATGATCAGCGTCTTATCACTGAGCTCCTTCATTTCAGTGCTTAAACTGCAGGATTCTTTCTGGAGAGATAATTCATATTTTATCATTAAAACTGCTGATCGTAACCTCGTTAATATATGGATATTGCTAACACACACAAAAAAGCTAACATGATAAAATGTAACGCTTCTATTAAATTACTTAAACTAGTTTACCTCACCTCGACATCATTCCCCTCCCCGCCGCTCCTCTGCCATCACAGACGCTGCTTGTACATGGCACAAAAAATCTATAAACTCTTTCCAGGAATACAAAAGCATTCTCTATGATGTTGATAAGAAACAGGACAGTCACTCTCCCCTGACATATTTGTTCTTTAAAAACAAATCAATGGTGCAGGGATTTGGCACCTGAATGCAGAACAACGGCTTGATGAGGCAAAGATTGTCTTCATTAAGGACATTAATATTCATAGAGAGTAGAAAATCTGACACAAGAGAGGACTCACTAACCTTTTCTCATATTAGATTTTTACTTCTTAACACAATTAGAGTCCGGCAATGACTTAATTAATGCTGCTTTTTGTCAGACTGCTTTAAAGAGCTGTCAATTTGGTCCTGCAGAGGCTGTCAGTGAAAGAGAAAGACAGTCATCTAGGCTAAAAAGACACAGGAAGAAATTCAAACACTTAATAACATTCAAAGTGCTATGCAAAGTCACATATCAACCTGTATTAAGGAGAGTTTTTGTCTTTCCTCTCTTCCTACTTATGCTAATATTTTTCAGGTAAAATAGGGGCTGCTGCCACCTCTAATTCTGAAGTACACGGCAGAAAATGAAGAAGGGGTCATCAAACCTATTGTATTTTAGTTTCAGAATGTTAGGGATAGCTCAGACCCCCTCTGTGGAGGACAGAGGGACTAAGAACCGCTCCGGGAATCCTCGTTAAATGCCTGCCAATAAAGGTCAGGCTCTGGTGCGAAAAGGTTTGCACAGCTGCATCTCCTATTTCTCCTTCAACCTCTAGAATCTAGGAAAGTATTTCATACTTTTCATTTAAATAAAGCACCATGGAAATCACCCTGTAAGGCTGGAGGATTCCTGAAAGACTAGTGGATTTACAAGGTTATGAAGTCGGTTCAAGCCAGCTTCACAGCTCTGGTGAGCAGCAACAAGTCGCTGTGGCTCAGCAGGTGAGTGGTAACTCATTAAGTTACGGTAACTCACCTGCCTTGCAGCCCTTTGGCCTTATTTCATATAGCTGCTATACAGAAATATTTAACACTGGTTTTTGACCTATGCAGAAAAATTACCGCGTGGTAGTGGAACCAGCACTGCGTCTGACCAGCTGTTGGTGAGCTTGGCTCAACCCGGCAGCAGTTCGTGATCTGCTTTTTTGCAACTGTTTAAAATATTTTAAATAAATAGCATTCATTTGCTTATGTTGCGCACCTGGGTTGCATTATAATGCCGAAATAGTATGCTAAATCCAGCTTTACATCACGTGCCATTTAATTCTGTGGGGTTTGTTGAGTTTATTTTAATAAGTGCTTGAAGTGCATAATGTAAATAGAATAAGAACATTCTTTATGCCAGCACAAACAATTAAAAAAAAAAAAAAAAGGCAAAGCACACAACAACTTTGTAGGTGTTATATTCTAGAAGAATAATTATATATTTCTAGTAGAAACACCTGATTTAATTAGCACAGTTTGATTTCTGTCTGAAGAATTCTAGTACTGAGGGCCATAGAAGCGACGTATTAAAAGACAATGCAGAAAGTTTGGAGATGTTTTTGTTGTTGAGTGTTAAATGCTAGATGCCGCTTTCCATGGTGGGTAATGCTTTTTAAAATGTCCTGGATGAACACTATTATCTAAACCTACTTAGTGATGGGCATATTCTCTCAATTGTTTCTAGCATTCCCTTCAGAGGTGAAAATGAAAGTAGTCAAGTAAATTGCTGCTAAAACTTTTATTGCTTATTATCTTATTTAAAAGACATGTCTATTATTCTTGATACACATGTTGTAAGTCGCATTAGAATTCAAGTGGGAACTGAAACATCTGTCCAAACTAATGCTGTATTTAAGGGACTTGTTGGGTTATAGACCTTGTGCAGGACTTGCTATGCCATAGGCATCTAAAACACAGCTAATCATTTCTTCAGGCTGGCAGTCTGTCGTTAGCATTCAAACAGAAGCACAATTATGAAACTTCTTTAAAATGTTCATTTTTTAAAATTTTAATTTCATGTGTGCAGAACTTTTCTGATTAGTTCATCTTCTAATGTAATAATGTAATGTGGGAAGGGAGAGGCAAACTTTTGTAGAGACATAAATATAATTAAACTTTTAAACTATTTACCTTATAAGCTACTTATAGTAAGGTACAGACTTTTCTCTGAAAACCTAATGTAAAAAAGCCTGGTATTATCTTGGACAACACAGATTGCCCTAAAATTATGCTATTTTGAATATCTTATTGTGTGTGCGTCTATGGAGGGGACTGGGTTTTATGTAAATGGGCCACACCTACAAGAAATCTGTCTCTTTTAAAAATAAAAAATAAAAAAATCAAGAAAATATTGAGAGGACCTGAGACTTAGATATCCTGAGTACACGTTTTCCCCCCAGGGAAATGCCATTTGCTTTGCAGAATGGAGCTCTAGAAGATTTGGACTGAACTGAGTTATGCAGTCGTAATATGATTGAAGAATTATCTTGTTGACAAGTACAGAATTATAGATTTGAATCCATTAGCTAAAAGGGTCCACAAACATTTGAATAATGGCCTTCACATTTTTTTCCATTGGTCTATCAAACAAAGAATCCTAAAAAAAAAAAAACCAACCCACAAATCTTAAAATCCTCTAGTTACAGCATAAAGAGACTGAATTAAATTTCCTTGTGTTAAAGATAAGTAAGCTTTTTTTATTTCGTATTGGAAAGAGGAGGTTTGGTCTGTGCTTCTACACTTCCAGAGCTATATTTTTGGCAGCTCGAAAAGTACAAGTATTTTGTAATAAACATAAATGTCTTCTACTTAAATCCAAAAGGAAAGCCATCAAATTAATTTGGTATCAAAGGAAGAGTTTAAATCAACAGGCCTTTTAGTGAACGTTACTGATGGGGTGGCAATACCTTGCAAAAGTAGAGTAGTTCCCATACAAAGAGCCAGGTGCTCATCTGATGTCATTCAGCATAATTTCACTGTGGCATCTGAATTAATTATCAGACTTGGAATTTTTTTACCTACTTGCATCATGCCTTTACCACATTCCAAAGCTGGTTATTCCAAAAATATCCTATATATAACAAATTTGGTGAGGATGTTTTTGCTGTGATTAGTCTCACGCTGTAGCTGAGACCCAGCATACATTAGCGTGGGGAAGCGTGGTTTCAGACATAAATTTCAAGAGAGTTAATGAGTATATGTTTGTGAACTATGCCCTGAAGTAGGGGATTTATTGCTTCATGGACAGATTATAATCTCCTCCTGCAGATGCCATATAAAAATTCCAAAAATTTTTTTTAAAAAATGAGAATTTTAGGTTAGTTTAGAAAATTAAAATCCATATGGTTTCAGGTAGTATAGATTACTGTTACAGTGAGACATAGCTGAAGGCAGGGGGAGGAAATCTTGTTGATTTTTGATTCTCTTTCCTACTCGTTCTGCTCCCCATCTTGCAGATCTTTTGTGGGTGAGCCAAATGTAATCAGGTTTGGCTCACTTGGAGGAATTAGGATGACTGAAAAGTATGCCAGATTTCAAAACAATTTCTAACAGTTTCTGTGATACTGTGTAAGCAACTGAAAATTGACATGTTGTGTTGTGCCCAAGTCAGCCAACTGCTGTCACTGAATAATTAGATTCTCTAGAAGAAGGGAAAGGGTTTTTTTCTGAACAGAATTATTAGAAAATAATGTAGTAGCTATTTTATTTAGGAATAGGCTCAAATCCTTCTGCTCTTACAAGCAGATTTTTAAAAATAGTTTGAATCTGGGTCCCAAAAGTATCCTTCATGTATTTTTATGTATAAAAGTATAAGTAAGTTGTTTGGGCATTTTTATGCCAGTACGTATGTCACTTGCATGTGGAGGAGTCATTGTTGTGGATGGTTAATATTGTTTTTTCTAATATAAATTAATTATTCTCTTTATTTTTATTTCATATGGCACATCAATTCTACGAATTGAGTTCTAATATTAGACATAGGTCATGATCTAATTATAGCTTGATCTGTCATAGAATTACGACATTTGTGAGGATAGGTACAGTGCCTGATTCTCCAGGAACTTCTGCCTCTGCAAGCTGACTATGAGCTGGGGACACACACCATTCTGCTTTGTTAGCCTTTGTGTCCCTTCCCACTCTTCTAGTCGAAGTATGAGTGACAGCATATTCCATGGTGAAAAATCACGCCTAGGGAAATAGGAAGGTAGTGCCGTGGTCAGAAGAGACAGGTGAGGAATCCTGATCTGGTGGAACCATAGACAGTCAATGTGCTCGCTTCGTGCAATCGTGAACCATGTGAAAATGCTGGTCTTGTGTGCAGGGGAAGGGCTGGAAGACTGCATGGGTGAGGGAGATCCTCGGGGACGGCTGCAGCTTGCATCAGCTGAAGATTTGAATGGGGATGGGAGAGACTTAACTAAAATATGATATCACAACAACTGGAATGAAATTGGAATAATTGAAAAGAAAGGGATTTTTTATTTTTCTTTGCTTATATTTTCTAAGCTATCTTTTTGCTTGTATTGGTAATTCTATCAAAAAGCAGCACAACTTAAACTCTGCTATTTTTATCTTATTCCAGGCTTTCTCTGATACCACCTTCTCATCTATCCTTTCTAATTGAACGCACTCCTTCCAATTTGTTGTTCGAGTCATCTTTTTGTAAGGATTCAGAGTAATTCTTAAATCTATAGAAGCCCTAGTTGGACCAACATTCTTAACAACAAAAAATTCCAGTGCAAAAACTTACATGACAGCAATTAATGAAAAATATTTTTATTCTGAAAGTGCTTGTTCTATTGGCCTAACTCTTGCCAGGGACTCTTTAGACTGTAAATATTTCAAAAAGGTGATGTTAGGGATAAATACTATGTATTTCTGAAGATTCCACTCCTTTTTCCTCCCATTAAATTCAGCTGCAAAATTCGGTTACTGGTACTGGAGGGGATGGAGGTAGGACTCTTCTCTCTCCCTCGATAATCCCACCCCTTTATTTCTTTATATCCAGTTTTAAAATTTCTCATATTTTCCTGGTGCTATTATGAATGAGAGATACATAATAAACAGTTTCTCCCAGGACATCCAAAGCTACATATATAAATCTATATTAAATCCAAGGTTAATGATTGCTTTTCTGTTTTATTGGCTGTGGGGAGCACTTTCTGAAGGAAATCCTGTCTAAGTGGGGGAGTAGCTTTCTGCAGAGGTTCTTAAGCGAAAGGAGACATTTAGTTCTGCCCATCTTATTCTGCAACATGCAACCAATGCATTGTGAAAGAGAGTAAATCATCTCTTCTTATATTTGTCAATTGGGGGGGAGGGGGAGGAACCTCACCCTTATTTTATTTCCCCCAAATTATTTTGTATCTGACGTGGCTAATTTGGCTTGGTCTTGCTGAGAAAAGTGCTATAGTTCTCATTAGTACTTTGCAGTTATCCCTTCCCTGGCTGAGGTGGAAGAAGCTTTAAATCATGCGGGAGAACGGGGAAGGGAAAAAGAGAGAAAACAAGCTTTTTGAACCCTGTAATGTAAATTTGCAGACAATTATTCATTATTAACTGCCTGAAGCATCACACCTCTCTCACCTTTGCTGGAATGTCTGAACATTAGGGTAAACAACACACTGCTGTCTTATCATAATGCGGTCTGCTTCACTGCAGCAAGAACTTGTCAGAAACAGATTGTGATGTTGACTTCTCAATAGGGGAAAAAAAGGGCCTAAATTAGACTTCTATAAAAAGAATATTGCATATTTATTTCCACAATAACACCAAGGAAAAACGTTAGTCAAGAAGCAAGCAATTGGGTGAATAAATAAGCTTGTCTTTGTTCTCATCAATTAAGTTATTACATCAGTTGGAAAACCAGTGAATTATAATACAGATGTTTAATGAAACACTGCTGTGCCTATAAGTCAAACTCCTATTTTGTGGTGTGATTTTGGCTGCATAGTTTTGTGTGTGTTAAACCGTATTTATTAGCTGATACCCATTATTATTTTGAGCAAGGTATAATTCAGTTGTCAGGCTCCAGCTCTGGGAAGGAGATTTAATCAGTGAGAGCCCGCTTTGCTGCTGAGCATAAAACAATGCGGGTTTCATGAAGCAATCACACCAGTGTGAAAAAATGGGATTAATTAGTATTGTACAAGAACAGGCAGCATGCTCATTAAAACCTTGTGAGCTGCCTCTTGATAAACTGCCACTTGATAGGGCCGCATTAATGTGACAAGGCAAAGACTTTATTTCCAAATCCTTTCTGATTATATCTCACTTTTAAGTTACCTGAATTGACTCTCTAAGGCTTTTGGAATACAAAGATCAAAATTGCAGCAAGAGATCCCCAAGACACCTGGACAAAGGAGCCATGCTCAGATAGTAAGGCTTCAAAAGACAACTTTTTTTTTTGAACTCCCATTCAAACATAAATCAATAGCTGTACAACGAGGCAGCTCCAAAGGTGGTAAATTTGCATTTACACTCAGCAGGTTGAGCTGGAACTTATTTGACGATTAGCAGCTATCTAATGAATCCCGTGTAATTCTGCGCCTATCTGCCTACCAAGCACTTCATATGTTTGTCAGTATGTAAAGTCTTATTAAATATTCTTACAGCTTCAAATATGCTCTAAGGAGAGGGGAGGCAAAGGTAGGCACTCCCAGCTGCACATCTGTTTCTTATAGTTTGGGTTGGCCACTGAAGAACTTATGGTCGTATTTCTTTTTCATCTTTTCTTCCAGAAACATTCACAAACTAAAAATGTAGATTCCCACTAGTGGATTTGTTTCTACATGGCAAAACATAATAGGAGACATGCCTGAATAACAACAGTAAATGTTGGCTAGGATGTATTTTTGATCTCATGTGTTATTTTCCTTTAGGCATAATGTTTCATTCCTTCCTGAATTTGTAGTGGTTCTGATGATTTACTTGCACATAATCTTGGCTGCTTTTTTTTTTTTTTTCCTTTCTCTTTTGTGAATTAGTGGCTATAATGAAATTATATCTGAACTTCTAATAGTTAACCAAATCTATCAGCTGTTTCGTGATGCATAGGTGCTCCAAGATGCTGACTTTCCATGTAGCTTTAGCTGACATTGTATGTAAGGCAATTGTAATGCAATACAGTTACCTGTCAGCATATATTTGTAGGTGTGGAAAATGCCACTCAGAGAACAGAGATCTTGTATTCCCTGAAGCTTTTCCCAACTATTTTATTTTTAAGCAAAAACATCTTGTTAAATCTCAACACCCTGTTAAAGTAATGTTATCCACCATGAAGTCTCAGTATTTGGTTACCAATTATAGATTGTTTGCAACTGCACAGGTGTAATCCCACCCATAGCTACCAGTGAAAGGCATCAGACTGGAGGAAAGGTACCTGAGCTGGCTAGATATGGATGAGTACAATGCTTTACAAAGTGATGTGTTGCAATATTATTAATTTAAACCCTTAGATTTCATTGTTGTGATCTGGGTTACATGATGCAATGCAAGATGACAGCCATTGAATTAATAGAAAATGGGATTCATCTCCTGAAATTTCACACAAAATAGAAGCAGAAGACAGACAAAATAAAGGGAGATGGATAGACAGACTGATAATACTGCTAATACTTTTAAATTTAAACTGAATGGGTGAGATAATTTTAAAACACTAATGGTATTTATCAACAGTATGATAGCAGGGCGGAAAAAAAAAAAATCACACTCCCTCTCTGTCTCTCCCTCTTTCTCCCTTTCGTTGATTGCTTTGTTGAGCAAGTCAGTGAATATTTTACACTTTGTTTCTTTTATTTTAGCAAATGAACTGCCTCAAGCTAATGTAGTGTAAGTGGAAATTTCAAGCACCAATGTCTACTGCATGATCCAATAATAGGAACTTTCTATCCCTCCTAGCTCTGTAACATAGTGTAGCAGCAAACTCCCCGATGCCTCCAGGTAGTCACATGCCTGATTTATGATTATAAACTATAGCTCTGGAAGGGGTTAGCTAGGTAGTTTAAATCATTGCTTTTTCTCTAATGAACTGGGGTCAGAGAGAAAGTACTGTATACAACAGCATTATCTGCTTGTTACTTATGGCCTACATATGACTCCTCCATGGTTTTGGTTGTGATGCTGTTTTTACATGATTTTAATTGTTATTGCCATTCTAGTACGCTGTGTTACTGATACTTATGTGAAATTAGTTTTCCTGCTGTTACCTATTATTCATCTTGGTGCAAATTGGAGCCAGGCGCCCATTTCAAATATGATGTGGACAACATCAAAATGAATAAAAAAAGACAAGGTAAAGGTAGATAACGCCCACATATAGTGTAAGGGGTGGTTTCTTTTCCCAGTAACAGTGTGTTGTACTGTTGAACTCTGTTCTTCTCTGATATCTGTATCAGACCGTTGTACCAGCATCTAAATAGAATGAGGCAGATATGTTAAAGATGCCCGAGGTATGCAAATAGAGTAATGTTCAAGATATTGTGGCAGATGGGTGTGGCAACTGATTCCAAACGGATGTCATTAATCTGTCTAAGAATCCATGGAAGGATGGGAGTATTGTGTAAGCTCAAGGTACCCCTTATGCAGATCAGGCTTGCACCAACAGGACTTACTCAGCAGCTCATCGTAAGTCTTACTGACCTTGACGACAGTGCTATGGCCATATTTTCATATAAATAAACTCTTTTCAGGCAATTTTCCCCAGTGGACTCAGTATAGATAGACTTTTTCTGGCACAAGGCCTGTTAACTAATTTTTATGTTGAAGTCCATTATTTATAACTGCCTAAAAGACACTACTATTTGACTTTCTCTTTCTGTGCCACTCACTGGCTTAATGGAGTATCAAACACTTAATGCATGCTCACACAACTCTTGTCATTCAAGTGCATCAAAGCAACTGATCATGTCACCCTCTTCCTAAAGTAACCCATGGTTTGGAATTAGTGAGGTAAAATTCTTCCTGTCAGCAACTCTTCATATCAGCAATTCAAAACCAAGACTTTGGTGGTGGAGGTATTTCTGCAGTAGCCTTGCACCTCCGCAGAAACATTAAGCTTTGGATGTCTGCATCTAGAATGACTTTTTAAGCAGAAAACGAAAGGCTATTTTAATCATCTAGTAGTATTTCCACGTGGCTTTCTTCTGTCAGCTACAGCTTCAGGCAACAGAAGTGCCTGGGTCTGGTTCTTGCCTGTTCTTTCACACCCGAGGTCCAACTCTGACAGAGGCTATATGTGATCCACTATAGTCCCTAAATTCTTTTATACAGGACTGTTACTTAGCTAGTATTCCCTCATCGTGTACTGTTGGATGTTGCTGCCTACATGAAATTTGATGCACCTGTCCCTTTTGAACAGCATCCTATTTTTCAGACTACTTCTCCAATTTGTCAAGACCATTTTGAATTCTAATCTTGTCTTCTAGCATACTCACAATTTGATGCTGTCTGCAGATGTAATAAACATAATCTATTCCGTCAATGAAGTCACTAATGAAAATATTGAATAGTACCAACCCCAGGCCCCTGTGGAACCTTGCTTTTTACAGCTTCCCATTCTAGCCATGAACCTTTGATAAATACTCCGAGTACAGTTTTGAAACTGATTTTGCATCCACCCTGGCATTGTTTTATCTGAACCATGTTTCCTTAGCTTAAGTACAAGATATCTTACAGCAATCAGAAATTTCTCGAAAAATTAATGACATCTATTGTTTTCAGTCCACAAAGCCTTCTTGCTTGCAGAAGAAAATTAGATTGGTTCAACAGCCAGTCTTCAAGAACAAAATGTCAAACTCTTCTGCTTGTTATCTTTGCAGAATACAGATAATTTTGCTCAGAGTTTTCCCAGAAATTTAAAAGGAGGAACTCCTTAATAATCTCCTAGTTAGGTTTGGTTTTTTTCCCCATTCCCTTGACTGCTTTGTTTTGTCACTTCACCCATTCTTCAGTATTTCTCAAGAGTAACTATCAATACCTCTGAGCTTTAGTTCCTGTAAGTAACGAAAGAGGAGGTGGAAAGGACTACAAAGCAGGTAAATGATTCAAAAAGATCTAAATTGTCCCAATGTTTTCTGCCTTGTCTTACCAAAGACCACAGCCTTGTGGTGCCACTGTCTTCATAGGGCAACCCACCCCAAAAAAAGTAGTAAGTACGTAGACCAGCCTGAGGACATCTGCCAATGGCTTCCTCCACCTTTTTGAGCTGAAACAAGTTGAAAAAATAGTGTAATCCAATGACACTTGGGCTTCCTTCCACTAGATTAGTTACAGAATGATGTCTTTTTATGGCTTATGTAATTTGTATCTCATTTTGTACCTTGGATTTTCTTATGTTCCTTGGACCTTGCCTGGAGAGTTAGAAACTTTCATTAGCTTTGGAGTGTGTCTTCCGCTTTTTCATGAAAAGTTGTGTGTACCTTATCTTTCTGTTTTGGTAGTTCAGGGAGGTTCGTTCCACCAGTGACAGTTAAACACTGATCCATCTGTAACTACTGCCTTTAGAAGACCCCAGAACGCTTGCCTCTGGGGGTTGAGCATCCTTATTCAGTATCTGCTGTTTCTTTCATTTTCCCTGAGTTTCTGATATAAATGTTGGAGACAGGTACCGGGTTTGGATGGAGCTGAATTTGATTCAGGAGTGCTTTTGCCAATCTGCAGGAAAAGGGCAAATTCTGAAGAGCTGCTCCTTCCCCTACCTTAACCCTTGTCAGGTGGTGGGCTGACACATTGCGCTCCTTCAGAATTACAGCTGTTCCATCACAGATTCAATTTGGGCCCCCTGTGTAGCAGTGAGAAATATTTCTCTACTGTAAATCACTTAGTACAGAGAGAATCCTCAAGCTGTTTTCATGCACAATCATACAGGGACCTAATTTTCTGTGATGGCTGCTTCAGTTATTGCATCACAAAAATTTCTCGCTATGGAGTAGCAGGTTTCATTCATTCCATCACCACCTATAAATAAGGGTTGTGACTGGAATAGGTCATGAGAGTTCCTCCTGGGAAAACCACATATTGTATTATCTGTGAAGAAAATGTGTTTTAAATTTCATTCCTCTAACTACATCTTGGTTGCTGCATAGTTCATTTCTGAGCATGCTAAATGGCATTCTTAACATCAGCGATACAGCACAGAAAATGATGATTCAGAATGCTTATAGAATCATAGAATAATGTAGGTTGGAAGGGACTTCTGGAGGTCATCTAGTTCACTTGAGGAAGGTACCAGTTGACACTTGAGATTTATAACAAGATTAGATTAGGAGGAACCTTTGAGTCTGCTTGAGTGCCAGAACTCATTTGGTATGGCTTTGAAATCACTAAGTTATGGAGTTTACAGTAAGAAACTTATAGATGTTTCAGTTCGCTCTGTTCCATGTGCACTTCTGAGGGGGAAAAAAAAGTCTATTTAGATATACATTCCAAGCTGAAATTCCCAAACCCCAGATTATTCATTCTTTTTCATAATCTTGGAAATACGTTTGCTTGCATGCACTAACAACCTACCATGGCAATTTTCAATTTAGTCTTGATACCAGCTGACTGTCTCCTATCATGCTGCCTGTGAAGGAAGGCAGAGGGAGATTGCTGGCTGCAGTGCGTGTGGGTGAAGCGAAAGAGTACGTGAATTAGGCGTGCTTTCTGTCTCTGATTTGTCCTGTGGGTTAGGAGCTTTTACTTTTGAGATTTTACTTCTGAAGCTGCCCAATTATCTCAGCTAACTTGTGCACTGCAATCTACCTGATCACAGAAAAGTGTGGTCAGGGCTTGACGGGACCTGTTTCCAGCTTTTCTGCGGCTGTACTCCGTAAGGCTGCTCTCTGTGAGCGGGACTGGCAGAGGCGTTAACTGGCATTGAGCTCTGAGCACCTCAACCCCTTGTCCCCACAGGCTCTCCGTGCGAGCCGCGCAGAGAAGAGCCAACGCTTTGAGAACTTGGAAGAGGGGAGGAGCACCTCTGCGCGCATCCACGGCGCCACAGAAGCCGCTTTTGTCTGCGTCCCACCTCTCAGGTAGGACATCTTGTGACGAAATATTCAGGAAATAAGTAAAAATTATTAGGGAAAACTTAAAAGACGTACACAAAAGGTAAAATGCAAGTACGTGCACCTGTATGTTTCCTTGTCACTAGTTGCAGCAGTGCCTCACCATCGCTCTTTTAATAGATTTGTATGTGCAAACTTGTTGTATGATATGGCTATGCTACCCTTGACTGCCAGCTGCACTACAGTTCTGGTTACTATTATTTTAAATGATGTGTCTCTATATAATGGTCCATCCAGAAGAAAAAAATAACACATTATCTTATATTAAGCAATCAATGTTTGCAGGACTTCAGCATCTTAGTTATCCTTTCTAGTTATCCGTTATCCTTATGTTTATAATATAAAATACAAATCAGCATTCTCAAGTTACATCTTCGAGGGCCTGTCTTTTTTCTTTCTGTTAGTCTGAGAAAAACTTCAGCAGTTGTCATGAAATAATCTTGTGTGTTAATCTATTGCTTGCATCTTGAAAAGTGCAAAATGATTCCCTTAAGAAAAAAATGGTATTATATTCATTTGAAAGGAGCTAAAGGAAACCATCCAGAGTTTTAACTACTCTTGGGTTTACAAGGTAGAGAATGGAGTTGGGTCTTATTGTCATATTTTGCAGCTGATGCTACGCCATTAACTTTAAGTAAATCAAAAATCAAAGCTGTAATCTGTATTTTAATACTGATATACTCCCTGCCATTTTGACTTTTCCAGCTGGCCAGAGTATTTCAACAGCTATCGGAAGGATAATTCTCACGTGGTTTGGTTACAGAATTAAGCATGTTAGAGGGCTATTCACTCATTTGTGGAATATCAGGAGTTGGGCATGTCAGTAAAGTGTGTTGCCTTAAACCAGAATGACCCATCTGATACAGTGTAGTCAATGCTTCTAGATTTTATGGAAAATACATTTTAAAAAATGATAATTTAAAAAAAAAAATCATTCTACAGCATAGCGTTACCTGGTGAAAAACACTGAAGGAACTCAGAGATTCAGGTACAAACACTCAAATGTCAGGCTAAGCCTGGGATAATGTTTGTAGTAGCAGTCAAAATAATCATCAGGTGATTAAGGTCTTCTCTAACAACAAAATTATATTGCGGATCTTCTGGACTCTGAAGGGGATTCACTCTGGTGTTTTGAATAATAAGGGGGCTGGTGATGTAATATATATATATATATTCCAGAGCACTTTGTCCACATGTTATCGGAATGCCCGCAATGCAAGAGTTATGGGAAATATATCATCATCCCTGGACTGGAGTTTATACAGAATATTACTCTGCCATAGGATCCCTTTATCTACACTCTAGATGGCCTGACAATGACTCCCCAAATGCCTGAAGCCAATTTAAAAAGGATACTAAGAGCACTCTAATAGCTGAAGTTATTACTACTAAAGTGTAAATCAATGCTGTGTACGTTCCAAGGAGGAAGAGTGGGTCTGAATGAACTTTGTCTTAATGGAAAGTGTATTTTAGACAAATTCTGCATATGTGGAGGCAGATTCTACATGTATGGCGCCATATTCTGCAGACAGGTCTACGGACCTCCCCTTTTCTGTAGTGAAAGGTGAATTTACTTAGCTTGGAACAAATGGCACTGTTGCTATTCTTTCTTGATGATGGTATTAACCTTGTTAGTTTTGCTAGATGAGCACTGAATGTGAGCCTAGGCTGGGCTGGATACACAAGGCAAATACATCAGGAGCAAGAGGAGGGACAGAAGAGCGTAATGCTGCATCCCCATCTCACCCATCCGCTGGGTGCTGCACCCAGGCTGGTGCGGTGCAGAGGCACCCACCCCTACCACCGTCCCCTGTCCCCTCTTGCCAGCCCTCACCTCCTACCCGCCGGGCTCGGGTGCAGTACTGTGCCATTGCTACTAGGAAATATTTCTTCATCATTTTAGCAGTGATGAATAGGTCCGTCGGGCACTTTTGGTGGGCTGTATGCTAACACGCACCAAAAATATGAGTTGAGGTCGTGGGCTGTGCCTAGTTCTGGGGCGTAGGTTTTCTCACCCCTGATTTATATACAGCAATCTTATGACAGCCACTTTAGTCAAAGAGGATGTAAATCTTTTAATTTCTGCTCGTCTTGAGAAGATTCAGCACTCCGAATACCATGGCTTTTTAGGGATTACTAGCGGGGGCCCAGTTCTGGATGTGACACTCTCTCTCTACCCATCTCCAGTTATTCAGAGATAATCAGATATTAGAGAAGGTTGGAAATTTGTCTCCTATTAATAATTAAAAAAAAAAAGTGATAAAAGACTCTGATCTTGCCAGTGTCATAAGTAATGTCACTTAGTAAAGTGACTGGCACTAGCTGTAGGCTCAGATATGCCAATTATAATTAAACCCATTATTTTCAAATACAGTTCAGTTTATTCCTGGTGAAAAGTAAAGAGAATCTGAGAGTGACAAATCTCTCTGGAAAATGCAAACTTGACGCAAAGGCTGTGTTTTTATACTACCTGTAATATTTCGTTTTCAAGTTTGAAATGAATATTATGTTACAACATACTCTTTAAAATGAGCGTTGACCAACCTAACATAGCGTACAACATTAAAATATGTATGTCCCTGTCAGAATCATCTTGAGAAAGCAAAAGGTGACTTACAAGGCAGAAGTGACATTTAGTTCTTAGATCAACAGCCTTCAAACATCTGTAGTATGGTTTTATTTTCAGAAAGGTACCAAACCGTTATCCATTGCAAATCTGATGCCTGTTCATGGTTTTCTAGAAAGGGAACCAAATTGCCACCTCTGTTTGAGAATGAAACCCAAAGATGGTGCTCTGAAAAAAATAGAGACAGTGAAGCTATATTTTTTTTCCAGGCAATTGTGGTCTGCTAACGGATAGAGAATTGGTGATAAAACTGAGGATTTGGTTGTTTGCTTACAGCAATGTGCAGATAATGTATTTTGTAAAGCCACATAACGCCCTGAGACACCGGTCACCCTTGGTGGGTTTCTCCCCTAAAATGAATGGGATTCTCAAGGATGACCGGAGGAGAATATAAAACACAGCCACAAAGCAGCTGCCCCGGGCAGCAGCTCATTCCTGGGAAGGCAGCTCTAAGCTCGGGACAAAAGCCACGAGAAGTGGAAGGTGTGCACTACAGCAGGCAATCTCCCACATGCTCTGAACCCTCTACCCTGGGCTATGTCCCACAGGACCGAGCGGTTTGGGACTGCAGCTGCTCTGAAGATGCAGCTCCTGTCATTGGCAGCCTGGAACTGAAGGTTAACTGGCAGATGATGAAACAGAAATGTTGTCACTGACCTTTGCCTGCTAATGAGTGCGCCAGTCCTGCCCAAATCCAGTGGTAGTTAGTGTTTTTCTTATTCTGGCCGCCTTCTAGATCCATTTGCACAAGGTGATGGTGCATTTGTGCTCTCAGGCATTTGTTCAACCGCCTGCCCTACTGCTGGCCACCAGGGATTTCCCTGAAAACCGACGGCGGTGCAGTGATCTGAGGTCTGATGTTAACACAAGGTACGGATAAAATTCCTGCTTGCACTGCAGGTGACTGGGATCTAGGCAAGAAAAGTTGCTGTAGCTGAATTTTTTTCATTCTTCTCTACTGCATTGGGCAGCTGTTTTGTCATTATTGGCAGTCTTAAAATCTTGGCTTTGTTTTCTGCCCTGTAATCTTGTGTTGATGTCCTTTATGTTCCCAAGCCCTCTGTTTAAAAGTGTTTCCATTTGATATGATTAATAGCTCTTGTGAGTGATCTCTATTAAGGACTCAAAGCTCAATTTCAAATATTTTTGTGGCACTTCTGGTGGGCCTTGCTGGGATAAATTAAGCCTATTTTTCCCCTGATTGCTTCGTTGGATCTCTTTGTAACTTCACCTTGTATTCCTTTCTGTTCAATACTTTTCAAAGTACTGAGAGTTTAAAGAGGTACAATAAATCCCAGATCAGTTTTTAATGACCATGGTAAGCCTGCTTGTAATATGTCAGTAAGCTGAGCCTAAAAGCCAATGGGGAATAGGCCATTTCTGCCTTAGTAATTGCCTCCACAGAAAGATTTATAATGTCATTATCTGAATCTACAAGAAATAACTCATAGAGCTGAAATACCCTAAAAAAATATTACAATTCTCTTAAAATCTAGTCATTCATAAATGCTAAATCATAAAACTTTTTCCAAGATGTTTTATGTTAAAAATAAAACACAGTCAAAATATAAATGTACTTTTCTTAATCAGATTCTTCGTTCTTTATGTATCTGTTTTCCGTGCTGTAGTTTGGGCAGAAGAATGGTGCAGTGCACAGCCCAGATCTAGCACTGTGCTGCTGAAAACACAGACGAGTGCTGAAAAACCACAAAGAGAAAGAGCATTCCCAGTCATTTTTCTTTATTTGTGTGTGATTCCAGGGGGGAAGAGGGTTAGTTAGCACTGCAATAAAATTAATTTTAACAATAAAAATCACTCCCCCCCCCCCCTCCTTCCACCATTTTCCCATGAAAAGCCACACTAAATGTCCTGATAAATGTACTGCGGTACTGTTTTAAGCCATTCCAGCCAGCTTCCTTTGCCCTTAGCATTCCCCAATCAGAAGATATCATTCATTTCTTTCAAAAAGCAGGAAATGTACTCTTCAATTTGTCTGGTGTTTAATAAAGTGCTAGAATTACCATAGCTACCCTCATCTTCTGATGCTTTAATACACTGTGAGATTTATACTAATTTCAACCAGACTATATTCTTCAGTGTAGAAAGCTTGTACACTTAAAAGGGCACTGTCAGTGCTGCTTTCGTTTTTTCTTTTTTTCTTTTTTTTCAATCATGAGCTCCTATAAGTGAGGACCCAACACCTACTTCCCTGAGGATTTTTTAATTGTTTTACTTTTTTTTAAATGTTGTTTGTCCTGGGTCCGTGTGAGCTGGATTGTTGCTTCTGAGTGGTTTTGCCATGGCTTTTTTTAAAATTATTTTTAATTGATTGTTTAAATAAATATTATTCACTGACATCTCTGGAGATGTGTTGTAATGCACTTGCTTCAACTCAGTCGAGTGATTCCTAAAATCAGTGGACAGTTTCTAGTCTGATACAGTCTGGTTCTTCTCTGAAGTTCAAATTAAACTTTTCCAGGGTCCAATATCTGCTCTTAGACTGTAAATTATAGAGGCTAACACCCCCTTAAAGTTCTTAAAGTGGCAGTTCTGTTATTAACTTGAATAAGTCCGGGATTTCTTCCCGTGTCCCATACACATCTATAAGTAATAGATTATTACTCCTTTCTAGTGAGCATTACAAACTTTCAGGCTCTTTACTTCAAAGAAATGAGCTCCCCGAAACAGAAATTATATCCCAGTCAGGGGACTTCGGGCTTCATAATGTCACCTGAATCTAAGAGGTCTGTGAAAACAATACAGACACATTTATGTCCTGAATTTAAAAATTATTTATAAGCAAACAAACATGTGCTTCCATCTCTGGATGTGTATATCCAATTCTTACCAATATTAGCGGGAACGTTTCTTTGCACAGAGGTCAACGTGCGTTGTAATATACCTAGCATCTGTGAGCATCTATTGTGTATACCTTGAAGCTTTACTTTCAAATCTTTCCGTGATTTCTGAGGCAATGTGATGTGTGCTTTTCAACCCTGAGGTCTGTGAAGAAGTCAATGACAACTAAATGAAACTGGAATTTTGGAGTGGCGTGTCTTAAGTTGATGTGTTTAGGAATGGAAAAAAAAAAATCAGGTCTTCTATGAAAGCCTGTTTTCCTTAAGAGCTGCTGCACACTGAGTATAGTCAGATTTATAATTCGAAGTAAACTTGATTCATTGTTGATCGTTAGCTTTTAAACCTAATCTGGATTGAGATCAGAGTATAGCAACGAAAATAAAAATCCTTGCACTGAATCTAAAGGCCTGTGAAGAAATTGCAGTCGATGCAAGGTGACAGTCTGGACCGAGCTGTCTGGGGCCACATCCTTAAACTGGAGGAGTACAGATTCGTTTTCATCAGGATTGTTGATAATAGGATTGTAGCAGAGAGAACCCAGACACAATGAAGGATGAAAGAATAGCAAAATATCCTTTTGCTCCTTCTGTTAGAAACTCATCCTGTAAGAACTGGGGTGAAATAATGAATTGAGGTGGGTTAGGATTAGTCTCTGGTTATTCACTTGGTGCCATGCTTCTTCACTATTGTGCGTAGCAAATGTTTCCTGACAGGCTAACTAGGAATAATAAAAGGATAAAGGACTCTGGTGACATACTGAATGTTACAATTGTTATTCCTGTCTTCTGAATGTGGTTTACCTTTGGCAGTGTCAGAGGTGACTATTCTCGGAGCCCAGGCATCCGAAAGATGAGCTGCATGGGATAAGTGTGCTCACAGCTGCTGCACTCGGTGCTGCTGTCCTGTGGTGTCTGCCCATGCGAAGCCCGTTCAAGTTTATACCACTTTAGGTGCAAAGTGTCGGGGCTTGTCCCCTCGCAGGAGTTACTGGGTGGGTGGGTGTGTATTAAAAAAAAAAAAAAAAAAAAGGAATACTTTTTGTGCTTATTCTTTCTCCTGTCATGATAATCATTAGTCAGTTAGCTGTTTCATCCTTACTTTACACATAAGGCACATTTTTCCATGAAAGCCTTCAAAAACGATTAGCCGCTGTCATAGCATTGATGTTTGCAACTCTATATATGAACTTGCCTGAGATCTGATCATTTGTAAGGTTGGATCCAAAACATCTCCTGAAGTTGGACTGCTGGCTCAATAGAGTGGCAAGGGTGTAGGCATGAGGGCTCATTTCTGTCTTGCGAGGGTAGCTGTCATTCCGGACCATGTGCAAGCTCGTTCCTTCTGCCGCCAGCATGAGAATTTAGACACATATGTGATGCAGTTGATACCTTAAATCAAAATACTTTTCCTTCTCATAAGATGCACTGTGCAACTACTAAGCAGCAACCAGAGGATGGGGTCTGCATTAAATTAGACTCTCGTGCTACTGGTATTTTTCTTTACTGCAATCCCCTTTTTTATCCAAGGAAGTGAGAGTTGCTAGCACAAGTCCTACCTCGGAAGTGCCTGATGGTAAAGACTGTATCTTGCCTTAGCGGCATGTTCTTCACCAAATAAGAAATATGCTGTGGCTCCTCTAGGAAGTGCCCCGTTGTTATCCCACAATACTTCCAAGAGAATGATGAGTTCATGGGGCCTCAGCACTCGTGATGCCTGTGCAAGAAGACTGCACAGTTCAGAACAGCTGATGAATGCTTCCATAGAATTTAAGTAGAAACTTTCATTTTTCCCAAAAATAAAAGGTCTTGGGTTTAGTAAATTGCATCACGGTTAGTGTTGTGAGGAAATGCCTTGGTCTGTGCAAGTGGAGTAATTAATTACGGGTGAGAAATATCATTATGAGACATCCTTGAGAAATGGAAAAGGGACCCAAATAACTAATAAACATACAGTCAATTCATTTCATGTTCCCCTGAAGAGGGATAGTTCTAGGAGGGAGGCAACTGAGTAAAATCAGGTTGCTTGTTGGAAACCTTTAAGCTAGGAAGGAACGCTAGAGAGGCAGACCGACCCTTACAGGGAAGAGCAGGCAACGTGCACGTACTTAAACCCCTTTGCTGTTATGGGTCCTACACAGTTAACAAATAGTTTGCTGTTCTGCTTTCTTTGCCATCGTACCATACAAAAATAAGCATGCAAGAATTTTAGGTGAATAGTGTGAGGTTAAATAACCTTTGAATTATTTAGAAATCACAACTGTGTTCTGGGCAGTTTAAGGACCTTATTTCTATCTGGCTTCTAATTTTGCATGCAACTTTCCACTCTCAAAACCGACTGCACCAACAGAACTTGAGTTTGGATAAATTATTCTGATACTGGCCCATGTGTAATGTATGCTAATGAAATATAAGTGTACAGGTCAAAAGAGAAATATTTAATAGGAGTGTTTACCAGTTGGTGATGGGAACAGAGAGCTCAGAATATACCAAGACAGAGTAGTTAGTGAATCTGTCATACACATAAATCAGCCACACTCCCTCTGCATTTCTAATTGTCTCCCTAAAAAGGTTTTAGTCAACCCCTTAAAATGATGATCACACAAATGCATTTTTATATCGCCTGTTTGCTTTTAGTTATGCAAATTTGTTCAAGAGAAACGATGTACTCAAAATGCTCTAAAATTTTTAAAACCTACAGATGTCTGGTGTGAGAGAATGTAAAAAAAAACTTTTTTAAGAAAGTTAATGCTCTCCAGCCAGATATGGGAATGTACTGATCTGGGGTTCAAGGCTGGTTCCAGGTATAACTAAAATAGGGCACTGGTCAGGAGAGTCACAGTGGTTGGGGAGAGTGACAGTATTATGGTCTGTCTTTATGGTATTCTTCAGGCATCCCATTTCAACAG
The DNA here is from genome assembly GCA_035590275.1 of Ibycter americanus. Taxonomy (NCBI): domain Eukaryota; kingdom Metazoa; phylum Chordata; class Aves; order Falconiformes; family Falconidae; genus Ibycter; species Ibycter americanus. The sequence continues at coordinate 8,819,703 of JAVJGI010000002.1, read as the reverse complement.
TAGCTTACTGCAGAAGTGAATTAAGTTCAATTGACTGAAGGCTGCTTTCATCTCTGCAATGATTTTTCTTCTATTATTATTCAATTAATTTCTTAAAAATGGTAATTGAAATGAACTTTCCAGTGTGCCTAGGTCACTTTTCAAAAGGTAAATTAACCCTCTAAATAAAACCTAAATAACTTAGGTTTACCAATGGTGGCCAGAGCAATGATTAAACAGCTTTGGAAAAGTCAGACCTTCCTTCTGTGGGTAAACATTTTCTTTCCCTGCTTGGGTATTCGGCAAGCAGCCACCACCCTGGGGCACGGATCCTAGTTTTGGCCTCAGACACAACACGAACAACACTATACTTGAAAAATAAAAGACTGTTGTATGGTCTGTCACTGTTCGGGACATATATCTTGGAAGAAATCTTGTTAGGCTTGGAGACTTTAAGATTAGGCGTAAAGCTTTCAGTCAGGATCTGGCGTGTTTGACCTTCACACGTGTCTTTCACAGCTGTCACTACAGCAGATTCACAAGGATTAAAGTGAGCGCAGCCCCGGCTGTGGCTGGAGGTGCAGGTAGGGGCAGGCTTCAGGAGACATCTCTGCCGCCTTCTCAATGGCACATTCGTGTCCACCAACCCAAGAGCATAGCGGGATGGATTTTTGCATCAGCCTGAGCTTGCCCATGTAGGCATACCTCTCTCCTTGATTGTGGTATTTAGCACAGAAAGCCAAATTTCGCAGTGTATCCGGAGGCTTTCGTTACCTTCACTGTGCTGAGCTACGCTTTGGCTTGAAAAAGACCTCAGTATCCCTGGCATCTTCCACAAGCACTAAATTAACACACAAATACTGAAGAAGGATGTAAAAATCAAAACTCTGAAGATGATACAGTGATTTTATAGAGTTCTGCATTGCCTTAAATCCACTACAGAGCTCCCGATCATGTCAGTGGGCACTATATGGCCCATCGTTTGTCAGACCATTTACATTCAGCGGCTTAGCACTTAGTCTTTTGGAAAACATCCTGCGCAGCTTGATTTACAGCACTGTAGAGCTGATTAAAAAGTCACTCATTAAAAAGGTATCTTTTATTATAATTGCTAAATATTTTTTGGTGTAGTTAGTAGGTTTCACCTTTAAAATGATGTATGTGCGCTGGCTCTTCTCCCAAGCTGTCGAGTCAGAGCCACTGGCTCTTAGATTTGTATTGCAGTGGCAGAGGCTTTGCAGTGCTTTGCAGTTTCACGTGCTTTCTTTTCTCAAGTAGAGGAATATCAGCATATTCTTCCAGACAGAGTGGAATTTGGAAACCTGGCTTTCACTCCCAGGTACCAGTTTCTTCTCTGAACTGGGAGAAGCTATCTAACTCCTCCCTTCCCTTTCACAATAGCTGGAATTGGACTTACCTGTCATAAAATGTTTATAAAAAGCATTACACAACTTCCAGCCAGTTGATGATCACAAGATTTAATTTACTGAACACTGGGAAGGTGGTTTTTGAAATAACAGAAGAGAAACCTTGGTGCAATGGCATACACGCTCCTTGTTTCTGCGCCTGCCTTCTGCAGCCATCTCAGAACCTTCTTTTCTTCCTTCTCATCTGTATCCCTCAAAATGATGGTGGTTCTGTGCTGACAACTTCTGTTTACAGCTAGATTTGTGGAAGGAAGATAACTTTTAGTCCAGATTTTCTTCTTGGCTCTACATATGTCCCAATATCAAAGCTCTTAGGATCCAAAATCTTTGCCCAGAGGGCCTGCTTGGATGTGAGTGGCATCCTGCTCAGCAAGATACAGTGACGCTCGCTTTTAGACCCGTACATCCTAAATATCAAAATCTGCATTTTCTGGTTTTCATTATCATCATCAAGTGTTTTCTGTGGCAGAGCAGTAAGCTTCAGCAGGGAACAGGTCGAATTAAAATAAAACCCGACTTGGGGAGATGCGGGTGGGAAATGGTTATCGCAGTGCCGTCGGTGCAGTAACTTGCTGCTTGTACTACGTGGATGGAGACGGAACAGGGTGGGCAGGGAGGATCACAGGATGACCAAGCTCATTTGAAACAACAAATCCAGCCAGGACTATGACTGCCAGGAAAAAACGGAGAGCAGTTGCCTGATCCATTACAGAGGTACCAGGGGAGCCATGCAGTGGTCTACTCTGCAAGGCACGGGCAAGGTCTGAGGGCAATCACGAGGAGGAGGAAGCCAGTCCATCTGATAGGACTGAATCTGGGTTTCCAAGTGGGTTTTGTGTCAGGACACATCCCTAAAGAAGCAATTCCATAGCTGAGCTGGCATTTTTAACTCAACTCTTGACTTGAAGTCTGCAGCCAGCCCTACACTATCATCTTCAGAGGAAGATACTGCTTTTCTAGCAGAACAAAAGAACCATTAATGACACCAATTAACCAGTGTAATTCTCATTTACACCTCTTTATTACCTTCCACACACAGTATGTGATACATTATACATCCCATTAATTGTTAACATACACGCAAGTCAAGATCTTTTATTATACTGGGTCATCTATCATTGATACAGAGATATAGATATTTTATAGCTGAGCCAACTAACACTACTGTAGAGCAGAATCTATAACCATTTTCACATCAAATCTGATTGTGTTATTAAGCCCTTTAGAAGTGCTTAGTATGTAATTTGGCCTTCTCCCAGAAGGTATTTTATAGAAGGGAACAAAAAAGTGGGATTTGGGGTAAGCTGCATTCACTTTGTGTGTTTAAAAAAAAATATATAAACATATATTTATTTTTACCATTTTAAAGCTAGAGGCAGAGTTATTGTTCTGTTGCACTGTAAATTCCATTTATCTAACAAGTATAATAGTTCTCTTTTAAATTAACTAAAAATGTAGAGGAATTAGCAAAAGGACAGTATTTAAGGGTAATCTAGGTGGGAATTCTTTTTCAAAGTGCCAATGATTTTGCATTTCGAAGGATAGAAAAATCAAAAGTATAATGCAATAAGTATAAAATGCTTTGCCTATTCCTAGCAGAACTCCAGTTATCAATGGGCTATATATAGCCCACAACTATTGACATGATTTAAAATTCTGAAGCTTGGTTTAGATTCCCAGGTTGTATGGCTATTCTTGCATACTCCGATCTTAAATTCCAAGTGTAATTTTTTCCCTTCTTGCTTTGTAAGAGACCTCCCCAGCCAACAGAAAATTTGTTTGCTCTCTGGAGGAAACACGGAATTACATTTGCAGGCTGTGTTTCTATTTTCTAGCCCTGACCTCGGATTTGATTCCTGGTTTCTTTTAATATGCGTCGTTACACCTGCAAGCCTTGCACGCAGCACGGCTTGTCTTGGGTCTTGAAGCCCTTGTAGCCACTGCAGCAACCTGCTACGCAGGGTGGGCAGAGGGGCTTGTCAGTGCCGAGAAGGGGCTCTCTACGCTGCTCCTTGCTACCTCTACTGCTGACCATCGCATCCCCACTGAGGCCAGAACCCAGCTGCCCAAATGCTCATCTTCCACGCTGTGAATCGGGAGCACTGACTGACGGCACCGTCACCCAGCCAGGACCGATGTGCTGCTGCCAGTCTCCCAGGGAGCTGCAGCAAAGGGGCACTCATGCAGAATGATTTTTGGAAGCAGCTACTAACAGTATCACTCCTCAGCTGAGCCTGGAGACTCACTGGGTGAGTGCTTTTCTTCTGCTTTGTTCCTGAGAAGCATCAGTTAACAGCACCCTTCCCAGACAGAAGAGGGACCTGCTTCTTAGGAACCAAGTAGAAACAAATTTTCAGATTTGAGCTTGTATCTGTGGTGAAAAGCAGCGATGCCAGTTACCTACTCACAGCTAAAAAATCACAAGTGCTGTTCTGCCAATGCCTGCAGCAAAGAGCTTATAGATGATGGAGTTTAGCAAAGAAATGGTGCAGGCAGTAATTAAGCTGGCAGGTAACAGGAGCCAGAGCAACTGCCTCTGGTTGAGATGGGTGCCTGTGTATGCTCTTCCAGCGGTTAAAGGAAACCAAGCATCTTTCCTTAAGCCCCAGAGAGGATGGAGCAGGCGTTTGGGCAGATAGGTGTGTGACCTGCCTAAAAATTTCCTTTGGCGTAGCTGCCGATGGTTGCTGCCGCTGCCAGCAGCAGGTCTGGATGTGACAGCAGCGGGCTGGTGGGCTCACTGGGCTGAACCCACAGGGTGAACCTGGAGGAGACAGCCACAATGTTGTCAGACAGTAATTAGAGGAGGAAGGGGAAAGCACCACAGTGTTTCAGGACAGGCCTGCCCAGCTGTGCCTGGCAACACCCGCCGGGGAGCGCGTTTCTTTAAATAAATGCTTGCTTAAGCCAGTGGAGTCTGTTAGTAATTTAGAGCTTATATTTAGCCTTTCCTAAAGAGAATCTCTCCAAGTGATTTTGAAACTTAATTTCGGTGGTGTCTGTGCGGTGGTTGCTTGATATCTTGCATCTGAGCAGAGGAACAAAGGCAGGGACTGAGTGCATCCGCGGCCATGGGCTGATGCAGCGACAGACAAGAGAGCAGACCTCCGTCCCCTTTCTGCAAGCAGACCTCCGTCCCCTTTCAGTGCACCTCCGGGCACTGGGCAAAGCTCATCTGCACCCAGTCACCTACCAAGCAGAGCTGTAAAAGCTCTCTGCCCGGTACGTGCATTACTCGTTCACTCACATGCAAGTTTGCTGCATAATAATATATAAAGAAAAGCATCTGTGCATCTGCTACGCTGACTTGTACTTTTAGTACTGTATTTCTGCTTTAGGCATAATTCACAGAATCTGGTGCTTGGGAAGCGTAGGACCTGAGAAATACTGCAGTCCACGTCTGCTGTTGGAAATGCCTGGGTAATTTCTCGCGGAGCGCTTTGTGCCGGGTCCCGTCCCGTGGAGCCGGGCACGGGCAGCCTCGTGCCCCCGTACGCAGGCTGCGCCCGCGCCTTCGCTTGGCTCTGGTACGGCCCGAGTACAACGGGCCCCAGAAAACTGCTTCACACTATTCTAAATCCAGCTTCCATTATCTATATTCCTTAATTAGAGCAAATGAATACTAATTATTCATGGCTAGTATTTTATCAAAATGAATGGCAGAAGCAGTTGGAGACTTTGCCCATTAGACTTATGTCTATTATATACAAAATGTTGATATATTTGCTTCATGTGTGCTGTTCTGGTGTACATTTAGAATGGAAGTGGTCTGAGGCTAATGTGGTGTCAGTAAACAATTAAATACCATTGAACAAGCAGCTGATGACCCTAAATAGGGAACGTAATGTTAGAGGGAGAAGGAGGTTTGCATTAGCACAGCCCCTACAATAAATAATTGCTAAACCATATTTAAGTTCATAGAAGCTTATTAGTTGAATAACTCCCCAAAACATTGCTAGTTTTCATTGTGTTCATTTTCTATGGCTGGATTTTATTTTTGATCAACACTTATTATTTAATTAATTGATACCATCACCTGACAGAACTAGTGTAGTCCCTGACTGCTGGAAATAGGAATGAAAAAAGTGCAGGTATCACACACCGGGAATGTATAAGACAAATATACTTATTCATTCCTGCCTGGCATATCAGTATGTACTGATCCATTTCACCTTTGATTATTACTGTTTTCATAGTTAACCTATCATAAAAATAGGTTTTCAGGTAAAAATTCTGCATAAAAGAAATCTTCTGTAATGATCTGGGCTGTAAGAGATTTTCCTCAAAAAATTATGATGTGTTTTCTAATCATACCTTGTGCTACATCTGGGCTTTTTAGGTGACTTCAGACCGGTATTGGTAAATTCCTGATAATTTTGTAATCTGCAGTTAAAGAAAGAAGAAACTAAGCTGTAGATAAGTTTCTCCAGTTATCCTGGCTCTGTGCTAAGATACATGAGAGCCTCAGAGTGGCTTGTGTGAGTTAATACTGAAGAGCTGAGCTCTTATGTTGAAATCACAGTTTAATATTCTTTAACCACAAGGCAGACCGCCCTGCTGAAGAAAACCTAAAAATCCCTTTAAGGTTCTTTTAGGAAAGTATTTAACATTTTAAGAAAATCTCATTTCCTTTGCTGTGATGTTGGTTGTGTGCAATATCATTTTTAGAAGGGATATTAAGGTTCTAAGACAGAAGAATATTCCTAGGGAGACCTTTACATGTGCCTAAACCATAAGATGATTAACCATCAGATTTTTAGCAGGCTATTGACTGAACAACAAAAATAAGAAAAAAAAAAATCACCTGGTTGCACATAAGTTTAGATCTTATTCAAGTTTGCTCAAGGCTTGTTCAGACTCTCATAGAGTGATTTTTGTATGCTACAGGCTGTGGAGTCTAACAGTTGCAATATGAAATTCGTATAGGGATATGAAGAAAATTGCAGAATATTAAAATGGAGAAGGAATATAATTATGATAGATGTGTGTGTTCTATAAGTGTACATACCTTCCCCTTTAAAAAGGCATGCATAAAGATTTCTGTGAATTCTATTGAAAACAATAATTATGACAGTTATGCTGAAAGCGGGAATACAATACTAAAAGAATGAGTATTGCTTTTGAAAAACATGTATTTCATGGAGTTAAGAGTTAATGTGCATAGTAGAATAAGAAGGGGTTTAGGGGTTTATTTGAGTTTGCCTTTATTTCCTTTTCCTTTCTTTATCACAAGGACTAAATTTCTCCTGGCTAGACACACTCTTTCTTTAGCAAGGAAGTGGTAAAGATAATCTGAATTTGTGATGCTGTTTTTTGGGCTGGTAGAGTTCACAGCAACACTAATTTTAATTCCTAATATTAATCCTAAAGTTTCCATTATTCCCAGTTATACCTTTTAAGCTGCTCACAATTTTTCCTTTTCTTTTCTTTGTATCTTTCTATAGGAAATAATTGTAAGACACATCTTATCCTTCCTCTCTTATCTGTCCCTTGGCTGCACTTGCCATGTGCTCAAAAATTTTTTTACGTATTTTCATTTTGTCCTCACCTGTGAGACACGGTGATTGCCGTTGTGCAGATTCTCCCTGGTATGTCAGCACTGGGCTGATGCTGAGCTCCTCAGAGCTACGCTGCCCTGTATGGCACAGCTGAGCTGTCAGTGTCTGGTCTTTGTCTCTGTTTATGTAACCATCTCAGCGTCTTCTGGCCTCTTTACTGATTTATATTGTAAACCTGCATCAAACTTGCTTAACTTCAGCTCCCTTCCACTGTTAACCATGTCCTATCTTTTCATTATTTTATATCTTATATTACAATTTTTCTAGTTTAAAATTCAGAGCACTTATTGTCATGAATTAAAAGACAATGATACCAAACCATAATTTGCTGGTAAATGTAGCATAAATAAAAAAGCTTAAAATTCCAGATTAAATTATTCATTCTGGTTTCTTGCTTGGCTCTAGTCTCTAGAAAGCACAGGCACACCAACAGCTCTGAACGCTGTTCCCAGAAGGACTGACTGCAGAAGTAACACACTTCCCAGAAGGACTGGGCACAGAAGTAGCATCCTTTTATTCCCACTTACTGGCTTTTAATCATTTCTGTATTTTAGGGAAGGAGGTTGTAAAGATCAAGTAGTAAATCCTTGCTGAGCTGAAAATACCAGGACTTGCAGTCTCCATGTCCTCTGTCCTAACCAAAGAGCAACTGCTGCAGCCCTGGGAGGAACCTGGATTTGACCCGTTTTTCCCTCTTAGCATCTCCATCTCGCATGCAGTGCAGAGTTCAGACTGCCATAGTGGAAGCTGTGAAAGAGACTGAGTCTCTGGTGTTTGCTAACAGTTCACTAATCATGCGTTTTAATAACAGAATGTGAGATGGGGGAAGGCGCTGCAGGCTCTGCTGCTCCCCTGAGCCAGGGAGGGTCTGCGGCCAGGCAGGCTGCTGGCTTCACCGAAACAAGGCGGGCTGGGCAGCTCAGAAGCTCCAGAAACCCCGTATGCCCAAGCTTTTTGAATGAGATCCATCATACTCGCTTTGCCTCTATTTGTTTCTTTTCTTCTGAGCAATCTTCTACAGATTTCTGATTGATTGTGAAGAGTTGAACCCCTTTAAACTAAAGCAAGCGATAAAGCTTACATTACTATTACATTAGTATATATTGAGTCTATTAGCAGCCTTTTTTATTTCCACATATCTGTAATATCAGCCCAGGCCACATTCAGTAGTATTTATTATTTTTTTTAAACTTCCTATGCCTGTTGATAGTTATATAGGAGTCAGGATTAGCTCCTTTTAAAATACGTAATGGCTCTGCAAAGAGGGGAATGGGTTGGGAATGTGTCATTTGAGATTTTGATAAAAACCTAATGGGAAACTGGTTCATGAGCCAACTCGAATGAGCTAGAAATGTAATATGAACAAAGATCAGCAAAGCTCCTCAGGTTGCCCAGAAGTATTAAGTGTTTCATTTGTGAAATCCCCAAAGTCTGCCAATACTTGAAAGCTTGGCATGATGCAGAAGGTGCACTTGCGAAGACAGGGTTAGCACAGATGGGAGCCAAGGAACTGAGAACGTTTTTTGTCCCCATCTGATGAATCTTAAGGCTCCATTTTTTCAGGTGGATTCCATAATAACATAGCAGGTGGTATATTTAAGGATTTCAAAGCAAACCTGCAGTTTTACTGAAGAAAGGTGATAAAATTCCGGAAGGGGCCTGCCTTTGCAGCAAGATCTTTAAGCCACATTTTATATCCTGAGAAGATCATTAACCAGAGCCACAATACCTGGTTCCTGTGGATGTTGTGATGCGCAGTACATAGTGCAAAGAAACTTCTGTGGCGTGCGCTTCTCGAGCTGTACCCAGCCCACTGCAAGCTGTGCGTTAGCTGGGAAACAAGGCAGCTGTGAGCAGCCCAGGGTCAGCTCTCAATTAGTTAAACTGAAAATATCAGGAAGAGATGTAGGTTGAAAATGAGCATGCTGTGTTTAAAAAAGACAATGTGATGATTATTTAGCAAACAGAGAAAACGCATGGATTCAATATGAGCATTACCACTGTATTGGAAAGAAAGACTTCCCCCCCCAACAACAACTGATCGCAGTTTTTGATAGCTGGAACCCCAGCTTTTCTGACTGTTTTGTGTAGGTGAGTTTTTTATATGTGAGAGAACCCCTGAAGTCTAATAGAAACCTTTTAAGTAAATCTCACAAAGCTCTAATCTCTCAAAAGCTCCCATGTTCTTCTCCTCTGTTCTTATTTAATTTTTAATAAGAACAATTCCATGCAGCTCTAAAGCATGGCTCAATTAAGAAATATTCCTACCAGGCATCTTTGAAATCTTGGGAGGTTTTTCCTTTTTTCTCTTTTGGTGGGGTTTTTTTTTTGGTTTACTCCTACAAATCTCAATTTTGTTTGGCTGGAGTTTAGAAAAGGAGTTTCTCTTTAATTGCAGGCTTCACTTCACACTGTTATTTACAAGTAGACCAAATAACTTTCAAAGTCTTATCTTCTGTGCTCGAAGGAGACCATCGAACACATTAGTGCTGTATTCTGAAGTTACAAAAAGGATCTTTGATCTAATTCCCTAGACATTATCTGTCCAAAAAGTATCTCTAGGTCATGAGAAGTAATTAAAAAAAAAAAAAAAAGTCGGAATCAAAATTTCAAACCCAGGTATTTTATAGCAATCAAACCTTAACTGCTTTATGATTCACTTTTATTTTTATAGTGCAAGGCACTCTTCTTGCTGCTCTGGTTGAGCTTGTATCAGCATTTCCATTACAAAATGCTGCTTTCAGGGGTTTATAACTTAGCTGCAAAAATTTACTCTGAGTTTAAGATGGCATTATGACCTGACTGGAAAATCATGTTTGTATAAAATACGTATCTGCCAATATGCGTAAAATTTTTGGAATCTTATTTTGGGCTTTTAGAGCAGATTGCAATGGTAGTGTCTCATCAGAATATGCATTGTTAATGATGAGAGAAATAAACTGTGCCTGAAGCTATCTCACACAATGGTTGTGGCAGGTTTCATTTTCTGGTCCAGTGTTTACTGAAGTCACCCTGACTTCTCACAGTTGGAATGGAAAGAGATCTGAGACAGAGACACTCATCTGTTTGTGGGCTTCCTTACTTTTCTTTTCCCCGGCGTCCACGCAGAATGGATGATACGATGTTATAATAGGTCTCATTTTGGATGGTTATCGACTCCTTGTACTTACGTCATTTATAGTTGTTTCATCGTAATTGGATTGGCAGAATTTGGTATAAATAATTATGTTCTGCCTATTAAAAGGGCTGGTGAACTTTTGACGTGATGCAGAGTCTGTCTTCACTTCCTACGTTTGGATAGAGTTGAGATGGGTTGTTACTTTCTGTGCAGCTGACGGTTTCAATGGTTACGTGTCAGTGCTGACCTGATGTCTATAAAATGCCTTGATGTGTTATCCAGAGCATGAAAAATATAAAAGAACATATGTATTTACCTGTTGCAGAGCAGTTCTGCTCTATAAAAAGGAAGCAATACAGTTTTTACAGTTTTCTAGAAATATTTTCTATTTAAAGAAGTGGCTAACAGGCCTTTTTCAGGGGAGGGGAAAGTCTGAATGGTGTTTTCTACCCTAAACTCCACAAAATTCAGAGAGATTAATGACCTGTCAATCTCTGCTTTGTGGTGCGGGGGTCAATCTCTGCTTCTTCGGGAGGCTGTGGGAGAAGGGCTGTGGGCACTGGCGAGCGCTCTGAAATGCTCAGCTTTTGCTACTCACTGCCACACTATTTCGCTTAATCTTTGGTCATGTGTCCTCTCTTTATCATTTTCTCATGCTTTTTTGGGTTTGAAAACTTGAAGGTAAGTGGCAAAATGCCACAAACCATGGAGATTTGATTTTCCGCATTCCATTTTGTTGTGCGCTTATATCTTAATGAGAAGCAGCTACATGTATTATCTTCCCAGCCCCCTGCGTTCTGTAGTACAGACTTTGCTAAGCCGTACTTTTGGGATCAGATCTTTCCATTTGTGCAAAACTTCTGATGACAATGGCCAGCTGCTCTCAGGTGTGGCCACCACCTTTCATTCATTACAAAGAACAACAGAAATTTGATGTCTGTCACACTCATTTAGGCATCTTTAAGGAAAAATGACAAAAGTTAACAAGGCACATAAATAGAGGACGCTTTATAGCGCTCTGAGTGGGAGGAATTAATGAGTCACTGATGCTGGTTATCTGGGTACCCCATCATCACCCATCAGTATGCCTCAAAAACATCTCCTCGGTTGAAAAGGAAGCTTGCCAGGGGCTCTGGGGAGCACAGAGATGGAGGGGGGTAAAATGCCAAAAAGGGGGAGGAATTGGGAGCACTATCAAGTCAGAGCAAAAAGTTGTGATTCAAAGCAGCAGACTCTGTTATCTTCATGGATACCCACAGCCTGTCATTCCAATAAGTTTTTTAACAGAGGAATGCTTTTGCAGTTTGGAGATTTGGGGTGATTCTTGCTCTGGTGCTGTCCTGCTTTCCCACCCCCCTTAGCTCTGCACCTGCAGTGACCAGCGCTGTAGCGGGCTGGGGATCTCTTGGAGACACCCATCACTTTTACTATGTGAATCAACTCGCTGGAAAGATCAGATCCCCGGTGACACTGACGGATTTGAAACTCTTCTGCAATAACTACATGCTGGCTTGGTGATTTTTATGGGGGTTTGGATTTTCTTGTCTTTTGGTTTTTTGCAATCTGATTGATTTAACACAACAGAGGATTGACTGTCTTGGGGATACAGAAAAAGCTTGTGCAGGCGAGGTCTGTGACAGGCCATCTTATTGCAAACCATTTAGTTGTTAAGGACCAATGCCAAAGCTTTAGCCTAGCTGAGAATGAGGAAAAATCATCAAACTGACAAAACTACTTTTAACTAGGACAGGAAAAAGAACACAGACAATCAGATCTACTCTGGCAAGTTTGAAAAAGGCTGAATCTCTCACAAAAGGGAGAGAAACCAGAAGACAACACTTCTCCTGGAAAGTTTTAAGAAAGTAGGCGGACTTTTTTTTTTCCCCTCTCACCAGGGATTTAGGTACTGTAGGTGTGTGTACAGCTTATTAGTTGAAATCTTTTTTTCTCCTAAAAGCTTAGTTTCTACTGTTTAACCAATGTTATTCTTCTAAGAATGGAGCCTAAGAATCATGCTCCACTTGCCAAAATCTCCTGAAAAGAAGAAACTTAAGTTAGGTTTGCCAAGAACAGTTGATTCATAGTGTGTTGTAGCCCAAGACCAGTCCAGTCGTGGAATAGTTGTGAAATCTCATCCTCGCTGAAGTAGCAGTAGCCTAAATTCATACTGTGTTTGCAGTCTGTGGTGATGATTTATATCCTACAGGTACCCCACCTCCTTAGCCTCAGTTTGCCAGACTTGTGCAGGGCACCGAACAGTAACAGGTCCCTCTTCATGATTAAGCTTGAGCTGAATTTTCAGTAGTGATCCGATAGTTGTATTTGACTTATTATTGGTTTTAAAAGTTTGATAAAATTTAACTCCTACCACACCAGTTGTAATAAACATCATAAGGACTGAAAACAATTCAGACTAATTTGCAATTAAAAAAAAAAAACCCAAACAAAACCCCAAAACCTTCCAGTTCAACAGTACCGCAGAACACCCCATCTAGTTTGCTTGCTCTGAAGAGATATTTATTGCACCAGGAAAAGGAGCCAGAAGCCTTTCTGTCATTAGTGAATAATGCCATATGACTCCCTTGTGGCACAAGTGCCAGATTATGCAATGCAGGATAGTTATTGTCTCTAAATATAGCATTGTTTGGTATAGAAGTGTCTTTGGAATAACAAATTTTCTCTTATGGACGTTAATATTATACTTTAATAAGGCCAAAATAACTGCAACAAATCTCAGATTTAGCTAAAGGGCATGCATTGTAAATTCAAGTTTGTTACTCTCACTTTCATAACTCACTGGAACAGTCCACTTGGTGACCCTGATTTACTTATCCTTGTCTTATTAGAAGTAGTACAAATACGTTGTAGTATTTTGCTCTGAAGTGGCAAACCCCCATACTTAGCACCGTGTAAAACCTTCCCGTTGTTTAATACTTTCTGTCAGACTACCACATTCCTTCTGCATAATGGAAACAGCACCTACAGCTAGTGGGCTGCAAATTACCCAACAGTTCATCACTCAAGACTCTCCAGCATATGATAGTATTGCAAATATTTATATTAGCAGCTTTTGTGCTTGCCTGTAAAGATTAGAGATCTTACAGGGAGTACTGAAGGAATTACAGCTCCGAGGCATGGGGGGGGGACACAGAGGATGGATCTATCCTGTAAAAATCCAAGCTTTCTTTTTTTTTCAGGGAAAGAAAAAGTCTTTCCAGCTATGGAAGTCTCCATGCCTTGTAGTGAAAACAGTGAGAGTGTTGCTCTGCAATTCACAATTCTGTTGGAGGGTGATAGCGTTTGCTTGCTAGTTGGAGCAGTGAAAGGTGTCCTTGACTCAAACTGAGGGAATTTTAGTGAGGAAGTAAAGGTATCTTTTGTTCTTGGTGTTTTGTGCCTTTTTTTTTTTTTTTTTTTAATATACAGGCAGCACAGTACTAACATCATCCACTATTGTCAGCACAAATATGAACTCTCATTTTCATCGGGAGGTAACCTACTTTTAAAAGAGCACCTTGAATGCTGAATTTTATATTACCTAGAGAAAATCAAGGGGAAAGAGAAGCTCATCTGCTATTTCAGTGATGTGGGGAGTGAATATATTTGATACAGAGAGGACGGGGGGCTATGGCCAGCTCTGGAGAGGGGATGATGCTTGTCCTGTGTTTCTGTGACAAAAGGAACTTGGTGTATTTATCACAATCCTTTTAGGGGTTATATGAATTCCTTTTATATGGATTATATGGTTATATGGATTCCTACCTCCTTGCTAACTGTCCGTGTTCTAAGACCCTCCTGTCTTAGGCTAAAAGTGCTGTAGTGGGGGCAGTTCAGTAAAGCTTTATAGGTGAGCAGCTGGCTAAACAGGGGAGTGTCTCGGTGCAGAAACTGGGGCTGCTTGGCCACTGAGGCATCCCGCTCCTCAGCACTGACTGCAACACCCAAGTTCAATGGAAATGTTGAAGATTTCTTTGCTTGGTTTTCCAAGCTGTAAAACACAAGAGATACGGAATTACAAAGCCGACATGAACCCTTTTTAAGGGAGAAATCACACAAATGGCATCTGCGTTTGGGTAACACCCTTTGTTAGTAATGAAAACCTGTGTCCCCGTTGAGCAGCCTGTCTCTTAAATGACGCTGGGTAGCCTGGCAGGTGTGTGCATATTCAGTCACATGCCAGGATTGCTGGTGCCCATGTGAGACTCTCATGTGGCTGAACAGGGCTGTGCTGGGGAAAAAAAAATGGAGGTTTGAAAACAACCTCTTTTCCTTCAGATACTCAAACCTTTATCTGATGAGATCTAAGCAGCAATTTGCAAATGTGAAGTTTTATGCCTGCAGAATTAGTGCTAGATGGAAACTTGGTTCAAATGGCACATTATGACCATTATCTTGTAGTCTATGAAGCGCCTGTGTCTGAAAGGGAAGAATACAGGCAGCTGGCAGAGTCTCTGCGTAATTATTGTTTTGTACCATCTCCCTGGCTTGATTGTGAAGCAGACTGCATTTGGTTCTTTACTGGGATGCTCCGGGGTGGATGTGTGTGTGAGGTGTGAGAAGTCTTTGCTGCCTGCAAATCTAAAACTCCGTTTGAATCTTGGATTTTTTACTTTATGCTCTGGCTTACTTCTGATAGCCATTCATGAGTCATTCGTTAGTGCATGTAACAGTTATCAGATGCTACAGGAGCATGAAAAATTTCCACTCTAATAAACACTATCGTAACTGTCACCTCTTTATGATGTGCAGAAGGATATGTGCACAGGATTGCCAGCTTTTCATCTGCACAAAGTCTGACACCCTTCTCCGGGGATCTCAGTTTTTCATAAAACTGTCCTCCCCACGAGTTAGCTCAGTACAGTCAAGACAGGTACAGTGTCCCACAAGAACCTGATGGTCTGCTGATCATTGCAAAGAGAAACCATCGGATCAAGGTTAACATGCTACTTGTGAGTCCTGCTCTTTAAACTGATCGAACAAAATGATCTGTTAATAGCATAGGATTTCTGATGTTAGGCTTTTTTTCCCCAATGTTGAAATAGAGAATATACCGTCCTTGAGACCAGATGCACGCAACGTTCATGAAAAATGCAAGCACTTATGGAGTGGGTTTTTAAAGCAAGGTTTTTAAGAGCTGGTTCATCAGATAAGAAGTTTCCTAAAATTAGGGACTGACCATTATAAGAGGCAGCAAAAGGATTTCCAGAGGAAATGTGAAAAATGTGAATGCAGCCACACGTGGAAATGCCGCTGTAGTGCCAGCACAAATTTGTGGATATAGGAGAGAGGTTTGGCCACAGTGGCAGGATGGGAAAATAATCATCTTAAAATATCTTACATCATCTTAACCTCCTGTTAAACCTTCCCTGCTGGAGAAGTGCAAAGTAACTACAGTAGACATGAGTAGCCAAAACAAAGATCTTTTGAGTCCAACGTGACTATATGATCTGTAGATAAATCTAGCTTACAGTCTGCTCTATGTAGAAATATAAAACATCTCTGGAAAAACTGTCTTCAGCTTTATCAGCACAAAAGCCTGCTCATACCTTGTCGGACTCATATTTAGCTATGAGAGCAAATAACAGGACCTGTAGTCACCTTCACGTAAATTGTAAAACCGGGTGTAAGCCTGTTAATGTGTGCGCGCAATGTAATGTAGCAGCAGAATTTAGCAGAAAACACATACAAGTATGCAGGTGCATGTGTGTACACATGTTAAGGCTGAGTTGAAAAGAACCCTAGAATATAATTTCAATTGACTTTAATTTGTGTGAGGCTTGAAGAAAACTTGACAACTGATAGATAGATCCTGCTTTTTATATTGCTTTTTGCATCTGGAAGACATAAAAATAGCAGGTGAAAATACTAATGCTTGCTGCCAACATCTCAAAACTTTGAGCAATTGCTTTTTCGAAATAAAACTGTAACCATTCCCTGTGGATGGTGTCCATACTCATATGCCCCATTTCTGCAGCACAGGATTTTGGGAGACCTTCACAGGGAATCTCAGTAAACAACATGACCCAGCTGAAAATACTAGTTAGTTGAAAAACTCACTTCAAAAATACTTATCTATGGTTTACTGTAGAATTAGAAAGATATATTAAGTGGGTTTCTGTAGGTCTAGTGATATTTCATTAAAGATCTGTGTGATGGACCAGAGAGAGTGCTTATTACCATTCCAAATGACACAAACTGAGAAGGGTTGTGATTACGCTGGAAGACGGGATTAGAATGCAAAGTGATACAAGCAGGGGAAATAACCTGAAGAAAAGGATGCAGTTCAAGAAAGACAAATTCAAGGTCCCATGCCTCAGCAAGAATAATCAACTGAGGGAAAAAAAGAAGATAGGGAAACAAGTGCTTAGCAGGTTCTGCAAGTCAGTCCATTGAATATAAGGTGGGTGCAAGTCACCAGTGCTGTTCTGTGGCAAGCAACTGGAGTAGATGGAGACCAGCATGACCTTCAAGACATGGGAAACTCCCTCTGTTCTGTCCAGTGTTGCTCAGCTACATCTGTTTTGGGGTACTGCAGTTTGTGCAATGTGGAAAGCAGCTTAAAGAGTCCAAAAAAGAGCTCAGGGAGAAAGACTGAGAAATCTAGAGGGTGGGGAAAGATGAAATAAATTAGGGTGGTTTTGCCAGGAATCCATCATCTGAATGGTCCTTTTTCACCAGGCCTGCTCACCATTCCTCTCCCTCTGTTCCTGCACATTCCCACTTCCCTCTTCCCTTTTCCATGGACAAAGTTGACAGTTTGCTGCAGGGAAGGCTGGAGTCTGTTCCTGGTGAAGAAAAAGTTTACAAAAAAGAGAGGGGAAATGATGCTCAGTAGCCACCCCCAAGAGTGCATTTTTGTAATGTAAGAGAAACCATCGGTTCTGGTTTGTGTGTATCATATGGTTTGTTTCCATTGGCGACGCTACTTTCCAAGTCCTCTCACCAGCTGAAGTTTGGCTCTAGAACTGGATTTTAATATAATAGCTGATAATTTTATGACCTACAATAACATTCGTAATTGCACACATTAAAAGGAAGGCAACCTCATCTCATGCTTCTAGGTTTTAGAAAGGCATTAGAGAGCAATAATCTGCCTGTTAAGGCCATCAGGTTCTCGTGCTGAGGTTCACAGCAGAGGTCCGGGCAGTGCCCTGGCTGCAGGGCTGGTGGCTGAGCATCGCGTACAGCACCACTGCCCTGAACAGCCCTCGGCCGTGGCTCAGGCTTCCTCAGCCAAAGCTGGCGTGATGGATTTTCCTTCTGTGAATTCACCCAGCTGCTTTTGAACCCTTCCAGAGCGTTTTCTGCCTATATCTACTAAAGGCAGCAGATGCCTTTCTCTTCTTGCCAGAATGAGCTTGAAGGACTGATGATATGGTATAATAAATTGTAAGGGTCTGGATGAGTGTGTACAGAAGAGCATGCATCCTGTTAGATAACAGTATTTCATGACCTGTACGCTGAAAAATCAGGGGCAACTACAAGTTATTTTAAGTTCTAATTTAGTCTTCCAAATGAATATGAAACTATTTTGGAACATCAATACATTTTTTAATTTAAACAAATCTAATTATATTAAATTAAAGGTTTATTTAGCTAACTTGCTAACATTAAATGCTTAAATATTTTAGATGTCCGAGATAAAAATAATAAAATTACTCTATTTAATCTACAAATTAATCCAAAAAAAATAATTGCATTTTAATTACATTGATAATGATCAAGCCCAAGTATGATTGGCATATTCCTTCCCTGAGACAGCCAAAAGGCAGAGAGAAGCAAACACTGTGGGCCAGATCCAGTTCATTCTTTACACCACTGGAGGTTTTGAATAATTCTGTTAAGTTTTGTACATGTATTTCTAATTTATACTAATCTAGCTGAGCAGAATATGGCCTTGTACTTGAAACTAGTCCAGCACATTCCTACGCTGAAGATGACTCCAATAATGAAAATCTGTCTTGCAAATGACTCATTGTAAAAAGACTGTGCTGAAGATGTTGAAAATCAGGATGATGCATGTGAAAATGAAATTAATCAATATGAAGATGAGGATCAGCAGTCTATCACAGCAGAGCTGTTTGATAATAATGAAACTGAGGAAACAGGCACTGCTAGGGAAACACATGAAATTGCAAGAAATGTCAGTGATAATAATGAATTAGTAGCTATTTCCAGAAACAGAAGAGACTGAGTTTGTAGACAAAGAAAGGTGTGCTAGGAAGTTGTGATTCTTTTAATGGTCCTAGATTTTGGGAAAGCTTGGTCATGTGAAGACATCCACAAAAACAAACACGGTTATTTCATCTGTCTGTATTTACTCTGACTGTGCATTCAAGTAATTGTCAGGTTAGGTAATTTCTTATGCAAATGAATCTTTGAGAATGTTCAGCAGAGAAATCAACCCTGGGTACAGTAGTGGGATACTGCATGTGCAAATTGGCTTGTTCTGTCATGCCCTCTCTCTTTGTCCCAGGATTTAAAAGAAAAAAATGTTTTACCAAAGCTAGGTAGTGAATTTGGTGTTATAAAGGGGTGGGAGTGTTCCTCCTAGCAGTTGGGTTAAAGCAAAGCTGAGTGTTATCAGTCATCCAGCCTTCCAATGGGTTTGTACCTTTACAAGGAGGTGCAGTGGTGGCTATTTACTTACCTGTTGCTGTAACTTCTGAACACACAGCTGCTTTCGTAGACTCTTCTCTCCTCTGTGTTTCCTACCGCACACACTTTTTGTGGCATTTCTCAGAAGTTTTATCGCATTGGTGCTGGCTGATAGCTTGGTCTGGACTCTGGCTTGCAAATAAAGCAGGAGTTTTGACCTTATCACCATGTGATATATGCATATTTCAGTTACTGCTTCTTTTGGTGTGGTAATACCATAACCAAAGTGAAGAGAGGTAAGAGACCCTGGTGCCCTTGGCAGTTCTCTGCAATGGGACACCCTGGCTTTGGGGTTCACCCCTTTGCATTTTGATACATTGAACTTCCAGTTTGCTGATTATTGGGATGCTGTAAAATTTAACGACCTCATAATGGTTTTATAAACTGATGTTCCTTTGCTCAATTCGCAAATCATTATGGCTTGTAATCTGTGGGGCTTGGGGACCACAACTTGAAAATCACTTTAGGAGAATGGAGGAGAGAATAGAGACGGGCGCATCCAAGACTGACACCTCGTTTCAATACCTCTTTACCAATTTAGAGAACTTTTGCATTTGTTATGTTGTGTTGATGTGATTACATACTGATGGACACATGGCAAAGGCTCCTTGGAGGCCTGGGATAGATGCTTTTTTAATGCATTGTATAAATGTATATCACAGTGAGCACAGAGAAGTGATTAGTGGCAGAGCTCAGGTAGCATTGAATTAAATTGGGTTCCAAATGAGATTCATTTGTAAACCTGAAAGAAGGAGGGGGGAACAGATCTGAAGGGATTTTGTAGATATAAATCCCAGAAGGGAGTAACCTAAAGCCACCAGTCAATGTTCCAGTTCTCCTCCACGGCACACACATCATTTTCTGTCTCGTCTTTTCTGTCTTTCTGAAATGAAGTATACAAAATGAGTTTAATTAATGCAAAATCTGAGGTAACAGACAGAAAAGAGCAGCTCAGAGCTGATTTAAAGACAGATGCAGCAGAAAACAAGTATTTGGTGGATGGCAAAGCAGTGGGCAATAAAAGGCTCCGTGTTTTGTTCTGCGTCTGAAGCTGCAACTTCTACAACTCCGTTACTGCAGCACCCAAGCCCCTCCCTGTGCTTAGTCTGTGCTTTTGCATTTGATTTCCAAGGGTGGGAAGGAAAGCCCTGATGTTTCCATTGTAGAGCTGTGGAACAGAAAGAGGCAAAGAAACTGAGGGCTGGGGGTTTTAATCATGTAAGCATCTGATGACACAGATTGCATAGGTGGAAAGAAACTTATGTATTGTACCAAAATTTTGGAGTAATGTCCAAATCCCCCTTCTGATAAGTAGTTTCCATCTATCTGGAAGAATTAAATGCATTAGACTGGAATCCAAAATACTCTATTCAGTGGGAAACCAGCAAAAATCTGAGGAGAAGCTAGCTGTTAGAAGGCATTGAGAAGTCTCTCATTTCAAATCTCCTTAGAAATGAAGGAGAGGTCTCATTCCTCTTGAACTCACAGCCTGTAGTGATGTCCTGAATGTGCCCATGCCATGCACGATGCAGTCCCTGACTCAGTAGTGCAAGGACACAGTTATAAGAGGTTATGCTCAGGACAGAAGAGTGTAAAAGGCTCTATTTCCCACAGTACCTGAAAAAAAACCCATGCGTTTTTGGTTACCTAGAGTGACCTATGATTAGCTTATGTAGTGGTGTCTGTCGTGTAGAGGGGAACCTGGATTTGAGGATTACTGGGTGAGACTGAGGGCATGGGCTCAGCTTTCTCAGTGTTCATGGAGCAGGCTTTCTGCAGAAGGGGGAATCCAGTTTTGGTACCCCATAGGGCTAATCTTAAATCTAGCTGCAGCTGAGACACACACACACAAAAAAAAAAGCCCAAAGAAATGGACAGAAAAGGCTCAAGGATCTCTGAGATAAGACAGTCAAAAGGTTATTATTGAATGTTTTTACTTCTATGCATATGGAATATCCAGGTGTCCACGTGCCCAGTACAGTGTGATCCATAGGCACTTACTATCCTGAGACATGCAGCATCCTTAGGGAACACTGACAGATGCATCAATATGTAACCATAGCAGTAATTATAATTTACCCATCAACACACAGATGTTTTATCAGATTCTTACTGGACACACACATGTAAGTATACTGCTCCCTGCTCATAATGAGACATAGTCACTAGGTGTGCTCCTTGGGCTGGTGTCTTGGTTTCTCCTGCCTTTTAGAGGGCTTTGAAAGATTTCTGTAATGGTTTCAAAAATCACCAAAGTGACTTTGAAGCTCAAGTTTCATTGCCTTTCATTGATGTTTTTGGGAAACTTTTTAGCTGTTACTGAACGTAATTTATGCTCGCTTTAAGGTGCATTTGCACTGCCAAAGAAGTGTAAGATAGTCATAGCTCAAATGAGACTCATCCCCTAAATTGTCAACTTCTACTTAGACTTAATGGTGCCTGTAAAACTGCTGACCATCTCGAGTCCCCTTTCAAAATCCCGTGTTAGGAACCCATATATGATGATTATTCTTGCATGTAAGAGCTTCCGTAAATTTCTATAGATGGGTCTTGTAACAACTGGCTTGGGCTTGTCTCATCTTCTCATCTTTGTGTCTCTGCATTTGAGAGAGTTCTTAAAACAAAAAATCAAAAGATACTCATGCCTATGTAATTTTAATAGAGTAAATATCTCTCTGTATTTTGATTTCTTAAATTCCTTTTAACTGGAGAGAAAAAAAAATGTTTATGAAATCAGGTCTTGGAAAATGCTTTCCTCCTTGAGGTCAAAAAAAAAAAAAAAAGATCCACTATTGTAAATTATTTTGGCTTCATGCTTCTTTAAATCTTCTCCAACTTTTTCTTCCTTTGTTCTTTATCCAATACCACAAAAATGTAATAACAGCAAAAGTAGACAATACAGATTAGACAACCTGGATAATATTTAAGCATATGCTCAAGTGTTTTCTTAGTGGGCTTAAGTGCTATACTGTAGTGTATATGGCTTTTTCAGCTTGCTGGGTGAAAGCTGTTTTCTGAAGTTGTAAGGACAATAGAGACCTTAAAGCAAAATAGAATTTTTCACTGTATGACTTTTTTCTCTCGTTGTTAATAGTGTCCTCTTAAATTCTTTAAAGTAAATAGCAAAAAGCCCTAATAGCTTTTGAGTTTCTAAGAAAAGGTCATATGTTTCTTTAAGGAAAAATTAGACATATCACTTACGATTTAGTAAAGACATATTATTTGACATCATTGCATTTAAATTATTTTTATGCTACTTGCAGTGGGAAAATACGCATTCAGTAAAACCCAAATGTTCAACAAGTGTGTGGCCACTTGATCCTATTTATGGGGAACAAAGAACAAAACCTGTTTCTAACAACAACAAGAAAATCTCTGTTTTGACATGGGTTTTTTTTAAACATAGTTCTTATTTTGTTTGAAACTTGACACTGAAAATTCTTTTTTATTTGTAATTCTATTTTAAAATTGCAACTTTTACACACACACACACCCCTACCTTTTTACCTGATTTTTTTGTGTGTGTGTGTACGTGTTAAGTATTCTCTTTAGAACAAAGATTTTTGGTGTTTTGCTAAACAAGATGCAGAGTGAGAGGGTGAACCACTCAGAATTTTCCAAGTTGTCCAGAATGTGAAAAATCTGTCTCTGCTCAGCTCTTCTTGTTCTCTCTCTTTATCAGCTTTCCAAACCTTATATGTACAAAACCCCGTATCTTTAATCATTGCATAAAGCTATCTACTTCTAATTACTACATTTTTGTGCAAACTCATATTTGCGTTCCCTTAGTGATTACTACTGTCAGGATTTGGACATCAAAACTGTAAAAACAAAACATGGGACTGGAATACATTAGCCTGGGATAAACTGGGATGAGCTGCTACTTGTTTTATTTTAGGATTACGTGGAAGGCTTGGTTTGAACTGTATATCGGGTTTAAAGATGGTTCAAAGAAAACCCCTTCATCGGCAGAACAGTATAAGCTGCTATCATTTTTAATTTTTATTGAGCCCTTTTAGCACCTGAGATGACCATAAGGGAAAAACAGACAAAAATATTACCCATTGTAATAAATAATTTGACTCAAGTTTCAAACCCATTATTAAATGAAATTTGAGGTAATCTTCTAAGCAGAGCTTCAGGGCACCTGTGACTTTTAAATGGAACTGTTCTGTTTCTAGGGAAATACATACCTTTAAAAATTAAGCTTGAGGCTAAAAGCCTCAAACAATAAATCTCCCTCCAGCTCTCTTCTCTGGGGACATATATACCATGCAGCCTTCAAGCAGGGCACTTAGCCTATCTTTGGGTGTCTTTTCTCTGGTGTTAAAGTTCTTTTATAAGGAACATCTGGGTATGTCTAGACCTTTATGAGTTTTCAGAATCCAAAATATCTCCTTTTGATATAAGCCTGAGTGTCGGCTGTTTGGATGCTTTCTAAACAGTTGCCGTAGCTATTAGGAACTCAAAATGTCAGACTAGTTGTGATATTAGGAAAATAACTGTTTAGCCCCAGATGTGTGTGCCGTTTGCTCACAAACCTATATTTTTGGCAAAGACGCATGTCCAGTGCAGTGCATTACATGTCAATTCAGTGTGGCTGGAAACTTGAAATTTCCATTTTTTTACTTGGGAGGTATTCAAACACTCAGCGTAAAGGACGCACAGAAGATCCTCTCTGGGACAAATGGGTTTGTCTTCTGAGAAATGTTTAAGTACTGGTTGTGGTGCTAAAGTATTGAGCCGTGTAGTAGCTGCTGATTAATTTAACACTGTCCATTCTGAACACTTAACACAGGAATCTTGAGTAAAAATAACAGCTGTGTAATTAATGCATAAGTACAAGGGAATAAAAATAAGGTCTCAGGTATATGTATCAGAATACATGGCATAAACTTCTATTGAGAGGGTAATATCATCATCCTCTTCATTGTATTGTGTTTCTTACTGTTCTGTGGCAGACGAGTGGAGTCGCTCTTTTTGCTGCTGAATCATAAATGTTGCAACAGCTGGCTACGCATAGCGCGCTCTGCAGCCGCATCCCCAGGCAAATGAGTAACACGTTGGCTTCAGCTCACTCCCCAGCTATATGTTTATACTATTGACTCTCATACAGACCTATCTACCTGCTCAGAGTTTACTTTTCCATTTATTATGATTTTGGTATTTTAGTCAATATACTGATCACTTGTATGACGATCCTGCCTAAACTCTGTGATAAAATGTAAACAACAGAAAGGTATCTAGAAAGCCAAAATAACTCATTATTGCCAGTTACATGCTCATCAAAATCCTAAGGGGGCTGTGACCTGATTGTAACTTTCCCCTAGAGCCATACAATAATTTTAGCTGTGAAAGGAAATTTTATGGCATGTAAGATTAGCCCACACTAATGCAAGGTCAAAAATAATAGAATCAATAAGCAAACTCAATACTGTTAACATTTTGAGAAAATTACTACTAGAAAACAATGCCAACAACAGATTGAAATGGGTCTCCGAAGTTGTCCTATTGATTTCCTTTCAGATTCATGACAATCTAACTCTTTTTCCTTTGCAATATGGTATCCATTTTTCTTTCTTTTTTATTGTTCTTTGCATTTTACAGCCCATTTTTATTATTTTAGCTGTGAACGTTTGTTTATTATTTAAAAATATGGCAAAATTAGTATCTTTGAGTTTATATTCTGAAATAGACAAAAGCCTCTGATACCATTCAAAAGTGGTTAGAAAGCCTAAGGCTATTATCAAGTTTTAATTCTGTTAGCAATGCACCAGCACAAAATGTGGGGAGGAGGAGGGAGGAAGCTGAAAGCAAGTTGACATTTGTTTAGAACTGTCAAAATTAAGTATACTAAGAACGGGAGAGAAGTCAAATGCTTCAGCATATATTGAAGCATTGCATTTCATATCAGTAATAGTTTGCACTAGCAATGCTATCACAAATTGATTGTGTTATGTCTTTTGAAGTGAACAAATTATAATTTAGTTTTAAAGCAGAGACTGTGCAGTCTAGCTTCTTCAGCAGGGATGTGGCCATCAGGTGCCTCAGGTCTGTGTTTCCAACAGGAACATGCTGTGACTCTGGGCACGTTGCATGGTTTTCCAGCGCCATAGCTGAACCTTGTGCAACTTATATATCCACCCAATAGTACTTCACTCTTGTGAGCTGATTAAAAAACAACTATTTAATACTGAAACACTGAGATTCTGGGGCGAATGCTCCACATGCAGTGAAAAGCAGGGTAACAGCGAGGAACAGGGGGAGGGATAGACCACCCTTGTGTCAAGGAAAGGGCTCATTCGTCTTCTTCCTCATCATGTCACATCAGGAGGTCTGGGGCGGTGGCTGGAGAGGAGGGACTGTTACTCCAACCCACGTTTGAGATGGCCAGCAATGTATAAGTAGGTGAAACAAACTCCCACGATTAGTCTAGACTGTCGTGTATACCCTCTTCAAGGAATCCTTTCTGTTCAGAAAAGCACTTTAGCTCCTGCTTTCCTTTACACACACACACAAGCCTAAGTGCTTTCCACAACTGAGGCTTATGTTTGTAAAGCAAAGTGATGTATTCTGTTATTCGATGATCTCATGGTCAGAGGAAAGGTGTCTGTGCAAACTGCTTTTCCTGTGTTATTTTGAAGTCTGGCTTTTGCAGGCTCTGGGTACAGAAGAGAGCTATCTACAAGTTCCAGAACTGGTATTCTCATCCTTTGAAGTCCTAACATCAAAATCATGAGTACCTGGGATTTTAATTTAGATATATCTCAAAATAAAGGTTTTATTCATAGTTAACCTAGTTCATCTACTGTTACAGTTGTTTTTAAAACAGCAGTTCTAACTATGCTCTAAAAATCTGTTTTAAAAGCTTTTTGTCCTCTAAAAACACTGTATGAGTCTTGAGAGAGAGGTTTTGGCCATCTTTGTCATTTCTGTACCATTTTATTTCATATGAATACACATGAACGACATTTTGCCATTGTAAGCCAACATATGCTGCTTGAGAAAAGGGAAACTTTCATTTTCATGTGGGTTTTCCCCATATCTACTGGGATTTTTACTGAATTATTATCTTGTGATGAAAATTATATATAAGAAAAACATCCAATTTCATTGTTCCATGTGCAGAATGGAGATCAGAATAGGGATTTTATTTTTAACAAATATGGATTCTTATACTTAAAAATGAAAACAAAATCCCTTTTGATTTCTTTCTAATAGAGGCCTCTACTCTGATCTGTTTAGATTTCTAAACCCTCTGCATATTAAGTTCAATGAATGCTGTTCACTTCTTACCACTGTTTTTTTGTGTTGTGTTGGGTTTTTTTAATTTTCCCATTTTTCTACTATGTGATCCCTTCTTGCTGCCTTATGCTAATCAGGACTGTGATTCAGACTAAAATTGTGGGTTTTTAATAAAGGTAAATGTGTGCAAGGGACAGAGCTTATTACAGGGGGTTAATAATCTGACCATGCAGAGGTATGGTTGTACACCTTGCTCCCAACCAAGCTGGTTCCTAAGTTAAGGAGTGAGGAGATATGTAAATAAATCCTAAGGGTCCTGAGATTCCCCCATCAACCTGGATTTCTCAGACCATTTGTAAAAAGGTCAGACCATATTTAGCTCAGGTCAAAGCAGCAGCTGTGATGGTCTATGCCTTCCACACTTTGCTGTGCTGCGTATAGTCCTGTGATTAGGGAGACTTTCCAAGAAAGTGTAAAATCTAATTTTAGGTCCTCCTTCTTCTTGAGTTCTGCAGACCAGAAGAGTGCACAAACTACCAAGTCATAGGCAAAGCTGGGTGGCATCTCATGATTGCACACCGCTGCTGAAACTGGGTTGTTACACTCTACACGTGTGGCCGTAGGAACTTGCTGCATTGGCCTGGATGAAGGCACTGTATTGCAAGGTGGCTTGTCTCAAATTCTGGTCCTTTCTATAAGAATATAAATGCTTTTTGTGCTAAAGAGTTATTAGGTAAATCATGTGAATGACACAGGGATCAAGTTTTGAAAATCAGGCTCACCTCTTTGAAAGGTTTGAACCCCCTTGACTAGCTGGACTAGAAAGAAACATTTCCCCCGCCTTTAGGACGAACGCTGTATGACACACGTAGGCTAAATACGACAATATCTTCTACTAATTCTTCTCCCTTTGGAAAGGACTTGGCTTTCTGAAATGGCATTCCAAAATGTACTTTGCAGCTTTGAATCAGTATATATACTGATATTGTATACCTGATACGATGACTGCACCAATATTTTCTGTAGCAAATGTAGGTGGTTTCCTTCTGGGATTCTACCAAATCACTCTACAAAGATTAGCTATCGTTGTTCACAAGCATGCTGAAGCTGTCTCCAGGTGTACCTGTCCTCCTCCACTGACTGTGGAGGAAGCCTAGCTTGTAAGCTCTGTGGGGTTCAGTTTTGTAGATACTGTTGTGCCTATATTAGCTTGAATGAGTGAATCCAAGGCTGTGCAGTGTTGTATGTAACA
The DNA here is from genome assembly GCA_035590275.1 of Ibycter americanus. Taxonomy (NCBI): domain Eukaryota; kingdom Metazoa; phylum Chordata; class Aves; order Falconiformes; family Falconidae; genus Ibycter; species Ibycter americanus. Next base: position 8,792,466 of record JAVJGI010000002.1, on the reverse strand, counting down.
GACTTTGTGCTTCTCCCCAGTTCAACAGCTTTGCTTATTTCTCTGGTATCTCGCAGTTCCTCTTCTCCCTCAAACATAATCCTTTCTGGCTTTCATTTCTACTAACTATACTAATTATTTTCAGGGGCAGATGTATTGTGCAGCCCTGGTGTGGCCATTGCTGTAGCAACATCTGTGTTTGCAACAAAAGCAAGTGCTGCGTTCCTTACAAATAGGGCTTAGCTTGTCATAAGGGCAGGCTATCAAAAGTTCATTTGAACAAGATGATTTTCTGCTAGCCTTATGCTACTGGCTGTTTGGACAAAGGATTGGCAACAGCTCTGTGGACTGGTCTTAGCCAACAAATCATACTGGAGTTTGTGAATCTGATCAAAATTTGACAACGACCCAGAACTTATTTGAAATGCATTTCTTGTAATTGCTGGGAAAAAAAAAAAAAAAAAAGAAAGAAAGAAAAAACAGCACTGAAGGGAGTTGTCACACAAAAGTGTGTGGTATGAACTCGGGGACCTAAAAAATCAATCATGGCAATTATTTTACTAAATTATTTTAAACTGTAGTGTGTCCAGAAGTCTTTCTGTTAAATGTCTGCTGTCACAGCAACAAGCTGTGCTGTTTCCATCTCTGACCTTTTTCATGTTAAAATGCGTGTCAGTATGTAAAACAGAAGCACTCCACACAGAAGATGACTGTAGCAGTGCTTTGCTTTGCTGCACTGAAGGTCCTGGAGATACATATTTTGCAGGAAATGAGTATAATGGGACAATTCGCCATTTAGTTAGAGGGGGGAAAAAACCACCAACAACAAGCAAAGGTTGCTTTTTTCAACATTTGTTTTGTCATGTTCATTTTTGCTATGATATATTTGAGGGAACAGAATGGAAGACTTAAGTGGCACATGCAGAGAATGGATGACTTGATGATGAAGTGTGAAATGACCATTAAAGCACTGACCGTTTATCGCTAATACTCTATTTGGAGTTGAGATCTAAGTGAAATGAGTTTAGTGGTTGCAGCTGAGTACCTAGTGGACAGGAGTCCATATGTCATAGAAATCTAAATCAGCCAGCGCTGTTTAACATCACTAACAGCATTGATTCTGAAGAGGTGTGGGTCAGACTAATGGATAATAACATTAGGGATGTGAAGAGCCTCAAGGAAGATTTGGGGAAACGACTGAGATTTTTTCAAAGTTAGGTCCTAGTATTTTGTTTTCAAAATCTGCTCGCACATAAATGTGAAGTGCCCTGGCACGTACCCTTGGATTCTCTGGATTTGGGGTCTCTGCTTTCAGATGACAATGAAGAGGCATTTGAATGCACTTTCCCAAATTGTATTATAATTGCAGAAACCTTGAATGTTGGGTCTTATTTTACTCTTGCAATTTTTCTTTGTGCTGCAGAAATCCCAGGGTGAGGCTTGCTGCCTAGGCTAGACTAAAAGTTTCAGGGCTACTTCCTTAGCTCATGCAAGTCAATGCAGATACATTGGTTGCAGTGGACTGATGCCAGTTTACATCAGATGCCAATTTGTACAATTTGTTCTGTGTTTCTTTGCTTTAGTGTGAATCTTGCTATACCCACAGTTTAATGTTTTCAAGGCTACGTTCATGACAGTTTGTAAGAAACTTTATGATGCCTGAGTCAAGATGCTATCTGATTGGGAAATTTTTATTGTTGTTTGCGCTCTGAGAAATCTACAGACCTTCATCAGTACAGGCGCTTAGTAGTCCTGTGCTCTGTAAAGAGTAAAGGACAAGCCTTCCTGAAAGGCTTGCAACCTCTGTTATAAAAGGACCTCATCTGTTGTTCATCCCAAAGGTACTGAGAATGAATTTAGAAAGTTATGGATTCCAGCAGGAGGTGGGGAAGAGAAAATCCCTCCTATCTGGGTTCCAAAAGCAGTCATGTACCATGAGACCCCAGTCTCCGAAGATTTCCACTCTGAAGGCCATCTTTCCAAGGCCTTGTGACTGGTGAAAGGAAGACCAGAACTGGACCAGACTGCCCTGCCAGGGCTGTAGAATTATCACCTCTGAAAAGGCTAACATTAGTAGTAACTGCGTTAAACATTAGAGGGGCCTTCATCACAGAAAGCTTTGCAACTAAGAGCTAACATCTGCCCCAGGAGAGAATTTCTGGCTGGGGTAGGCAGGGTACTCAAATGAAGAACCGCTGGCATTGCTGCAGAGTGAGACATGCTCAAACCATCATCACTCGCCCTTAAGGAGCAGGTCTGAGTGCTGACCAACACCAACAGCTTAGTGGTACGACAGCAACTGCAGGCTCCTATCCCAACTGGGACTCCTGAATTCCTGACGAGATGTGGGGGTGGGGGTGAGGGGGTCTCTATGTGGGGCGTTGTAGGTCCGGGGGCAGGAGGGGTGTCTAGGTGTGGGAAGTTCCAGGTGCTTGGGGGTTCTAGGTCTGTGGGACCATGCTGATGTGACCCCCTCAGCCTTGGTCCAATAGTTTAGAAATAATATAAACCACACAAAAAAGTTACAGTAGGGAGCCATATCCTGAACGTAGGAATTACATAGACATTGAAGAAAAGCATGAAATCAAAACCTGAGGGATTCTCTTGCAGAGCTGTTTGCCGAACCCATATCTGATGGCCCCACGCTGTAGGAACAACAGACACATATAGAACAAATTACAATAAATAGTACAGAAATCAGGAGAGAGTTCTATTTGGAGGTTCGTTCTGTTCTTCCTCCCCCACCTTTTAAATCAGGCTGATTATAACTGCAGGAGAGCCCCAGACCAGATGTGAACTGTTAGCTCTTCATGCACAGTGCACAGTTCCTTACATCTGACCAGCCAAAATAAAGTTGTTCCAGTGTAAATCTGCTTCGTGGTTTGAAATCAGAAAATGATATCCTTTGAGGGAGATTTTAATTCAAGGAAGTGAGGTTTGGTGTTATAGTTTCTTCCTTTGGAGATTTAGATTGATGATTAATGAAGAACAGTATATAGGAGTAAGTCACAGGGAAATTATATCCATTCTGGGAAAGAATGGATGGAGAGAGAGATATATAGATAGATATATATATCCCCTTTCCCAGGAGTTTAGATTGGAAATTTCTAGAAAAATAATCAAATAATATGTAATTATGCCATTTCATACAGATGATGGCACACACAGTAGTAAATGCTTGCCATCCATTTTCAGGGTACTAATTAGAGAGTGGATAATTTTCAGTGTCCCGTGTCTGTACAACCTGTGATGTACAACGTCAGGTAATTTGTTTAGCCTTGTCTTGCTGTAGGCTGAACTCGAGGGAAGGATGCGCAGAGGCGATAGCCCTTTGGGCTGTGGACTTGCTGTGGCACTTCTCATGTTCTCTGAGAACAGAGGGGAGGAAGGAGAGCAATAGCTTTGTTGGAATCAGTGGGAAGAAGATGTTAGTTTGTGCTTGTCCTTTAGTCATGCAGAAATAGTCATTTAGGCTGATTAATGTATTTGAAGTAAAACAAACCAAAAAGGTCTGTACAGACTTGTGAAGTGGTTTATGTACGCAAACACACATTAGCTGGCAGTGTGGCTGTGCCAGTACAGATGTGTCTGAGCAGGTACGAAGGAAACTGATTCACATTTGCAGTAAATTTTTTTTTCCTTGTTTAGCTTTATATTGGTTTTACACTATTGTAACTTGTCTATGAAACTGCAGCCAGAAAACCTGGTGTCTGACCGGGTTGTGATCATTTTTCTAGCTAGAAATACCATCCTTGTGGAAAAAAAGCATGTGATCAGTAGCTGCGTTAAGATCATGGAAGGAGATGCTTTTAGGGTTTGGCTGGAGGAGCTGGAATTACTACTGCCCAGGGTATCTGGTCAGCCCTTCCCCCTGGAATCCCACCATCAAAGGGAGCCCCATCGGCGATGCCTGGCATGCTGCAGAGCAAAGTCAGCCGGATCTGCCCAAACTCTCCTCCCAAACCATTGAAGCCTGGGTGGATAATTCTGCACTGAAATAGATAAAGAGTTCTTGTATGATCCATCCTGTCAGTTCTGCTATGGGGGCTGTACCTGCAGCAGTGGGGGCTGTAACACTGGTGACTGGCAAATTGAATGCTTGTTCAGGTCCTAAATAAAGAGAGGTGTGTGTGTGTGAGATAGTGTAGGGGGGTGTGTAATATCATAATGAATATATTGCCATGTGTGCCGTAAAATTTAAACTTAGCAATACATAATGCAAGAGCATGCTTTCTCACTTTATTTCGGTATCTGGAAAGTTTCAGCGCTGGCATCATATCAATATTTATTAATGCATTGTGAACTAGAACCTGTGATTATTACTCATGCTATCTCATACTTTACAAGCTTCAACTCTGAAGAATAAAATCACATCTGCTTTTGCTCTTCCCATATTTTATTCAATGTTTTAACAGCTTTGCCGTAAATATCTCATCCATTACAATTCAGTTGTGACTGTATCAACTTCACATCTCCTGTTTTACTGCTGTCATTATAGTTAAACAACGCACTGTTAATTCTGTTAACTAACAAGTTCATTGTTCTCAGTAGTCAGCAATCTCTGTTTGTTGAGTCCACAGTGTTACTGGCTGTAAATCAAACCTGGGGACTGAGTGAGGCGTTTTCCTTCATTTGGAAAATGAAGATACGTTCTTTATAAAGGTTGATTAATAAAAAGTTAATCGTGATCCCAAGTAATAAAATTTGCAGGGTAATTCCGATTTACTAGGAACAAAACCAGTGATACCTGTTCTTTTCAACTTCTGTTACAGCCCCCAGATAACAGCAATTTTCTTATACACTAAGCTGAGTAGTAAAAGTTGTAAATTTAATGCTGGGGGTGAGGGGGACCCACTGAAATCATGACTAGCAAAACTGTTAAAGAATAATGGCGAGTGGAAAGACCAACATGTTCATGGGTGGAACTGGGTAAGAGCCTAGCATTGCTGGGGAGCAAGAAGTGGTTCAAGGAAGTGAATGGCGTTGGATATGGAGAAGCAGCAGAGGGAATGGATTTATGAGACCTGGATTTGTGCTCTAGGGAAGAGTGGAATAAAAGGGGTAGAAAAGTAGGTGGAGCTGCTGGTGGGAGCAGTAGACAGCGAAGTCAGCCAGCCAGGGAAGAGAACTATGAAATGGAGAAAGGGGAACCACAAGGGAGGCAGCATGGAGGAAGAGCGATAATTAGGAACTCTTGTGTTGGGCACAGGTAAATGGACAAGAGATACTATTTTAAAGAAGGCTTCACTGTATGTTTTAAGAACCATCTCAGCCTTGCCAGCACTCTTCAGTGCAGCACATCTGTCTGCAGCTGCAGCTGGGGTGCAGGAGCATGCGCAGGTCCTCCTCTTCTCCATTTCTTCCCACTGCTCATGCAAGGGTGATGGGCAGCAGCTCTGTGGGGTCTGCGTGGTCCTGTGCAAGGGAAGTAACAGGACGGCACACTGGTAGGAGGGAGAAAACGAAGGGGAGGACATGCTAAATACATCAGAGATGGGTCTGAGTGGAAAACGGTTCTCCTGCCTCTGGTCCTGCCAGGCTCAAAGCTACTGAAGTTTGTCGAACTGCTGCAGTTTGGCCTATGTGAGATTGAATTTCTGCAGAGAACAGTACCTGCCCTTCTAAGGATGTGTGAGTCAATTGATTTCACAACATGAGTAAGCCTGTCATCTTTTGAGAAATATGTAGTCATTAGATCTAATTTTTTTTTATGCACAATTCCTAAAGGAAAATATACCTCACTTGTGGTTTGAAAGCTGTCTCTTGAGAAATCTTGCATGCCTGGTGATCATTTGAATTCCTTGCAGTCCTTAACTTGCTGCCTGTGTGTTAGAAATCATTTTAAATGAATTGAATAAAATTCACAAATGTTATGTGCCAGGGTACGATGAACTCACGGGAAATATGACGCAAATGTATTTTTTCCTTTTCTTTTTTAGTGTAATAAATAGAAATGGACAAATACAGCTTTAATGACACATTTCTGAATGAGATTGTATTGGTCTGTTATCAGCAGGCAGCGTGTAATGCCTTGTTTAAATAAGCTGGTTTATATTTGTTAAATTTCTGTGTAATTATGGATGCATAATAGGGTATAACTATGGAAAGATCGAGGATTGCCCATGGAATTACATACATGGATATAGATATATGCAATTTTACAATTAAGTCCTTATTTAGGAAATGAGCATTTTAAGCACCTACATCTCTGTAGTCACTACAGTGGGCTTAGGACGAGTAATTCAGACACGGCTTTTAAATGTTACAATGAAAGTGAGAAGGGTGCTTTATGCACTGAATTCTGAGCTTGCTCTGCCTGTGCCCACCGTGCCATGTGAGGAGCCCACCACAGAGCCAGGGACCATGTAACAGCGCTGGAGGGCAGCTGGGATGGAGCCTCCAGGCACAGCGTACGCAGGGGCAACTGGGCTCTACTCTGTATTATTTCAGCATCTTCTGCGCTAGGTGCAGCTGAGTGGCATGTTTGTGCAATGGGATGCTGGTTTCATTATTTTATACAAGTTATGCTACAAGTTATGTCAGTGTAAACCAGGCATTGTTCTTTATGTTGTGTGGTTAGTTTTAAAAAAAATAAATCAGTTTTTAGGTCTGCTGACAAAAGAAATAAAGAACCTGAGAGTGCAGTGGAAAGCAAGTGTGCAGAAGGCCACTTTTTACCTTCATACCCTCTGAACTGTTAAGTTTGTTTGTCTATGGCAAGCTTGGGACTGGGTCCCTTTGCTGAGCTCTGTGTGTTTCTGCAGAATTAATAATTGGAGAGGGAGTCCACTAATTCCCATCTTCCCATTTGAAACTTAGTATGAGGGCTTGTATCCAACACACGATGTATCTTGGCTCAGCAGCAATCATTTTACCTGTTGGTACTACTTTTTTAATTGAATTTAAACAACAAACAAGAACTCTGTGAAACTGGCATTTGATTCACAAGAATATGTTGGGATCTACTTTGCTAATGCTCAGGGCTGAAGTTCCCAATAAAATTCAGACAAAAATCCACTCCCAAGGCAACTTCCACAAGCTTGGGTACCACGTTGAGATTTGAACTAGGTTGGCATGAAGTTTGATCCGTTCACTTGAAAAAGCCCTTAAACCTCTTGGACTTGGTTTGGGGCTATCCTGTAGCTAAAGGATAGGTCTGGGAGCTCTAGCTTTGATTTCTCACTCATAGATCTGTGTGTAACCTGAGGGTACGCCATCCAGCTGCTGTACTCTGGGTTCCCATCAACAAGGCAGTGATGATAATAATAATAATAATGCTTCTCTTCTTCTATTGGGAGACCTTAATTTCTTAATATTCTTCATCTGTAAAGTACTCTGTTTCATAAAAGGATGAAGCTAAAGAGCAAAGGGGAGAAGGAAAAGATTCATACAGTTCTGAAGGGAAGGTTACCTTAAGTTCTGCTTTTAGCATTTTAATATTTTGCAAGACCTCAGCCAATTTCACGAGAGCACTTTTTCCCTTTATTATAAAAATGTGTTCCGTGGAATTCTGGGTGGTCTGATATTCATCTCGAGGAATGCAGTTCTGAAAAGAAATGCGCACCAAGTGAGAGGGATTGCGTATCACATAGCATTTAGACTGAGCTTTGCAACGTCAAAGTTGTCTGCTGTATAAATATTAAGGGCTGTAACCCTGAACTTGAGAAGTATTCAGTTTTTATCTTTTCTTAACTGACTGAACTAATCGTACCACTTCACTTGATAACACAGGAATGGATTCTGCAAACATCAGCGGGTATAGGGTAGCACTTGCTCTCCGTCAGTATTTCCACAGGCTGCAGTGGGGCAGATGTGTTATTTGCCCGAAGGAGAGGATAACGCTCCCCGCGTTTGCCTAAGGAGTACACTCGGTAGCAGCTGTGATAAGTTGGTAGACTTCCACCTTGCTCCATTGATGTAGCTGAAAAGAATTGACCAAGAAATGTGTTATTTTGGAGTTGGCTGCAGAACTGGAAAGATACTGTAGTGTTTGTAATTTAAATCCACTTCCCTATCTCCTGTTTGGCGACTGCAAGTACAACGTGTTAAACTTTACAAGCCTTTTATGGCTGGTGGGAAGCAAGTGTGTGTTAATCCTGAAGTGGAGGTTTAGAAGAGCCAGGATCACTGTCGCAGAGTATCTGTAGCTAGGTCACACCTCGGAACAGGTATTTGCCCGGAGGTGACCTCTGGAATGGGCAATGCATTGTGTATTTGGGAAGGTTATTAATCTATGCCAAATACACCGTCACATGTGAGGGTTGTACTTCGTATTATTTAATTTCATTCCAATTATTCCAGAAAAAAAACAATTAAGAAAATGAATAATTATAAAAGTAAGGTCAACTCAATTTTCTCTACTAATGTTTTTAGTTACTGGACTCATTATTGCTAATTTCTTTCATAATCTTTGCCATCTAACCTCATTTGTTTCATTGCTAAGTGGCAAGAAGGGAGCATCATAAAACTTCAGTGAAAACAAAGCAGAAAAATCATGTCATTTTAGTGATTTCCTGAGAAAGTACTTATCTGTTGTTAACCTTTATGGAAAGAACTCTTCTGATCATCTTCAATGTAGCCGTTAAATTTCCATCTTTCCATTTCTGATTGCAATTTTCCAAATTAAAAACATATAGCTAGCTAGATATATTAATATCACACCATCTTTTTCTTCTAATAATTGTATTATTAAATTGTAAAGTACTTTTAACAGGTTTTAAAATCTATAAGAAAACTGGTCCCTATTTACTGTATAATTTAAAAATGTAAGAAATTTCACAGCACCAAATTTGAAGCATTTTTTTGACTGAATGATTCATTTGGGCTCATGAAACTACCTTATATTTTTCCTGTAATATTTGATCAACATACACTGTAGTCAAGGGGAGACTCTCTATTGATTTCGGAGGGTGACAAATCAGATTGTTTCCTCTAATCCTGTAAATTAGTATGCGTGGGCAAATGCCCTTGCTTTTTGGAAGGCTTATTGAATTCAGTGATGTCCTGTGAGGGGGCCACCTGTATGCAAGAAGTTGTTAGGCTGAATTCTTTGTCTTGTGTTTCCATCCAGAAAACAAAGAAGGTGGAGGAGGGAACCTTTGAAATAAGATGTGGATGACAGGAGGAGTCAGGTTCTAGTTCTTTATTTACACTGTATCTACTTAAATGAATGCAGCTAACTTTCACTTAGCAGGAATGTATATTATTATGTAATAATCCTCTAATAAAATGTTAAAATAGCAAAAAAAAAAAAAAAATTTTTTTTTTTTTGCTGTAGGTGGGCTTCAAAGTTTGTTTTTCTCTTCTGTTTTTCCTTGGGGTTGGGTTTTGGTTTTTTAAAAAATTATTATTATCTGTAAGCAGTATTTGAACGTCTGTACTATCTACACATAACAGTCATGTATTTAGAATGAAACTTGGGGCTAAATCTTTTGAGTGGTATTGATATACACGGACAATAAATTTAACAATAGCACATTCATATGGGCCTTCGTAATTCCTTAATTGTACAGAAACCATTATATGAGAATGTTAAAGTGAAGAGGAAGCTCTTGTAGACGCTTAAAGGAGCATATCCATATTGAGATGCCTAAATTAAAAAGGGTGGGTGGAGGTCATGAACAGTCTTTCGTTGCTGATGGATTTACTGAGATGGAGGCGACTAGAAGAATAGCCTCCTTATAAATTTCTTTGACTATCAGGATTCCAGGCAAAAGGGATTTTCTTTCTTTTCCCCTCTTACTTTAATTTTTCAGTTCTTAAATGTAATTAAAGGAAGATTTCATCTCCACCTCCCTCTCTGGCTCAGCCGAGCTGCCGCCGCTGTTTGGGTAGCAGCAGGGTGTTTTATTGTCTCTTCTCCAGTCGCTCCGTGCTGCGTGCGGAGGGGAGGGATGCTCTGTCGGTAACTGTGACACGATGAGGAGAAGCGAGCAGAGGGAGAGGCAGTCACGACCTGCGTGCTCAACAGCGTTCATGTGGGGGTTTTGCACGGAGCCGGGTGGGGCTGGGAAAAGGAATCTGCTATGGATCAAAGTGAACCATGCCTCTAAAATACCATGGGAGAGGGGCGAGGATTGAGAAGGAACCTGTGTAAAGTATTGGTATCACCTTCAAACTCCAGCAAAGCACTCCCCACAAGTCTTCCACTCGCTGTGTCACCAACAGTAGCTCTGTCGGAAAGAACTCGATCCCTTCCTCACCCTCCTCTCTGCTGTGTTACTCTCATCTCCGTGACACATTCCGCCATCCTTCAGTCGCCCAGGATGGATTCCAGCAGTATCTCCTCTGGCACGGTCGGGGAGGACGGGGAGTGAGGCTGGGGAGGCTGCTCCCGGGAGCCCCCCTGGCTGGTCCCCACCTGCAGTCAGGGATGAGCTCGGCAGCTGAGGATGCAGGCTGCCTGGTGCACCGCTTCGGGGTTGCCCTGCCACGGCGCTCCTGCTCGCGGACCTGCCGCGGAGTTTCCCACGCGGTTTTCCACCGCTGTGTAGAACTGCTAAACTTCAGCCGTGTGGTCTGGAATTACGCAGGTCAGAAGAGGGGGAAGACCGTACAAATGAAATGAAGAACGAGCAGCCATTCTGGCTCTTTAAATTCAAAGTGTTGTGACACCTACATCCAGATTTCCATATTCAGTCCCTTGGCTAAAAGTAAGCTCTGGATCAACTTAATATCTGAAATACTTCCTGCCAGGGATTATATCTCGCTATGGAAGGGAGCTAGGCTTAGTGAACTAATAGGTCTTTTCTGTCTCTAACTACTGCCAGTATGATTATGTTTTTTTAATCAGAAAAATGTGTTGCTGAAAAGTACAGAGATTAAGCACCACAATTGCCTGTAACAAAAGCAAGTTTTGTTGGATGAGCAGAGATCTGATGAATGACATGATTTGAAATGTTTTCATCCTAATGGCTTCCTCTTCTGAAGTTAATTTTTTTTGTCAGTTGCCAAAACATTTATGAGCAGATTTGTGGATAATGACACTCTTAGATGGGGGTTTAAATAAAAATCTGTTCCATTTGCAACCTAAAAGACCTAGTATTAAAGCAGACAAATGGGTTTGGAGTCTGATTCTTCTCATGGCTGTGTAATAGATGAGCTGGGGTCGCTGGTGGTGTGCAGGGAGCAAGCCACAAACTTTTAGGCTGGTTGTTTCTTCTTGGAGGAGTTTAACATAGGAAGCGATAAATACAGTCAAAATACTGGTTTGTGAGGAGTGCTTGCTGTGAAGTGCATGGGTCTGCAGCCTAGGGACGTTCCCGTTCCCTAAGTAGAATGAAAAACAGATAAGAAAAGGAAAGGAGGTGGGTGTTACGTGCCAAATAGCTAAATTTAGAATTGGTCTCTTTGTCCAACATTCAGATTCTTGAAAGGGACAAGAAGAAACCGTCCTTTACTGGCCTTTTTGAAGAGCAGATTTGGTCCATGGATAGGTGGTTGAACCGTAGATTGAGTAAAATCATGTAGGCTTATCTAATAAGGTAGGAAAAGTTATTTGGGAGTTGTTTGGTCACAGCACTGTCATGCCAAATAAGCCACCAAAAAGAAATACAGACTAGCCAGTGGTGCACCTACTTAAATTACATGTACTGAAAAGCAAGCACGCAAATACGTTCAAATAGTCTCCTAAAAAAAACCCCCCAAAAAACAACAAAAAAACCCCCAAAACAAAAGAACAGGACTCTTGGCTGTTTCTTAATGGCAGTGGGTAGTGACCTGATGTTGCCCTTCGCTGGTGTCAGTCTGTACCAGCCCACCAGGGTCGGTGGAGGTTAGGCCATAATGCAGCCTGTGATAGTCTCTCTTTAGCAGTTTTCTTTTTTTACTTACTTAATTCTAATTGGTATTATGTTTACCAACTATATTGCCAGTGCAGTAAAAGTCCCTGTAGTTTAAGTACTGAGAAATAAAATCTTATTCCGCATTCTAATTTGAAAATATCAAACTGATAACACTGCATAGGGCTAATTTTAAACTCCTTTTGTGGCACCAGCCAAGATACATCTATAATACATCTGAAACAGCAGCATTTGCAAATTTTTATTTACATATACAATTATATTCTTTTCCCCCCTGTAAATGCTTATGGTAAGGTATTTGCAAATACATTTCTGTTTGCTTCTTCCAAATTTTACCTGCATGTATATCCTTCATCTAGAATGAGAAGGTAGCCCATTATCCTGCTAGGAAACAAAGTGAGACAGTGTATGGTAATTTTGCTTGAAATGTTTTCTTACACAAGTAGTAAGGCCACTTTTCCCTATCTGGAAAACATAAACTTTTACCATACTGCGGGATGGCATTAACGTTATTTCCTAGTCATAATGTGATTTTTATGATAACGAATGCTGAGGTGCATCTATGTCACGCTTTGCAGGATTCTTAAAAAATACCTTTTGCTCCATTGTTCTGACTTCCTCCTTTTCAAAAGATATTTTGTTATGCTTGATCCAGTCTGTCTTTTCCTCCAATTCCAGAGTCTAGATCGTATGGAACTTTGATAATTTCAGTCATTAAAGGGCTGAATAATGTTGTCTTTCAGTTCACGTATGAATTGATTAAAAAGGTAGAAAACTTGGAAGGCAAATTACAGGAAGTTCAACTTCTTTGCAGACATCAGTGGCAGCTGATAGACATTGCAAATGCTTTCAAAACGTTCCTCTAAAATACCTATTTAGTTAAAATTAGTTATAATTTGTAAAAACACATTTCTTCTTTGAAGTCAGCTGGGTTACCAAGTTCTTTCTCTAGGACAACCCTAAATTATAGAATTAAACCTGGCTTTGATTAAATAAATGGTAAAACTCCCATTCATTTTAATGAGGCCAAGATTTCAGATATATACTATTCAGGAAAAAGAAAAGACATTTCAGGTTTTACCTACACAGCCACCAAGCTAGTACAGGGATGTTTCTTACCATATATTTTCTTGAGTTTATTTTCCAGGCTACTTTTAAACAGTGGGGGTTCCTTTACTGTCCAAAATACATTATTCCACAACCCCATAGATCTTGTTCATGCTGGTCAACTATCAAACACCCACCAGTATCTTCAAAGCTTCCAAAAAAGAATGGTTTGCAAAGGTGTTTTTTGCTTTGCCAGTATTATGATTTGTTATTCATCTTGTAGATTTTTAAGCAGACCCTTTTTACTTCATATTCGTATTAATGGTCTTACTGTATTTAGCCAGATAAAAAATATTCAGTACAATGTATGTAATAGTTACATTTCTATGATATACATACTTGGTAAAAGCTTTCTCATTTTCATCATTTAGACAGGTAGGATCTGGTAAATCATGTGCAGCACTCAGAATGGGATGACAGTATGGTAGGGGGTAGAAGAAAATAGCAGGCAACTGCTGCAGGAGATTTTTTCTGAAAACCTTGACCAAATGTTTAAATCCAAAAGAGGCTGAAAATGATGGGTTTTTTCTTTTTCCATAGCAAGTACCTTGTTAGAAATATGAGTAAACGGCTGTGATTGCCTTGCTCATTTCATACTCGAGCTGAACCCCCTATTATTACAAATCTGTTTTGCTTTTAATCACTTTGTCCTTGGCACATGGTTTTCCAAAGCTCTGGAATTTCTGCAGCCTCAGCCCGTGGAGTCACTGTGGTCTGCATGTGCTTGGCAGTCCCTGAATCCCAGCACTACAAGCTGTGAGATGGAAACTCTATTAGATATTGTTTGAAATTTACTTTTTACCTCTGTTTCCCAGTCTATAAAATGAAGACGTGATAGTCTGTATTCAGATCCCTGTATACTGGTTTTAAAACCCACCCTTCCAGCTGGCAATGCCACCGTTAAGCTCTAGTGACTAAGGACACAGGGCACCTCCGTGGTGTGTGGGGTAAAGCAGAAATAAAACCCAAGGGCCAAATTCTTGTTTGTGTAACAGTGCAAGTTAACTTGACTGCACTGACTTAAATTAATTCAGATTCACACCATTTTGCATGAGACAAAGTTTGGCCCTCAGGTGGAATTTCTTCACTTGCATATCTTCATTCTCTGCAGCATGTCGTATATCTCTGTTCTAGCTTTATGTATAGAAGCTTAAGTGCCAGAATCAGTTCAGAGTAAGACCTTCAGTGTTCATGATCTTTGACTGGAGGGGAAAAACCAAAATCATCAGTTCACTATGTGCATAAACAGACCAAGGATTCCTGTTAGATGAGGGCAATAGTAATTCAGTGAACAGAATCAGCAGAGAAGCACACCTTTTCCATCTCTTCGGTCTCCCCTAAACTTTTACATCATTTTCTGCTAACATATACTTTCATGACATTTGTTTTTAATTTAGCACAAGCTTTTCTCATGTTTAGAGCATATAATCAGTGAGAATAGCATGGTTTTCTTTTTTTCTTTATTTACATCCCTTGCTCGCCAGTCCTCTTCCCTAAACACAGAATTGCTTCTACCGTTTCACATGCTCATGCGTACGCACATGCTTGAGCTCGGTTATTGTACTGCCCCCCACACACTCATCTTTAGTATCTCAGTTTCTATACTGTAGCAGTAACTGTTTACAGGATTCCCTTTTACTCTACAATTGTGCTGTGTTTAAAAAAAGAAAAAAGAAAAAGAAAAAGAGACAAAGAAAAAGAGAACAAACCTTTAGCTTACCTTGGAGCCTCAGCCAAAAGGAGTTTAAATGTGTGTCGAGAGAGAGGAAATTAAAATAATCAATAAATGTACTTTGCAATCTGGTCAATGTCATTGGCATTAATTTTCTTTTTCTCTCAAATGATCGGAATCATTTCACTTTCTCAGCTACCGGTTGCTTCCCATTTAAAAACAAACTTCACGTGGGCCTATGAAAACACAATTTTCTATGTTATTTTCGTATATCTTCTAAAAAACCCTTGGCATATTACACATTACCTTAGTTGTGCCAACCACATATTAGGAATAAGAATATCAGTGGTTTTCTCCAGTACCTTAAAAATTCAAAGACATAAACAGTATTTCTGTAGCAAATCATTCTCACCTCATATTAATTGCTGATCTTTCTGCTGCTATAATGATGCTGTTTCCCAACAGCCTGAACGTGTCTGTCCTGTCGCTGAGGTCATAATGACTGTTAAATGTGCCACATTTCCTCTGTCAATTTGGGGAAAAATGTCAGATTATATATCAAGGGTTTACTTTGATGCATAACTTTCTGTGAAACACATGTCACCAAAATAAACTCTGGTACCCGTCCCATTGGGAATGGGAACTCATAAAGATGGAGTCAAAAGGTAATTGGCCCCCGCAAGCCCACAAATATTACTATTCATGGCGTTACCTAGAGGTTTGTGACTAAAGTTGTTGTTTTAATGGAAAACCTTTCAAATTGGTCTTTAAAAAGATACGCTTCACCACTTTTATTAGTTGTTAATTTCATTTTTAACTACCTATTGTTGGTAATATCCTCTTAGCTTGAAAAGACAATCTCTTTTCCTAGTGACTCTATCCATTTTTAGTTCATTGATTCACTGAGGTTTTTTCTTCACTAGATTTCTAAAGCAGCAGAAGTTAAAAGAAATTCTTAATTGTTTATTTCATTGTTTGTGCAATGATATCAGCATTGACATCTGCAGGAATATAAACAGATTTGAGAAGATTCTTTTCTTGTTTGTTTGCTGAAGGGAGCTGTGCTACGTTAAATTAAGTTTCCAAATATGGGTCAGATAAACTGAAATAATCTTTCCTGAGTTAATGTTGTTCTTCCTAGCTACTTATACATAGGTTTGTTTCGGTATTAATGTCTAGAATCTCCAAACAGCATCATATTCCTGTATCACAAGAATTGGTGGTTAACCCTACAACGTGGGTTTGGTTTTCACTCTGTTGCGCATTAAAGCTTGGGTCCTGGAACTGGCGCTGTGTTTTCCTCTGACCAGGACTTCTTTTCTTCCGTGGCTGAATTTTGTTTTGATTTTTGGATGTACTTGAACTGTTGAAAATTTTGTGGAATCCTTTCAGAGAGGAGAGAGATGTGTGTGGCAGGCGAAGTACTGCAACCTCAAATATACGCAACTGCATGGCAGGGTTGCCATAAGGAAGCAGGGACAAGATATATTTTGTAGGTCTTACGTATCTGATGGCCATTTCATGTATAAATGTGATAGATGCTTGAAATCTGCCATGCATTTTTTCCCAGTGTAGAAGTGAATAAATAAATAAATAAATAAATAAATGTCAGTTCCTCTGACATTGACAAGGTTCTCTGAATTCCTGTCTAAAGTCTTATCCCCAATTTGGATACCCACAACTGTACTTTTCTAATGTAACCAAGCAGCAAAGGTTTGTTGTATGCAGAGAGTATCTGCTGTGCAGTTTCAGACTAGTATATGTGAAGCAATGCACTTAAACTAGTGTAGCATCATTAACATAAGGCGTCCCTACTCATTATTTACTGCGCAGCTTTCTGGGTCTTGGGAGTTCGGGGTTCAGCCAAAACCCTGACACTAGCTCTCCTTCCTAAAGGTACAGCACCATATGGTTTTTCTCTTTGCATTTCATTTGGCAATCCATATAAACATTTCATTTATTTTCTATAATGTCTAAATCATTACAAGAAAAGCTTTGGGGTGCAATATGAGACTGACAGAGATAATTACAGTTTTAAAGCCTTAAGAGGTTTCATGCATCATATAAAATTTTACATTCCACCACCAATTTAAATCAATTACAATCTTTAAATCTATAATTGTGCTATTTAAAGCATTTTAAAGGGCACAATGCATGTGGTATTTCACTGTGTGTTCCAAAGTATTTTCACAACAGATCTATTTATTGTGTGAAAGCATCTAGAGGCTATTAAAAGATGATCAGAGGCATTATTAACTCTTTAGTCTGTCTCCTTAATGCAAGAAGCAGATATGCTTAAGCATTATTTATCACTTAGTCTCAGTTGTGCTAAATTTCTCAGCCTTTAGTCACAATAATTGTAACGAAGCTTGGAATAGATCATGCGGAGTGTCCTCATAATGCTAAACCAATGACTTCTTTGTGCTTGGGTGAGCATGCATTCTCTTTCATATTACAACAAGGCAAAGAAACAGAAGACTTTTCTAATTTATTCTTTTCATGCTAGATCTAGATCACTGCACAGGTAAAGATGGTGCTCTTTATTTTTCATGCAAAGCCCTTTTTCTCGTTCTGCACTTAGTTTATATCAAGGGATTTCAGCACCCTGTTTAAGGTACTTTATTACTTCTTAGTTGATTTACCACGAAGAAATTGTGATTGCCTTTCAAAATCCTAAACCAGAAGTTTTAAATGAATATAGTTTGGTGACTCTTACCATTTTTATTTTAATGGAAATTCTAACATCTGATGTTTCCGAATTTGTACATAAATTGAATGTTTTCCATAAAATTGAATTTCTGAACATCTTTTCCCTAAACTTTGTTCCATTGAGACTTTTAACTTTACAAAAATAAGAAAGCAGAAGTGAAGGACTGTAAGTCAGCTGAACTAAAATATCTCAGTATTTTTTCTTCCAAAATATTGAGAGTATGTTCAAGGCACATTTTATTTCCAGTAATTCTAACAAGAAATTTTAACTGCCCAACTGTTCATCTTACATCCTCAGTATTTGCGGGGGGACGGGGGACCAAACAACAAAAACAACCAACCCCCCAAAAAAAACCCAATAAGCATTGTCTTTCATTAGCAATTACTGCTGGTGAAAATTTTCGATATTCCCAGGTACACATCAATGCAGCTCAGATGGTGCTTCATGGAAGAGGATGATAATAAAATATACTTCACATAATCAGTCAACTTTTGGGGAGGGTTGAGGGGGAGGGAAGCTGCGTGTTGGTTTTCATACATTATTTTAAGTGGGAGTTTTCTCACTCTCTAAGAAAATGCCAGTCTATCCTTTTGACAGAGAATAGCCGTTATTATAGAAACAGAAACAGCTTTTGCAACTGTTGAATGAGTGGACACAACCTGGGTATCTGTCTTATCAAAATAAAGCTATGGGTAAAGTGCCTCTGTTGTGCAGGGAGTGCTGCTTTGGAAAGATCCTTTTTTTACATTAATTCAAAACCCAAATAGCCCATAGTACTTTCAGCAAAAACTGTTTTTCTTCTTAAGCAACTCAGGCACACTAGTTCATACATTCCCCTGGGAATCAGCAGTGAGGAATGCATTTGTTTCTCAAAGAATAGGAATATTTTCAGTGTTTCTAAAAAAAAAAAAAGAAGAGTCCCTACACAGAAGCTGCCCCTCCATCCTGCCTGCTCTGAAGAAAGGATTGTCCTGGCCCCAGGTAGTGGCCTCCGACTGTAAATTCTGATCATCTGCCTTAGACGTCCCGCATAGTTTGGAGATCAGCTGATACAAGTTGATGATATGCAATGTTGAAACAGTAATTCCTGAACTCAGAGGCGCCCAAATCACATTGATTATTTCACAGACGTTACCAGGTATTCGTATGTGGAATCAGTGCCAAAAATGTACCTACACAAATAAGTTTCCTCTGCAGTTTTGCTGGCGGTGATGTTTTGCTGCAGGTTCCTGTTGTGTGCAGAACAATAACCCCGGAGCGGTGCTCAGCGCTGAGCAGGGAGCTGAGCTCTGGTGCTGAGAGAAGCAGTTCTGAAGTGCTGAGGCCAGGTAGCCTGATCCTGTCATCCTTGAAGGTAGCGGGAACGTTGTCCTTGCATTCAGAGGGAACAGGACACAAACCCTGTTTCATAAGCATTAGTGTCAACGAAATTAATTGTCCCAAGTACTGAGATAACTGTGCAAGATCCCTCTCTACCCAGCAGAGATGAAATTGGATACAGCACCTTTTTTCCAAGAATTTCCTGTGGGAGCATTAGCTGTAGGAAATCATTTGAAACCATCCTCTTGGCTGCTGCTTTGTACCAAGGGGACAACTTCTTTCATCTTCCCACGTCTCCAGCATTGACTAGCATGGAAGCACATAGCAGGGGAAGGGGGAAAAAAAAAACCCCAAACCGGAAAGGTGCTTCCAAAAGCAATATGTAATCAAAAAGGTGATATACAAGTGCCCATGTCATTTGGTTGGTAGGTTAAATATTATTTTCTAACTGTTCTCATTTACCAGCCTTCAGGATTGCAGTGGGATACTTCCAATAAGATCTAGCTTTTCTCATCTATTAAAAATCGAGCAGATTGATCTCTTATTCCTGCAAGTCACTAGCTCTATGGCTGCTGAAGGCACTTTCTTTCCCTTTCCACTTTTCCACTACCCTCACAAGCAAATTTTTGTGCTTTTCTGATGTGTAACACCAGAAGGTATTAGTTCCCCTCCCACTTGTACAAATTAGGAATATCTCCAAATGGAAGTTATTGTGGCAGTTGGCGGGAATTTGGCAGAGACTCTACATCATCTGGCGTTGCCAGAATTCGGTCTCCGTGATTTCTCTACACACCTAGAGCGTTCTTGGCCACAGCACGTTCCGTTCAGCAGAGCACCAGGCACTGTCGGTCAGTGGTGGGCTGGCACGGGGGCTGTGCAGCACCGCGGAGCCTCTACAGCACGATGGGCTTCCATTTCCAGCGGGGATTTTTAGCCGGTCAAATTGACTTGCTTACCTGGGCAGCACAAAGGGATTGAAATGAAGCAGTGAATCTAAGCTGAATGTGTTCGTAAAAGGCCAAGACCATTAAGACTGGAATAAAATAGATTGGTGGAGAGTGGAATCAGATCCCTAGGTATCAAGGATATTGAGTGGTTCTATCTTGAGCTCCTGCATTAAAAAGTAGCAAAGAAACTACTACAAACCTCCAAAATGGGAGAGGTCTGGCACGTTTGGGGGAAACCTAGGCTTTATTTTTAATATTTTCCTATGTGGGTGAACTCAATAAAGATCTCAGTGTTGGAGGTTAGGTGCAACTATACATAATGAAAATGTTGTACAAGTGCAGTCTTTCACAGAAAGGAAAAAAAAAAAAATCCTGCATTAAAAATAATTTCCGCCCCCCAAAGTATCCAGAGAACTAGTCCAGTAAATAATGGAATGTCACTATAGACTAAATAGATTTTGAGATGATAGGTCTTTTATTTTTGCAGTAATAGTAGAAAATAAAAAAAGCCATTTAAAAATCTGAACAATGTTTTTATGTTCAAATAACAAATATAAATTTCCAAACTGTTATCTCCATATTTCTTAATGGTAATGCATTCCCAGTTTTAGATCCAGCAAATACCCATTTTCATTCTAGAATTAAGTTATCCTATAAAGTAACAGCAACTGATAGTAGGAATTTATAGTGGAAACAGCGATTATTGATTCTTAATGCATAAAAGATTCATAATACAAACATAAGTGGCAAAAGATTTTTGTATTTTATTTTCATATTTATTTGGAAAGTATATAACTGCAATGGTTTATTTTTCTAAACTGAGAAAAAGTATGAAATGCTTTGGAATACTCGTAGCTAAAAATAATAAGAATAGTAATAAGAATAATAAGTGCTTAGATTATTGGATAAAATGTGTTTTTCTTTAAGTAGAGTACATCAAAATAATCAGTTTAGGATTTCTGAGCATGCCTACCATAGCTCAAGGATGTATACCTTCCAGCAACTGCAGCAAAACCAAAGCATCGCACAGAATTCAGTGCTAATAATCAGAGATGAACAAAGATGGACAAACAGCAAGAATGATCATCCTACAAAAGTAATTTGGTTTCTACACATGGGTTATTAGCAGTCCTGGCTAACTCCTAAATAGCCTTTTTAGGTATACATGAAATGCAATGAGAAATTTTATAGGGAAACAGATCAGCTTCCATTTCCCAAGCATTTTATTGTAAAAGAAATCACTGTAGGAATATAAGACGTTTAAACTTATAAAAATAACTCAGTGTTGCCCTTTTAAATTGTTTCCACTGACAACCGAAGTCATAGTGGCATTTGTTCATCCAGATCCCAGTACACACATGTATTCATAATGATACATCCCTCGAATGGCACAGTTCTTCTGTGGTTGCTACCTGTCAGCGCTTGTACTCAAGAACCTTGAATATCAGTGACTCACTAATGTTTTATGATATTTTACCTCACTTTATGGTAGTCATTTATGACAAGACCAGAATGACATAAACTGCCATAAAGCAAAGCAATGCAATCACACAAATGACCATAAATCAAGGTAGCAACAGAAAAAGGTCATAAAAGGAAAGAAAATTGGAGAAAACAACATTTGAGTTCAGATTCAGAAGTCTGGAGTTAGCAGCACCAAACTTCAGGACAGATGGATGTGAGCAGCAAGCAAATTCAGTGTTCCACTGATACTAATCATTCTGTGTCTGTGTGGATGCCCTGACAGATTGATACATAGATGTGCTTTCATTACTTATGAGCCCGTTATGATGTACAAAGAGTTTATTGCAACCGTGTGCACGGGCTTTTTTCCTCCTATACAGTTATCTTAGCTTTGTCCTGTACGCTAAGCAATTCCCAGTTCAGATGACCTTTTGAACAACTTTTCTATCATCTATCTCTGTGTATTTATCTTTTTTTTTTTTTGTTTTAATGAAAAAAATGTGTCCTTTTTAATCAGATTGGCCACATCTAAAAGAATGGGATCATGATGTGCTTTTCTTGGAAGTCTGTATGTCTTGGTCTGGAAGAGAAGCTCCTAAGCAGGAGGGGAGATTGGATGTCCAGAGGTGGTCGGATGGGGATTAGGGAGAAACTTCACAGAGCCGGTGGGTGGGGGGTGGGTTGAGTTGGGAGCAGTAGTTTATTGTGTGGTGGCTGTGCTCATGGGGCTGTTTTATTGCGGTGTGGGTGGGGACAAGAGGAGGACCAGATGATGTCAGGGAGGACAAGGAGCTCTGCACCCCCCCAGAATCAGAGCCTAATGGGGCAGCAGAAGCTGTATGCAATGAGGTATAAGGGTACGTATACCTCACCTTAAAGTTATACTACCATAAAAATGAGAAACTACTAGCAGTGGAGATAACAGCATTTATGAGGAGAATTTATGGGCTGCTCATATGGTATAAATATATACAGTACACAAACACCAGTGGGGATAAATTCCACTGGACAACCCTGTTATTTTAACAGTAACCTTGAAAATATTATGTTATTTAACTGAAGAAAGCGTTAAAGGAACAATACATAACTTAATCTCCCTCTCTACCCTGTACGATTCATCTCTGTATTAGCAGCAGTGATGTTTTTAAGAAGTATGTGCGTTAAGATAAACACTGATCGTTAAGTGCATTTATTTTAACATCCTCGTGCTTCCCTATCCACACCCTTGTGCTTTCATCTTGTGTGCAAGCCTGTTTTTAACGGAGCTGATGTTCTTTAAAGACTATGAAGACATATTTTGATCCCTATCCTTTATCTAAGACTTCTAATTCTTCCCCTGTTCTGCTTCTGTTTCTTAAGTCAGTTGCTTTCCTGTTTTGTAGTATCAGTTGCATTCACAACTGCCATAACCACTTCTAGTCATTTTTTAAAATTCTCCCTTGTCAAAGGACACCAATGTAGTAAATGGATATGACAGAAATGTAGCAGATAAGCAAAAAAATAAAAGGAAAAACCAAACCAGAGGACTTGAGCTGAGAGATACTGAGCAAGTGCATTTGCAGTGAGCTGAGTTGGGATGCCAAGCCATCAAATTCAGAGATGCAGCAAAGTGATGAGCTCTCCTGGTCCTGCCCTGTGTCTCCACAGGACTCTGTGCTGAGCTGCAGTTTCCCTTCCTGTCCCTCTGCAGGAGGAAATCTGGAATATTTGGGATCACTCCAATCTGCTTTTGAAAGGTCCTTTTCACAGCCAGAAGCGGTATCACCCGAGAGTCACACACTGACAGTGACGGAGGAGGTAGCAGCAGGTCAGGAACTCGAAGGTGAAAGGGAAACATAGAGAAGGGGTTGGTGGTTGACCAGAGGAGCAGCACTGCCGTGCCTAGGTACACCATTTAATCCCTTCATGACTTGGTTTCCCTGTTACTTCCCTATCTGTAGCAGCAGGTAACATTTGGGAAATTAAAATGGCCTGCCCTACACTTCAGAAGAAGAGTTGTTAGCCTTTCAGAATATTTTCAGATCAAATTTCAGGAGTTATTCACCAAGGTGTAAATTCACTTTCTCTGACTGTACTCTTGCTGCCAAGAAAGTAAACTAGGACAAGTTAACAGAATGATCCAAGAGTAAAGAAAAAGCTGGTATCTTAATTTTTGATGCAGTCTATGTGTTCTCATTATTACATTGTCTGTTTGTATTACTTTTGATTTATAATGTAATTGGGGAACTATAGAAATGTTAATGGGAAAGATACTGTTCTGAATATGACAAAGTTGTTTACTAATTGTTGCCTTTAACTTAGGCTAATTTTGTAGTATTGAAATATTTAAAAATGTTTTATTTCTTTATTTTTGGGCTGTCATGAAAGCGTTGTTTAGTTGAAACTCCATTCTCAGATGAGCTGAGCTTTCTCCCCTGTTAAAACTAGGAAAATAGTGCAAATTAAAAATTAGTTACACCAGAGTTCAGTCTCAAACCTTTAGGCAA
This sequence comes from Ibycter americanus, assembly GCA_035590275.1. NCBI lineage: Eukaryota > Metazoa > Chordata > Aves > Falconiformes > Falconidae > Ibycter > Ibycter americanus. The sequence continues at coordinate 8,768,980 of JAVJGI010000002.1, read as the reverse complement.
GCCCATTCATTTTGTTAAATATTTAGTTGAGAAATTGTTGCTTGTATGTTTATTTATTTATTTTTACAACATCCACCGTGCTGCTCATTATCTTAGGGGAGATGGAGAATATTGCAATGATTATTAGTAAGCTTGGTAATGAGATTACTGAACCATTTGCAGTTGACTTTTTTGTGATGCATAATTACAGGGGTTTATTTACAGCGCCTTTAGAGGTTTTGTTTTTGTTTTTGCCTTTTAATGATTCACATTTATATCCTTTGTTCTTCATGTAAGGGATGAGATTCTATCTCTGGATGTTTTGCATTTCTCCTTTCCCAACACCACACCAGCACCCCCCCAATGAAATGAATATGTGTTACACTTAAGAAGCTCTTACTCAGCCAAGTGATCCTCATTCTGCAGGCTCTTACATACTTGAGTAATCTGACTGATATTAATTGGGAATAGTCAGGTAAATAGGTTTATTTGTGCGTTTGTCCTAGATGACTCTTCTAGTCTATGTCCAAGTCAATGGAGAGCATCTTGTTGGCTCCTTTTGGCCTTGTCTGTCTCATAAATATCATACAGTAATAGAAAACAGTGGAAAGGAAGAGCTGCTTTGCAGGTCTTCAATATCTTGTAACTGGAGGTTGTTAAGGTCAATTACCGTATTGTCACATTTATTACTCACAATCTTGACTGTTACCCACTTTTCCTCCCTAATGGCTGTCATTTCAGCCAGATCCGAAGCTTTCGGTGGAGGATTCCTGATGGGGGGATCTAAGACAAGTGGGGCAGTTACTGGGGTCAGGTACAGGAAAACCCTTGGGGACAGAGAACTATGGGACAAAGTTCCCCTGGTTCTGTGCCTACTTATTCTGAATCACAGGCACCCTTTATTTAGAGATCCCATGGGCTATACATGTGAAAATCCAATCTTTGTTTTCCCATTGTCTCAGAGTCTTTAACGTTAGTGGAAGGTCTCCCATTGACTCAGTGGGCTGTTTTATTGTAAGACAGTGAAACCTTGAAAAGCTCTTTTTAGCTGCTTGTTTTGCCAGATTTATTTACAATAGATTAGATTTTAAATTCAGGTAGAAGGGTGTGAAAATTTTATACACCCAACTTTAATCACCAAAATAGGGCACAGGCAAAAAGATGGAAATAGGTGTTAGTATGTGACATGAACATTATGGCACTAATCCTAGCTATGATTCAGAAATCAGTTGGACATTTTATTTGTAAAAGTTGCAAGTTCTGAGCTTTTCATTTTCAAAAGAAGATCTGCACTGAACAGTTGGAATTTATATAAATCTATAGTTAACTTTCAAAATGCCTTAAACGCAAAATTTATTTTTTCCTTCAGCAGCAAACAAGTCACTTCCTGTAAAAATCAAAAACTACATGGCACATTTCAGTTTACTTGCAAAAAAATTAGAATTTAGGGAAATAAAAGGCCAAGAAGATCCAGAGTAACTGAATTTCCTTATGGAATAACAACAAAGCTAATTTTTTTTTTATTTTACTCAGGAAGTGTCTCTTGACTGCTTCATTATACCAAGAATAAAACTGCACCATGAAGGGATACGTAACATATTCAAGGTAATTTAAAGCCATATCCCAAGCACACTGACGACAACAGAAATGCTTACTGCAACTTGATTGGATCAAGTCTACGGAGCATCAGTGGAGGACTGAAAAGAGAAGGAAAATGATCGCTCCTACTGTTTAGCTTGCATTCCAGCCATGAGCTGTAATGCTGAATTCACATAAAGCAGGATTAAGAAAACAACACACCCCGTTATTTTTAATGTGCAACATCTTCTTGCTTCCTTTGAGCCGAGGTTCATGCATGCTAGTTCATAGGGTTGCTGCATTCTGTTCCTTTTTCTCTAAAAGCATATTAATACTCTCGTATGAAGTGCACACGAGGCAGTGACAGCCACCACGTATACACTTGATTTCTGAAGCACTGTATCATGAAGTGAGAGAAAGCCTCATTAGAATACACCCTTTCCTGGAAAGAAAATGGTCCCAAAACTATATTGAATGCACAGGGTTAATTTTACTCTTTGAAATTACAGATTCAGCTAAACTGCCATCACCTCATTGTGATAACTTGTCACACCGCTGGAATTTAAGCACTGGCGATCTACTGGGAGTAAATGTGCTTATGTACACTATCTAAAGGATGGCTACCCTGGGGTTTCTACCAAGCCTACATGATCATATATTGATGCTAGGCTTATTTATTTCAGTGGTTCTGAAGTACACTTAATCATCTTACTAAGGTGCCCTATGTGGTACATAATTAATATTATACATTGACTTTGGAAGAAAGCTTTGGGGGGGATTTGGATGATCCAGAAGAAATATGGTAACTTCTTTATATTCAGCAGAGAGCCTGTGTGGTAGAGATTGAGCTCCTCCGTTTAGAAAGATGAGGAATGATGAGAATGTTCCTTTTTCACCCCTTGCCCCTAATGCATGTAGTATTCTCGCAGTTTAAACACCGGTCCAGTGCTAATTTTTGCCAAAAGTGAGAGAGAGAGTGAAAAATCATTAATTCAATTTCTCACTGTTTTGCCTCTGGTGATTGCTGTCACTTCAGGTAATAGCTTGTCTGTGGTTCTGACCCAATTCTTAAACCAGTCTTTCCGTACTCAACCAATTAATCTAATGGTTCATTAATTGCAAACATCTGAAATCATTAGAACCTGATTGAGCACAAAAGCATCAAATCCTGTGAAGCTGTGACTGCTTAGCCAGCAAATGGTCTCATTGCAAAGGAATGTCAATGTTTATAGTAAATGTAACCTAAACTAGGGTGTTCATTGACATATCCCTCCATTTGTATACAACGGCTCTGACATCTATCAGTTCAAGAGTGCATGATTTATCCACTGCTATATCCTGGAACTGACAAGCCAAAGATTACAGCTTAACCTACATGAAAGCAGAGGCTGTATGTATTCCTAAAATAAATATTTAGTAACTGACAAGCTCTGGTTAATATTAATTCCTGATAGAAAGCAGTCAATTTAAGCTTACTTCATGCCAAAATCTATTTGTATTTTGTAAATCATTTTTCATGAATATAGTCTAGAGAATTTCAAGAAAATATGTAAGCGGGGGAGGGTTGCTGTATCAGTTGCATTTTATATACTGCACATCTGCATTAAAGAGAACCTTCCGTGGGCCCGTAAAGTGGGGCAGACCTGGGTAAGGGCATGCACAAACAGTACTCTGAGGGCAACCATGGAATAGAGACTTTTAATTAAGTGAATTTAGTGCGTGTGAAAGATCCTAAATTTTGGGAACGTGAAGCCTTCTGTTTATCCATGGACAGCACAGGTAGTACTAACCTTCACTGCCAAACTGCATCATGGATTCTTCAGTCTCCTTGGTGTGGTCTGTCTTTGATTTTCCTCTTTTTCTTCTTTTGTTTGTTTTTAGAGGCTACTAATTGTTCTACTGATAGATAAACAGGGAAAGAGATGAAAATTTCCCTTAAAGCATTTCTGAGCCCTGGCATTCTCCTAAATGTGTTTATCTCACTGCTCTGACAGACAGCTGCCTTCCTACAGAGCCTAGCCTGGGACCAGCGTTCAGTGCTCTCCTCAGCATGGATAATGTAAGGGGGAAACCACATTTTCCTGTTGAACACATGCTTTGATAAATGTCTTCATAGAAAAACTTAGTGGACTGCTTCGTTTACGGTTACAAGTACAAAGACTAGGTGTATACTGCAGGTGTGAGCTCATCCTACCTGCGCACAGGACAACCAGTCCTGCCCGAGTCAACTGGTAACTGCAGCCATAGTGCAGAATGTGTACTGATGGAAAACAGCTTCACGCCATGCAAGTATGGCTACATGGCTTCAAAGAGGAACAGTTCTCCTACTTGTAGAATATTTGCTTTCTTTCTCTGTTTTACACACAACGCATGTACACACACAGAGTTTCATCCCACAGTATTCAGCTCTCACCTCTCTGTGTGTCCACTCAAAACACCTCTTCTTCTTCAGGTTCACTTTTCTGGCTGAGCCTTCATCTGGCCTGTAAATGAGAGAAGGCTTCTCTTCTTGAGTTAATTCTGTACTGGATTTCTTCTTACACATGTCCTTAAAGAGCAACTGCAATTCTGCTAAGTTGATGATGTAGCAAATCAGACAGACACAATACTGTTGTGAATATACTTGCCTGGGTCTGAACTTTTGATCCTCAAACTATCTTTAACATAAATATGCGTGTGTATTCATCGCTGGGCTTCTAAAAACCCTCAGTGAGCAGACGGGAAAAGGGTAGTTTCTGTTCTTCCCAAACTGTGATCCTTGCAGCCACAGTAAGTGGCCCACACAGTCATATTCAGCACTTTTTTGAAATATTCCTATTTAAAAGATTGATAATAAAGGTGCACAGTGATATTCAAAGGGCTTAAATAGCTGTCCGTTTGAGCAGGAACTTCTACCCCTGTAAATAACAGGGGGGATGGCTCGGAGAGGCTACCAAGCAGAGAGCAGGGAGAGAGCCAGAACCGAAAGATAATCAGGGAAGAAGTTAGCTCTGTGCTTCTGGCAATAGATGAGCGGTATCAGTAGCCCTAATGATCCAGGGCAGTGGCCTGAGGAAGTCCTTGGAGTGTGGTTTCCTTTATCACTTTTACTGGACTGCCCTTTGGGAATGAGTTACGATCTGATGGTTTGATCTTTCGTATTGTGTATGGGGTTATTGCACCTTTTAGTTCCTGACAACAGTAGTAAAGCTGCCAAGTATTACTTAAAGTGTGGGAATGTTTATAAGAACTCAGCAAAGGAGAATGCCTAGCATTCGGAGTGCTAACACTACAAGAAACATCAAACATCTAGCAAAATGGTGCGCTGCGGTGCTTGCTGCAATACTTTGCTTTGAAATTACCTTTTCCAGCTGGTGCAATAAGCCTTTATCAGAGTACGAGGGTCAGTAGCAATGTAAATAGTGAAGACCACAATTCCAGGGTATCTCTATGCTTATATTTGAGGAGAACTGCATGTGTTTTTAAATATACATGTATGTTTACATCTGCTGTGGAATTATTTCAGATGAAATCCCAAAACTTGTTTTTCTGAACATTAAATGAAGTGGCGTTATTAATTTTTTGACAATGTTATAATGGAATCACAGTTCAAAATATTCAGCGAAAACATTACACTCCCCCATCATTAAGGTGAATTTTGTTTGCATGCTCTTTTCCCAGAATACTGATGTTAATTTTTGCTTAACTTTAGTCTTACAAGGTATGAAGCAATTTAACAGACTCGGTAACCTTTCATTAAAGTTCAGTGCAGTACTTAAGCATGTTGGGTGCATTAATTGTTAGCTGACAGCTATTATTTCTGTGAAACCCTTTTGTAGTAAAATTTCTGCTTGATGGATTGGATTTTACAAAATTTGCATTTCACTGAGCCAGAGTCAACTGGTACTTAGAGCTACGGTAGATATTTAAATAAGAAAACAATAATTCTTTAAACTATTGTTATAGATCTATTAAAACTATGAAACTTACTTAGGATAAACTACTATGGAGTTCATACCCCTGCAGTAGTGGGTTTGACTTATCATTATAACAAAACTGGCTTCCAGTATAGATAGGACTAAATGTCTACAGCCAGCCCTGAGTGCTGGCACAAAGCTGGCATGAAGACTGTTGAGCTTTGTGCTTCTGAATGCAAGGGAAAACCCAAGAAAATCAGCAGACAAGAAGGTTTATGTGTTTTCCTAAACCTCTGCTTCAGAGATGGAGTCAGATATATATATTTCCTACTCAGGATGCTATTAGACGGTGTAATGCATGGTGAGCAATTCTCTGAGGTGCCGGAGAGCGTGGAATTTCTCAGATAGTAAACTCTGAAGACTTTAATGGATTAACGTAGTTTTCCTGGCTACTGACTTTGCAATGACCCTTGCATCTAGCAGACTAAACTACCATCAGCACTACAACAGTGAGAAGAATAATAGACCATCAGTGGTTAACAGCAGTGTTTACTAGGTGGAGTTCAGCACTGTGGCAGTACCAGTATGGACAAGATGGTGAGAAAAGAGTAGAAGAAGATATCAAAACTCTGAAGCTGAGAAGGAGGAAGAGCTGACAGTGATAAAAGAGGAGTAAATCACCTGGGAAAGAACACGAGTTTTGTGTTTTAGTGAGTTGGTTACGTGCTGCTCCAGAAGACATAGCAGAACAGCTGTCAGAGTCTGTGTTAAAAAAAAAAAGAGGCAAAGCTTGGACACATACAACGTATGAGAACGTTAGACTTATTAGCTTCTAGGTATCTGGCTGAACATGTTGGCTTAGAGTAAAGATGCAGGGAGGGAAGGAAGAACAAGAAAGAGTATCCCTTGAGGAAACCAAACTGTCCAGCAAAGAGGATGTGCTGGCGGAGCAAGTACAATAAGATGTGACTGAGAGAAGCAAGGTAGTAGAAAGTTTCTCACAACCCAGAGTGCTAGATTTCTAAACTGAGAAGGCAACAATTGACACAGAGATGAAAAACTATAAACATGTAAGGATGGAGCATCAGCCTATGATCTGTGTTCTTGTATATACACTGATTTTATCAATGATACACCATTATTAGGATCTTGAAAAAAAAAGTTGAACTTTTTTTTTTAATGCAAATGTCTGTGCATCCTATCTGATCACAGCTCCATCTATGTGCCATCATCCTTCCTGGTTGCTGCTGTATTCCTTACGCTTACTCAGTGAAACCTTGTGGAATAGAAATCCAGGAATATGTTTCTGAAAAGGGCCATGACCATAACTATACAAGTAACGGCACAGATATTGCGTTAATTTTTATTACTGAGTAGTTAAAAATGTAACACTACTTGTTGTTTGGTAGTGACAGAAAAAAAAATTCATAATTCTTTGATTATGTTAAAGATCTGAATAAAAGTTGAGTCATGCCTACCTATCACTAGAACAATTATGTGCTATAATTTGGTAAAATTAGCTAACTTTAACCACTAATCTTAGACATCTTATTAAATACATAAGAGTAGCAAGAAATTACTTAGATCATCAATATTATCTCATCAACAGTGGAAAGAGAATGCTACTTCCTTCCATATACTAGAAATCTGATGAGGAAAGGAGAAAAACAGAGAGAAAAGTGAGTTAGTTAATTATTCAAGAGGGAATTTTCTCTTCAGCAAATTCTTCTCTCAGCTCAGCCAAATGCTGTCATTACATGGCTTCTAATTTTAGGTAGAATTTGGAGAGCAGGTCAGTATTTTTAACAATAAAACTGCAGAGTCCATGTCACAGATAACAGTCAAGTATTTTTGCTTCTTTATTAATTCAGGGCTCTGCCATAAGTATCATGTAGTAAGACCCCATACACCCATGTTCTTTGTGTGTCCTCTTTACCGTTTCATTTTTGTGCTCAAGAGATAAAGGAAAAAGAACTCAATAATGCTGCAATTTTAGCAGTGTTCTTTGAAGACCCACCCCACTGTCCTTTTCATACGTTGTTCCCACGAGTCCATTATCCCACAGGTACCTTACATCTGTCACTGGATGGGAATGAGCCCCTTGGGTTGAATTAGATCGATACCTTGACCTTCAGGAGGATCCTTTGTTTGTATCAAGTAGGCAATGAAAAAAACATTAAATGAAAAAATAGCGTATCCATTATCTGTAAGATACAGGAGAAATGTATGGTAAGTTTAGGCACCGCTTAGTAAACGAAGACAGTTCATGGTGTAGAAAACATGGAAATCTGAGTAATTGTCATTCAGATTGCTTATGACCTCTTGGATATTTGTGAGATAGAGGATGAATCTGTCACGTTTGCACTCTACACTGAGGTTATCCATATGCGGAGAGTGATTTTCCAAGATGTAGTATCTGTGGCAAAAATGAAAAAGCAAGCAGATCTCATTTAGGGAAGTTTCATTATTGGGTGTGGCAGAAGAGAAAAAGGTGGAAGACCTACAAAGAAATCCTGTGAAACAGAACAATGCAGCTTGAGAGATCAATTTGACATTTGTTTAAAGCAGAAAATTAGCCATATTTTCATAAGGGAATTGTCGTGATTGTGTCCTAATGCTTTCAAAATTAATCATTCCCTAAGGCAATGAAGACTGGGGAAAATATCTCAGTGGCAGCGCTATGCTTAAAAAATGAGCAAATGGGCAGCCGTACATGCAAAAGATCTGAAATACTTTGGTTGGTCACTTGCGTGCTGCTATGTGAGGCAGGGTAAGCATACCTGCCACAAAAAGAGTGCTCTTGGGATGTGCAACACACCTGGCACGGTTGTGTTACTCTAGTATCGCACTGGAGGTATTGCAATGGACTGGTCGGGAAACATGAAAAAATGTGAGCAGAAATGTTAGCGTGCAATTTATTTGGTTTTTGTGAAAATTGTATTTTAATGAAAAAGTTTTGAGCAATTCTATAAATGGAAAACAATGAGTTGAAAAAGAAATTAAATTTCTTCTGGGAATGTAATAAGAATGGATTACAGGGATGCTTATGACAACAGAGTAACTCAGCCAACTGCTTTGAAAATAAAGGAAAGCATACTCAGTTTACAGTCTGCTATCTTGATAGAGATATATTTTATTTCTTAATATAACACAGATTTTCAAATAAGCTAGCTTCTTGCTCATATGGCATTTCTATATCAGAAAATCTGTATTTTATTCTACCTCATTTGTCAATTGGGTAGGTAGATGCAAAATCCATGATCCAAAATCCATGATCCAAGCTTTGTGGCCATTTTTCCTGCAAATAGGTGCTTGAGTAAAATTACATTATTAAATCCCGAAGTCATATTTGAAAGATCTGTCTTAGTTACCTTTCCTTTTGGAGTTCTTTTAAAAATCTGAATGATACTTTTTGCATGTTGTTTCAATCCTTTATTCCAGTCTTTTTGCTTGAAACACTATTCTTTTCCTTTTTTCTTTGAAAGTGATTTTTGCATTTAAGCTTTTTGTTGTAACGACGAATCTTAAGCATGTCAGCTGCAGGTGTAGTAAGCAACATCTCCAATGCAGCCACAAAGTTTTGTTGGAAAGGCATACCTGGCACAGAGTGATATCTTCAGCTTTGGTAACAAACCTGACCGTTGCTTACTTTATATCAGCTAGGTCACAGCATTCTTGATGATTAGCATCATTCACCTTGCTTTCCCTCAAGAAGAAAAGACAAAGAAAGGAACAAAAACTGTGCTCGGTTATGGTGTCCCAAGGGAAACTCTCGTAGTCTCATAAGGAGCATACCCAGACTTTTTTGTGTTTTAGTGTAACTTTTATCTGCAGATTTTTCACCTTGCAATTTTATACCAGCAAAATTATTTTAAATACAAATTAGTGCTTCTTAGACCTTTAACCATATAAATAGGACTAGCAAGCTGAAGGTGTAGAGATTTGTTAGGGAAAAAAAAATTCTTTGGATGTTACCATTGTTAAGTTGCAGATGTAGATGCCTGGATGTAAAAGGGACCACAAAGGAAAGCCGCCTCCCAGGAAAGGGTGCCACGTGCTGAACTGGGAAGCTGCACTCTAAGATGTGACTTTAGTGCTGGATAATTTGAGCTAGGTTAGAAGTGATGTCCTTGCTCTAAACAACTGTGCATATGTTTATTTTACCTTTGGCATAAGTGAATTGTTTGCGTGCACTTTTCTCCCTTCTGAGTAAGGCTTCTCTCCTGATCACATGTAGACGAGAAGGGGAACCAAGCACCATCAGGTAGTCACAGTACGGCTTCTTAATGCCTCGGTGTGGATAAGCTAATGGGAATCAAATCAGAGTTTTATTGGGTAGTGGCTTTGGTATAGGATGACTATAGAGTCTGTTCTACTGTGACAGGATGGAACTAAATCTTCCTTCCTTAATCTTAACTAGAGGTGACCAAAGTGTTCCACCTTTAACTTGTTTTAATATACAATTTTCTAAGAAAGGGCAGAGGAAGAGTCAGAAAAATTTATTAAATGTGAGAAGTTTCTTAAAAGCAAAAAAAAAAAAAAAAAGAAAGGAAACACAACAATTTTTCCCTGCTAATTTTTAATCAACCTCAATTTCAAAAGACAGCTTGCATTCTTCATTGACAAACAGTAAGCCACTCCAGGAGTGTAATCACACTAAAATTCACAGCTAGGATAATGTACAACTGGAACTCTATCAAGCTTCTATCTTGAGGAACTGAGGTATGCCTTGGAGGAATGCATTAGATGCTATGGTTAATTAACTAATTTACTCAATCAAGTTTAACAGTGGTTTTAACTTTAATGGCACCATTACATTTTAATATGAAAATAACAGGCTGTATTCCTAGCATTCCCTGCAGTCCGCCTCCTCTCTACCATCTACTTTACAATTTGATTTTGATTTGTGAAGTCTTAAACCTGCTTATAATGTCAAGCGCATGTAATACAATATGTCTAGTGAACGTTATACATGCCCACCTTACAGATACAGTTGCTTGAAGTCATAGCTCCTGACAGATAGTGTGCATTCTTCAAGAATCATTGAGTTTGCATATGTCCTTCAGGAAGAAAATGGTGTATATGTGTAAGTATAAGCAAGCTAATTTTAAGTGTGTTGGAGCAATTTTCTCAAAGATCTGGAGTCCCTGCTGCCTAGTGGAATTCCCTGTCCCGTGCCCCTGCTTTCTCTGGGGCGATGCGTTGGCACAGCTGGGTCCTATTAGCCTGCAAGTAGAAAACGAAGCAACAAGAATGGTAGTTCGCCCTGTACTCCTTGCTTTGCTGAAGGAAGACACTTAGCTGGGCTTAAAAATGACAATCACAAACTCTTTAGGAGTTCCTGTCCCTGCCGTAAAGTCCTTTCAGGCTGCAGTCTCCCCCAAACATTTTTTGTGACATTTTCTGCTTTATGCAATATAAATATTCCATGGGTTCCTTGAATTTCATGTCTCAATTTTCTTAGACAACCAACTTCTCCTTTACTCTCTGTGTTTTCTTGTTGTTTGATCTGATTAATATTAAACAATAAATTAAACGTGACTAAGAAAATCCTACTCCCCAGTGTGCCACTGAAGCTGTTTCCAGTCGCAGCCCATCAGCAGATAAGTTGTTTATACTCTTGCGGGAAGACTTGTGCCCAAAGCTGGCAGGAGAAGACAACTGTTGCCTTGTTGTAGAATGATTTACTGAGGTATTGAAAATGTACCTTTGGGTTGTGTCGGGCAGAGAATCTATAGCTCTCCTTGTCAATGGGTTGCTGTGGGTGAGATGGAAAAAGTCTCACTTGGGGGTGTTTTTTTTTGACAGTAAAACGCTTCAAAATAGGGTTCCTGTGTACAGAGGTGAACCAGAACATGGTGACCAGGTATGCCAATACTTGGTCTAGGAAGCATGTGGCTTAAACAAGGTCCTGGCATTCAGCTTGATGGCTGTCAGTGTTGAGAAGACTCTATTCCTGCCTGGCAGCAAACCTTCAGGTGCTAAGAAGACACCTCGCCTCCCTTGTAAACCCCAGTGCCCCCGTGCTACCCCCGGGCAGAGCAGAAGCAGACCCACGGGCACCACCACGGTGGCTGGTTGTCCCCACGTGGGTCACACCAAGGAGGCTGGGATGTTGATTGGAAGAAGCAGACGCAAAAGGCAAGGATTTCAGGTGTCAGAGCGAGAGCGTGCTGCTGGATATCCACATCCAATTTGTAATAGATTTAATCTGATTCTGGAAAGGGACAGTAAATCATTGCTAAACAGTTATATGTGATTTTATTGAGAATTTTTACTATCATAGACACAAAGGCCGTACTTTAGAGATTAACTAGGAAAAGTTTTACAAGACAGTGGAGATAATGAATCACAAATTCTGTAAGGGTGAACCTCCCATGCTGAATCAAAGTACAGCTGTCTCATATTTGCTCTGTGTGCATTTTGCTACCAGTAATTTTGTCATCAATTTTCATATTTTGTTTAAACATATTTGTCTTTTGGACAAGATAGGTCATATTTCACACATTTGATGAATTTTCTCCTTGGTCCAGTTTTACAGGATTTGCACTTAATTAATTGCACAACCTTTAATTCGACAGACTGTTTTTAATGGCTGTGTAGTTTCAAATGCATATACACAGAGGAATTTCAAAAAGTAATTGTTTTTGTGTCACTACCATTGAAAGTTGCAATTATTAAAATATACAGATAATGGCACAGAATTTCTTAGCCACTTATACTAAATAATATGCATGCTTTTTTACGCATATTTTCAGGGTTTTCTATGGAAGCTGGGGTAACGCCTCCGTACAGCAATGTTCACACCTAACCCCTGCAACTTTGTACAGAAGTACGGCTTCAACTTGCAAAAGTGTTGGCAAATTCTGCACATGTACTTTTGGAAATATGAGCCTTTATTTAATTTTTTTGCAGGAATTATGCTGCAATTTCATTAATAGCTGTTGACGGAACTGTTTTGACGGGGCATTGGCTGGAAGTGCTGTGCTTTAAAGTGCTAAACAAATTTCATAGTTCCAAAGCTTACAAAAGCTTAGCGAAGGGAAGACCACCTTTTACTAGGAGAGCTAAACACTGACAGTTGTGGCGCTCTTAAAAGCTTCTTTAGTTCTTAGCAGACTCACAGAAGAGGGCTACCTCACCCGTCCAGACAGCATGCTGTCTGGAAATGTGCCCATCAAATCTGTTTGTCAAGCCACCAGGCTTTTCCATGCCTGGTAAAAGGCAGACAGGAAGGAGTAGGCAAAGGTCACTCCTTGTCAGTTCTCTGTAAATGTAATTGTACTGGCAGTTTGCAAGGCGCTTGCTCGTTCCCTAGCAACTTTGTGTATGTGGGGAAGAGTTAAATACATATTTCTCAGTGTGTTGCTTTTCCACTAATTTTGGCAATATGATTTTTTTGATTATTATTATTTTATTTTATTTATTGGCCTTTGTGTATATTTGGAGGTTTGTGTGCATAAGCTGCAAACTCCCATAAGCAATTGCACAAGCCTTTGGAAAGAAATCTGTTACCGAGGACTGACTGACTTCTGAGTTGGAGTATAATCATGATAATTAATCTAGATTCTGACTTGTTTTGTTATGTGGCTCTGAACAAATGTAATTTGTGAAATAAATTCCTTACAGACTGTTTTTCATGTTGGTAGTGGTGAGCTACAATCAGAATCTGACCCAGCATCACTGAGTGCTTTGAGTGATCTTTGATGGTGATGACTGTTAGATGAGGAATTTTTAAAGTATATATGTCACAAATGACTCCTCCTAATGACAGACATAAGAACAGAGATTTTAAGATGGATTTTTGTTTAGAGGAATGAATTTAGGGATTAAGCTGAGACATACAACTCCAGTCTAATTTCTAGGAGTTGTCCCTACTTACACAAAGGATGAATTAAACTCATTTATCTTATTGAAGCCTGAGACAAAACGGTGGGGCTCACGTGTGCTGCTGATGTGGACTGGCACAGCTCCATCGACCGCAGAGCGAGTTGGCCCAGGGTGTGCACGAGGCGCTGAGAGAGATGTTTCTACAAAGGACCAATTCATATCTGTAGAACTGGCACAGGCAGTCCCGCGCCGGCGGGCAGGAGCGGCCAGTAGATAACCTGCCAGCCCAGCCGCGCTTGCGGCAGGCTCTCGGGTGCAAGCTTTATGGATCAGGTAGGGCTCGCTAAGAAGAAGGTCTGTCATTTGAAAAACCTGTCTCCATGACAAAGTGTCACCTATGCAATGTAGAGACGGGTATGAAGAGTGACCGTGATTAATCACACGTGCAGCGTGCTAAACAGACTCTCAGAAAAGTATAGAGAGACTCTGTTTGATTTTCTATTGCATTAACCTGGCTAAAGAGCAGCTGAACACAGTGCAGTTTTTAAGTGTAATTATTTGATCTGCCAAGTCATAGGTTATTTCCTTTTCAGTAGCTAACGGTCCCTTTCACTTCATTTGCTGATGGAGTCACAACACTTCCACAACACTTAATGGTAATATTGATGCAGGCAGAAATGCATCCAGAATGCTGTGTTAATCCATATTGTTTTAATTTAACAGACCAAGTTTCCTGACGTTCCTTTGACTTCAGTAGAGTTAGACCAGCAGAGAATTTCTTCCAGTGAGTTTTACAGTGTTACTGACCTCAGTAATTTATCACCATACACATCTGCTTGCTTAACTGATAGAACCCAAGACAGGCATGGTGGTTTAAATTGCTCAGTCTCTTGGTGCAGGTAGCAATAGCTCTTTCTTTGCCATTATGTACAGTTTTCAAGATCTATAGATGAGCAGAAATGGTTTATAAATTCAGGGTGAAACTGCCTATTAAGGTAATTGGACAGTTCAAGACTCCCGCACAGGTCCTCCAAAGTACTCTGCTGCATGGGGAGAGTCGGTTGCACCCTTGCTCCAAATTGCTTTGCAGCCATTGCCTTCCTGCACGGGGCGGGAAGGGGAGCGGGTCTCACCCTGCCTGGCCGCTGCTGCCCGGTGCTGCCGGCAGCCGGGGTCAGCCCCGTGGTGCTGCGGATGCTCTGTGCAAGCACAGCGCTGCAGAAATTTGCCCAGGCCCCCAGAAAGTTTCAGGTGATCTTACATTTCTTTTTCTGAATGCTGAGAATGAAAAGACAAATTGAAGTTGCTAAGGTGGGAGGGGAAATTTTTAGAGTCTTGCTTTTCTTGCTTTCACCTCTTCAGGAACTCAGAATAGTCTGTTCCAGAAGGAAAACAAGGGACCAAAATGCTCAAGGGTGGATTTTCACATAGCTTCGTCCTCCTTTCTAGGAGCACAATTGCACATTTGGATGACATGCACAGGCAGTTAAAAGGCACATGTCTGAAGGTGGGATCTCCGAGTGCCGGAATTGGACAATGTGAATTTTTAGTAAGAAGGTCAGGCAGTCCGACACCTTCAGCTGGCTTTCAGCATTAAATACACCTATCAAATTGCTGGCAGTTTCCACAGGTATTTAAAAACAAGAGAGCTGATTCACATGGGTTTGTGGAACCAGAGCAGCTCCCGGCTCCAGACTTCACAACCTCTGACAGCAGAGCACATCCCTGTAACCCTCCAGGATTGGCAATGTGGACCGAGGGATCTGCTCCTAGCAGAGGCCACTGGCCCCAGGCGGAGGCACTGTTTGCTCTTTTTTGCTCCTTGTAACGATTTACAACTTCATGCTACTGTGGTAGAAAGAGTTACAAAGGGGGAGTTAGAATTCAGGCTGTGTCCTGGTGAGTTTCTCATCTTTGTTCGTTGCAGATGTTAAGTCATTTTGAGATGCGAGTCATTTCTTTGAAAAAGCTTTCTTTGGGGCTGAAATATAATGGCAGGAAATTAGCTGTTAATCCCGTCTTTTCTTGGACAGACTAGACATGCATAATAAACTCCCCCTTTCCTCCTCCTTGCTTGCCCAGTGATTCAGTTTGACCTGAAAGAAAACTTTTTCTTCCAAGAGAGACAATGTTTATGAGGTGCAACCCTCATTTGGCTCTGATGATTAGAGACACATGTATCAACCTGTGCAAAATCTGGGATGGCTGTTTAAAACGAACCCTGGTCAGGAAGGCTGAGATCACAAACCCTGTAATAATCAAAACACCCGTACTAGCTTGACAAGATATTCCAGAGTTGCATCCAAACTCACAGACCTGCTTTATAACCCTTGCTCCAGTTCAGCACAGCGGGGATGGTAAAGCTCCGTAGTTTGCCTGGGAAGGAGCCACAGCGCACCCCTCTCCCTCTTTCCTCCTGCTTGGGGGGGATCTGGGAGAGGCGTGTCCCAGAATTGGGAATACGGTTGCATTACCTTTGTCTTCCAGCAGATTTTGGCTACTCGCATAACCCCTGGCACTTCCCAGCTGCTTGGCAATGCCGCCAGCACGCTGCTTGAAACGGGCAAAAACGGGGCTGTGGAAAGGTTAGGGTTGTCATTGCACCCACAGACAGAGACCTCTGCGTTTAAGAGATGGCTATATATTTGTCAATACTGACTGTTTTCTATTAAATTCTCTAACAGATTTAAAATAATTATTTTTTTCAGAACTAATCAGAAAAAGCAGCAAGCGTGATTATATGGTCTGGTAAACAGAGATCAGATACAAGGTTCAGATTTTCTCACGTGTATACTAGACCATGCATCTCACCGTGGTAGAAAAGCCTAGACTTTTTGTTTCCCCATTTTAACACTCATAACTACTTCAGCTCACGTTGTAATACCTTCTCCGGCACAGGTAGAAAGGGTGTCAGTGTGAAGAGACAGTTACGTTATTTTCTGCTTATGTGGCTGAGAATATTTTGTTATTTCAGGGTATTCAGCAAATGAAAGAGACACCTTTGGGAAATTGGGAGAAGTTCTTCTGCTGAGCAGGAACATACATTCAATCTTTAGTTCATTGCTTCTGGTGGGTAAGCATTAAATCAGGCACTGTGATCAGATCCCTGGCAATTCCTTCAGCTTTTGTTAGTGCTCCTCGTTCCTGCCTCAGTCAGAAATCCTGAGAAATGAAAAGTGATAGGGAAATAAAAAGTTAATACGTGCCCTTCTAATTGTGCAGTGAGGGTACCGTAACGTGAGAGTGGAGGATATTGTGGTGGAAATTAAACATTTGTGGAAAATACAAGGGGCGTGTATGGGAGAAGGTGTTAGATCAAACAGCTGCCTGGGAGCCAGGGCGATGTTCAGCATCGCCTTTCTCAGTGTGGCTGTGAGATAAGCATGTAAAGTCTTATTCTTCAAACACCAGCGTATTCCTCTGCCCCAGACTTTTCAGGTTTTCCGTGCCTGACCTAAGGAGGTACCAACACTGAAGTCAGCGGCAACCTTTGTTCTTCCAGTGACTCCATCCATGGTTAAATTTAATACTCACGAACCACTGTGAGACCCTCCTGGGCACGATATAAGCGGTGGGGGCATGGTGGCAGGCATGCCAGCTACACTGAACTGTATGGCTGTGCAGTGCTGCTGTCACAGCACAGAGGAAAGGCTCCCTTTCAGTTTGAAAGCATTGTGCTTTATTACCGTTCTGACTTATCTCTAAATATAGTGATGCTGGAACATCTGCTTATTTAAGTAGTTCCATTTGGTCCTAAATGCATCAGGTTCTTGTAAAAAGGACTTTAATAGGTCCTTTTCTAGTGAATAGCTGGGAGATGCTAAAACTCTTTGGGCTGGGAAACATATTGCGTACTTTAAAACTTCTCCATTGCATTGATTAATTATTTTTAAATAAATCAGCTGTTTTGAAAGTTATTTTTAGTTAAACTGATAGGACTTGAACTGAAATTCATATGCCAGGCAGCAGCCTTGTGAAATGTAAACTGAGTTATAAACCTACAGAAAATGGATTTTATTATGGAAATGTAAACTGTCCCCTAAGCATAGCATGGGGAGGTGATGCTATAACAACATACTAGTAAGTAATAAACAACAGGCAGTATTATATCAGATGACTGGATACAGCTAGAAATGTATCTGTTTGGGTGTTGAATTATCCCCAAATTTGAATTATGGGCATATAATTCAAATTATCCCCTTCCAGCAATATGAAGTCTGACAGACATATTTTTTTAATATACTTCTTGTGCTGTTTTGCATTATGTCACATCCTCCAGCGTTAAAACCACAGCTTTCCTAACATGATTCATCAGAAATCAGGGGGGAAAAATAGTTGAGATCTGATATACTGAGTACTCTTAAATTACATAGCAGCTTCAAGTATAGTGTATGAGGAGACAGAAGCAGAGTGAATAAGTATGTCTTAGGCTGTCATGTCCGTGAACTGGGAAACTCCCTGGCTCATTGAATCATTTCCTGGTACTTCTGCTCATCCATCGATACAGAGAGCAACCAGACTGGGTTTACAGAGATGAAAGCCAGAGTAATTCAGAGCCAGCTGTAATTCTTTATAAAACATACACTAAGTATTTTTGTTGACTCCTGCATGACATTTCCAAGGTGGCTGGGAAACCAGGCCATTTGTTACACAGAAAGTAGATCAATAGAAAGCACAGAGGAAAACAAGTAAAGTTAACATCCAGTGGAAAGGACAGAACAACTTCCAAGTTTGCACATCTCAGATGTGCGGTGTACATTTCAGGGGAACATCCTGTTCTTCAGAACATCGTATCCAGTTACTGAAAAATATTAAGCAAGAGGAAAAGCTACTGCCTTATGTGTGTGTAATAATCAGATTTCACCAGTGTATAGAACAGAAGCATTTGCATGCCCTTTTTCTTCTAGCTTTTCTGTGCAGTCATGATGGCTACCCATGTCTCTGTATTGCATATTCCACAAATATTTTGAGTATCCTGACACACCTGAATTCTCACTTTCTTTAATGCTACCTGCTTTACCACCACAAAATTACTATGTTTTATCATGCCTGAGAAGATAATATATACTAAAAAAAAAATATATATATTTTTCATCAGGCATGATCTATCAAGGATAAAAATAATTTGCTGTATTGGTTCCCAAATAATCTTGGTCAAATTTCATAGTAAAGAGTCTTGCTGACTTCAGTGGCTTGAAGACTCAAAGTTTACAGGGTGTCTGGGCTCATGTTTCAAGATCTCATTTGAAAGCGAACTTTCCTTTCCAAACATACAAACATACAAACATTCAGGACCTTCTTCATCTCGTTATAAGGATCAAGTCTATTTCCACTTGTATTTTGTATGCTGTCCTTTTTCAGAAAAGTTTATATCCAGGCTTTCAGTGTATTCTGTGTTAAAAGATGGAGGAAAAAAATATTAAACTGCATAGGTTTGTCTGCTTAACATTACTACTTGCTCAGATTTAAAAGAATTAACACATCACCTGGACTTTACATGGAAAGATTTAACTTTTTGATAAACAGCAAACTCATCTACTGCTGTGCTAGCTATTTTTAAACCACCTTGTGAGTATGCTTTTTTTATTGCTTTATACAGCATATCTGATTCTTTCTAAAGCACAAACTAAAAAATCTATCCGGCTGTCATTTGCTGCATAGTGCCATCTATCATCATGCAGCTTGGCAGCTGTAGTGTATGAGAGGGGGGGGGGGAGCTGAAGCAGGAGGCGCAGTCAAGGACTTTCACATGTAACACCAAAAAAAAAACCTTGTCACAATTATTTATGGCTCTTGCTGGGGCACATAATAGGACACATAAAACCTCTGTTTCAGTTTCAAGCACCCTCACATCCCCGCTCCCTTGTCGAAGTTGGTCGCAGGCAGTTTTGCTTTACACATACAATTTCCTGAACAATGCCGAGCACTTGTGAAGTGACAGTGACAAATACTAGAGATGCTGGCTGCAGCTCTGCAGGCTGTTACAGGAGCAGTGGTGTCAATAATCAAGGAAGGCTGCCAATGATACCAAAATGCCAGTGTGATATTCCACTTGTTCAACCAGCTCTCTGTGATGCTTTTATTTTGAAGTTGCAGGAAACTTCTTGTGTCCCTGCAGTTCCAGGCTGTAAGGAAATAAAGTGTCTGAGGGACCTGTGCCAAGAAATAATTTTTCATTATTTGATCTTCTGCATAGTTTGATTTTGCGATAGCTAAAATATTGCAATTTCAGAGTGGCTTAATGAATATGTAGCAGTTTCCTATTAGTGTTAGGCTGGTGTGAAGGCTTTTTGTTAGGGTCTATCATATCAGCTCTCTGCATGGTGTTCTTGACTTTGTTCTTCATCGTGTAACCTTTGGTTCAGGTCCCAGCTGATGGATTTTGTAGCGGCTCTGTCTGCTGCCTCTCTAGATGGCAGGCAACGGAGATCTGTGCTGCTAAGGAAACCATGCTTTAGATAATTAAACATAAAACTCGGGTCCAATCCAATAAATTGTCTTGCTTGCAGTTTCTCAAGAAAGAGCGTAGACAGATATTAACCTTGATGTCCCCATTAAAGTCCTCTGATACACTTTTTATTTCCCATATCTCATAGTATTTCTGATCTCCAGTGTTAAGTAGCAGACTGTTAAATTAGCAGAAGAGAGGCCAGGATATATTTGCTCTCGTGGAGCAAATCAGTTTTGAAGGTAGGATACACAAAACCACCAAGAATACAAATTAAACAGAAGCACTTGAATAACACACCACCTATAAGCACAGTGTGCTTTCACTGTTCATAATGCAGCCACAAACAGCATTCAAATATGCAAAGTGACTGTTGTTAAACCCACCTATTAATAAATCAGGGTTACATTTAACTAAGTGAAATGCATCTGACCTCTTCCTGAGGATGCAGGAAAAGGTGGTGACTTCTAGGACAGCTTCAGTAATTTCAAGTGTTAAAAATGCCTAGAAAAAGAGAAAGATCTGAAAGACCGAGCTAGCAAGAGATGAAATGTTCTGTTTTCCTGTGTTGCAGTTCTGTTGAACCCAGTATGCTGTCAATTATATACAGGAGTTCATTCAAACTTCTTTTTTGTGACCAAGTTCCCAGAGCAGTTCCTGCAGGTCAGAAGTGCTCCATGTGTGAAGAAGGGTTGTTTTAGGAAACATGGATGCTGCTAGCTCAGTTACACCCCACATCCATCCTATCGCCCCTGTGCGAGAAGCGTTACGAGAAGCCATTCACATACAGCAAAGCACATCTCTGCCCGTGACTTTACATTCCGCTATCAAACCTCCTTCCCGTTCTGCACAGAGAGTTCCTGTTGAACAGAGGTGGTCTGGATAAGTGTAAGTTGAAACAGCTGTGTGCTCTTTACCTCATCTGCACCGAGAATCACAGCCAGTTTCTGCTCCTTGCTTCCTCCTCCGCAATCTAATTAAACATGTACACATGGTTTTTTTTCTCCTGCATGGTTTCTTTCTAAATTTCCTGTCCTGCTTGGATTTCTTTTCTCACCTTAGTGAAAATAAGTATGGGATCAAATGTCGATCAGACCATATTTACATCCATTACCGTTGTTATTTTCTTAAACTCACTGAAAACTGAGGATATCTGTAGTCTTTTACTGTTGTTTCTACCAGTAACAGCCGCACGAGATGAACCTCCTAGATCCAAGTGATGCATCAATGCACAGTGCTGCAAAGGTATGGAAGTTAACATCATTAGGTATTTTGGAATAGTCTGTTAATTGAGCAAATGAGCTCATTTATGGGAAGTCTAAGATTCTGGATCTGAAGTAGAGTCTTCTCTGCAGTTCTTCATGAAATTCACAAAATACCCACCAAAACTCCCATAAGCTAGCAAAAGCCAGGAAGATTGAGGAGAGCTGACTTTATGTAGCTTTGTCAGTGTTTGCAAAATATGTTTTACTTTTTTCCAAGAAAAGTAGTAAAAAGTGCATGAATTCTGCTGCATCAGATTTGGTAACTGCAGTACATTGTGAAAGGAGGGCTGTCAATCAAACTGATTTCTCATGGATCACTTCTTGCCTTTAATTTCTGTTCCTTTGCTTCTCTTTCCTACATATCTGTAATCTCTTATGACTATGGCACATACTGAAGGGGAAGAATATTTTTCCTGGGGTTTATAGGTGTGATGTGGGAGACGCTTAAATACTATGAAAAAATACACTTTAAAAAATCAAATTGTATTGGTAGTTAAATGATCCATATAGTAGAAATGTCCACGTAGTTTCTGTTTATTTTCAATGTGTTAATTTGCTCTTGAGTTTTTTGCTCTAGTGTCTGTTTCCATCCAGTCTGGCCACCTTGAGAATTCCGAACTTGGAGATTTGGAGAATTTGAAATATGCAAATAATTAATGTTAACATTAAGGCTTATCTAAGGAGCAGAAAAATCGAAGGCTTTGGTCATGACATATTTCATAGGATTTTCCTTGCACTGGTTCCCTTTCAGTATCTCACTTTTGGAGAAGTCTCTGTTTTATGGTACTTTTGTTGTTTTCTTATTCCAGGTTTCAGTTATTCTGTGCAGAAAAAATGTTCACTGCCTTTCTTTTTCTTATGAATTACAAGGTTGTAAAAACACTGCAGAAAAAAAAAAAAAAGTAATTTGCCGTAGTCTGGGTATGTTGACTCTGGACAAAACAGCCTGAGTGGGACAAAATAATGACTCATTGGGTCATTTGGGAAAAAGCACAAATATTGAAACAGTGTGAGGTTTTTGTTTTCAGATTTTATAGAACTGGAGTAAGGTTCTGTGAGTAGCTATAGAAACGATGCTGGTATTCCTCAGTGCGGTTCATCCCATAAAACTGGTCTTATTCTTCAGGCACACTCATTGAATTTATTTCATAATCGTATAGATGTGATTTCGTTGGCTCATATTCCAACATGGAGATAGATACCAAGTTAACAGTATATATTGAATACCATGGCCTTTAAACTGGCATACTTGGAACCTCCCACTTCAAAAGAAAATATGCCCAAGAAAACTCTTAGCAATGCTAATATATGTGTACTTGAAAAGCGGAGGGGAAGGGAGGTACAATGGAATGCAAAAATTGGTATACTTGATCATTTCCTTACAAACCGTTCTTGATAATTGTGCACAAAAGCGTGCCGTGTATTTTTATGCTTCTGGGTTTCTACAAGTGCGCTTAGAATCTGCTTTACTCACTCTGAGGTTGTAAATTACCATATAATGTGATATTAGATGGTAAAAATATCATTTAACGCTTATATCAATAGGAAGAAAAAATTAATGCCATAGTACCCCATCCATTCCTGTGCACAAACCCAGCTGCCATATGAGTGCATCACCTGAGGTTTTCAACAGATAAAAAGTACGTTCTTCTGTAAGGGGGGCCTTTCAGATTTTCAGAAGACAAAAGATTTTTATTTATTATACAAACACTTTTAACCGTATGGCCGGCTAACGACTCTTACAGAGTCAGAGCTTTTCAGTGAGTTATCATGTAGTGTTTCCAGTTTGTCTGCTTTTTTTTTTTAAATTAGTATTTAATAAACTTTAAGCCTATTTGGGTTTTTATTTCTTGTGATGCCACAACACATTGTTCTTCACTTGAGATTGACACCAATTTAGTAAGATGTGGCAAACATGCAGCTACCAAGGAAATAGTTTCCTTAGCAACAAGGAACCTATTGACAACACTCAACGCGGAACCCACTTTAACCCCAATCTGCGGAGTTTCTGCTTCTCTGTTTCCTGGCTGTTCTTTGCAGCTGTACAAATCAGATGTTAGAGGAACAAATTTTGCTCTCATATAAACACAGGCAAAGTCATCTGCAATGTGCTTGAAAGCAGGAGTTGGTGAACAACCACTTGCGCCATCCAAACTTTTGAATTTAACGTCGCATGTTAACATTTAAAATGTGCAGCGTACAAGTCTGAGCTTAAGTAAGGTTGCGCTAGCTGTAAGCTGAGACCAACTGATATATCCAGAATTTAATGGAGCTTCATATAAAATAACAGAAGGAAGAGTCTTGATGTGTACTGCTGACATGCATTTTTGGTCATAGGATATTTATATGCTGTTGATGTAAGAAGCCTGTGTAAATGCAACATTAAGTTTAGGACTGATAAATATAGTGGGAGACACAAACATTCCACAATCTCATGTGGGAATTGCACCATCTAACTCATATGTAAGGTAAAATAGCAATAACAATGTATGACTTTGCTGGGAGAGGAAAAGGCTTAATTATTTCAATGGAATTTTGGTTTTTAAAAAAAAAAGTCCAATACAAGTTAAAAATTCATCATAACATCCCTTGTTGATTATATTTATACTACTTGGCTTAGTGCATCTCTTACACATTCTTCTCTTTTCTGATATAGGCACCAATATCATATGGAATGGCCCAGTATTAATGATGGTAGCCAAAACCCAGAGGATATTTGAATGCAAATCCCTGTTCTGTTACATGTTTTCTGTGTAAATCCCTGTGGACTCAAATTGCAAAGGGATTAGCAATTGTGAATGCTCCCAGTTTGGAACAGTCACCTAGAGAGCCATTACAAGGATATGATTTTTGGAAAATGCTAATTACTGTTCTTCTCAAAATCAGATCTCTTTGAACTGTTCCCAGTTAAGCACCCAAATTTGAAGCACTGCATATGTTAGGAATCCCACTAACCTTGGCACCAACATCTGTAGCAGTGGAGCAAAGTGCAGAGACAGCTGAGGCAGAAATCACCTGGTTAGCCCAAAACCCCTGTATCGCAAACCTGCTTAGACCCGCGCCCAAGGTGATAATCTCTGCCGAGGCACAGTGCAAGTAAGCTTGGATAGAACATAGACAGTTTTCCAGGCCTGAGACGGGAAAATATTTCTGCAAAGTCAGGGTATCGGTGACTCCCACGTCGGCACACCAGCCTGCATAGGGTTAATCTGGTGACGCAGGCACTGCCATCCATCGCATCTTGTGCATCTTACCTGTTTCCAGAGTCCTCTCACGCACACAGGGTTTTATAATGATGTGTGTTTTAATGATGCTTGGGATAACATAATACTAAAGCCATAAATCCTAGTATTTAATTTACATGTAGACTACCTGATTTCTGAGAGGGCTCTGGTCCATGCAGAATTGGTAATTAATAAGGGAAATAGTAGATTTCCCTTATTAACTAGTAGTACTGCTGTTTAAAAGTTACAAAGTTTAATAATTCAATATTTCTTTTTAAAAGTAAAAGAATACAGAAATTAAGTAAGTTTTTTGCCATGCTTTCCATGACAAAAAGCAGCACTGAAGTGCTAAATATTGACATTAGTATAACTTCCAAATAGCTTCTAGGTAGAACTCAGTGGTTCACCTTTGCCAGCTTTTAAGATTTGGGACCAAATTTGCAATAAAAATCTCATGAAATGTGCAGCAGCCCATATGTAGTCTTAAAAGAATAGGTGTTAGATTAATTTTCGCTGTAATTGGTTGCAGTGTTTTAACACTCTACAACAAAAAGAGAAAATTACAAAGGCAAAGGAGAATCTGTTCTATTTCAAACATGAGAATCAGCAAAACTCTTTTGAATCAATAAGAATCTTTATGACGGTTTTGGTCATAAAGATCCAATTTTGAGAATAAAGCCCTTTTTTACTTGTACATAAATAAATGTAGAAGTTACTGCACAAATATCTCTAGAAATACATTTGAGCTCATTAGTATTTTCCTAAATGAAATTGTTAGTTTGCCTTTAGTCCCACTGATCTGAAGTAACTCCAGATAGATGCTTGCTTTGTGCTGGGCACTTGAAATTGCTTTTTTCCCCCAAGAATATATTCATATAACTGTGTGAAAAAAACGATATATATATATATGCATCCTGAAGCCCTAACTTGAGTATTCATCTGCTTTTGTGGTTGGTTGGGGTTTTTTTGGGGGGTGTGGTGTGGTGTTTTTTTTAATTTCTGTGTCCCTTTCTGTGCTCAAAAATGTTAAACCTGTGGCATCTATTAAAGAACTTTACTCTTTTGCTGCTAAACTGCTGTAATTAAATTGCTGTATCAGCAGTTCCACACTGAGTATCTCTCTCACTCTGAATGGTTGTGATTTGATTATCTCTTCCATGAACTCTTGCAATTCTGTGGATATGCTTTTGTGTAATTAGATGAAGTATGGTCTGAAAACCAACAATATTTCCTAGCCACTGGTTTTAGAAATCCTTGCTAGAAAGAACACTAGTGATAAACTGATTTTTTTTATTTTTATGCAAATTGCAAGTATTATAATCTACCATATACTTTAGCATCAGTTGTTCTTCAATTTGAGAAAATGCTGATTTAAAGCATAGCTTTAATACAAATTATTCAGTGAAGCGTAATAGTAAAAAAAAGAAAGAGAAACTTCCTTCCTTAAAATTATCACATCCATTTGGTCAAAGACAGATATAATTTCATGTAAAAAAAAAAAAAAAAATCAAAAAAACCAGCAAGTTTCAGCTAGGATAGTCTTTAAAAATATATATATATATTTATATTTATATATTTTATATATGTATTTAAAAGTATATATATAAAAGAAAACCTTCTTACCAGCAAAATGACACTAATAATTGTTTAAGAATGTAAATACACACATGACAAATAATACAGGGTCATATTTTGAGCTTTCCTTACACATTTGTAATTTGACTTTTAGCAAGGACAATCAAGCTAGTTACAGTAGAATAACAAAACATAAATAAAGCCTAATTTATTCCATACTCATTTTTCTGAGACTATTCACTGAAGTCTTTCTACAACTATTATTTCTACTATTAGTAGTATTATTGTCCTAGGGACTACTGGCTGCATCCTGAGGCTGAAACTTTGCTGACTTATGCACAGAATACATACTGGCGGGGCAGCAGCATATAGCTTTCTGCCAAATGACAGGTGAGCTTGTTTCAGCCATACAGACCAACACATTTTCTTCCCTGTTGTATGTATGAAAGATCGGGTTATCAGTCGCTCCTGAACGCCTCTGTGATCCATGCTGCCCCTGCCTCTCTTTCTTTGTGCTTTAAGCTGAGAGCAGCAAAGTCTCTCTTTATTTTTTCACGTCCTGTCGCGCAGGGCGCAGTGTCAACTCTCGACATAATAAATACTAATGCAGTCAAGCCAACAACTAATTTCATTGGTAACTCATCCCAAAAGGTGACTAAAAAGCCTATTTCGAAACATATGCCTTTGTGGATGTCAAATAGTGATAATTTCCACTTGACCCCTGCTGGATTCGAGCAGGTGAGTTGGAAGGGATTTAACCTAATCCTAATGCAGGTTTCTTGAGCCATTCATTCCCTCACACTCAGCCCAGGTGAGATTTCTTTTTTTCTGGAAACAGACATTTCAATTTCATTCTTTCATCTCTAGTGGATAATGGTGCCAAAAAGTAACATTAGGGATACGTTAGTACTTCAGGTTTTCTGACACTTATTAAAAACTCCATATGACTACACCGCTGCCTGTCGAGGTCGCTCAAGCAGAAACTCTGTGGCACGCAGCCATTGAAAGCTGTGGATTAGGCACTAATGAACTTGTGCGATCAGCCCTGTTATCTTGTAAGCTGCAGATCCTCCAAAGTTGTCTAACAGCCCAAAAAGAAGGGGGTAACAAAGGGCGCGCATCTCTTCCAAGGTATTTTCCAAATAACGGACTGCAGGAGACATTGAATTTTGCAAAGAGACCACGGGGTCCCCAAACACAGATTCTGCCAGGGCATAAAATAGCAGCTATAAAAGCTTAGATCTGCTGCAGATAAGCATAGCCCAAGCCAAAGCATCCTTCTCCCCCCAACACAGAGCAGGGAATTTATAAGAATTAATAGTCACAATAAGAGTGGCTGCGGATTTCTTCACCAACCTGAGTGAACTTTGTCAGGCTGTGATTTTTAAATAACAGTGACAACATTGTCACTGTGGCCACCTGAACACAGAGGTCAGGAGTAGAGCTGTTGCTTCTCAGGGACTGGAGCGGTTTGCACACCGTCTTGGAGCTTTGCAGAGGGCTGTGCTGTTTGTTGGAATAAAAGCTGCAAAGTTCTTCCACAAAGTACCAGATACTGCATCTCTTTTTGCAGCGTGAAATCCTGGGTCTGGGAGCTGGTGGGGAATGGAGAGTGGGACTTGCTGAGCTGGGAGAGGTGGCAGCCTTACAGTCACCCCATGTGCATCGCTTTGCAGGCTGTCACCGCTCACTGTAAGAAAACCTGCTGGGCTTTGCCATGCCGCTTTTGTGCTGCGATGGACCGCACTAAGTCTTTGGTGGGAATCACCGAATCTCATGGTTATCTTCTGTACATCCTGCAGGAGATGAAACTGGAGCTCTTTTATTCTCTGACCTTGCGATTTCAGCCCACATTCTTCACTTCATGGGAGGGTCCGCCACCCACAGCACTTCCTACAAGTCCCAAGACTAGAACAAAAGCAAGTGCTCCCAATCCTAGTCCTCAAACCCAACGGTTAAGACATTCCTTGTTGATCAGAAAGTAGAAGTAATCCAAGGGCATGAACTGAACCACAGTCCCCAATCCACTGCCCGTTGGGCAAGGGTCCTCCTTTCTCCTCTTTCTCCAGCTCTTCTCCTTCCTGCCCTGACTTGGCTCATGCTCACGTCGATGAATGTTAAGTAAGCAAAACACAAAAATGTCTGAAGAACTTAAGCAACTGTGGTTTGGTAGCAAATAAGAAAAGAAGGGTCTTTGGGCAAATTAGAAATGTCGATTCCTGCTATTGCATTATTGAGGAGAGTATTTGGCATATAACTGGGAGAATTTCACCTTATCCATATGCATATCTCTGTTGCTCTCTGATTTCTTGATAAAAATGCCAACCTGATTCAAGCGTTCTGCCTTGAGCAAACTACACAAAAATATTAGCATTTCATTAATAGAACATACCCTAATATGTAAATGATGATACAGGACAAGCTCCTCTTTATAGCAGTAATTGCTAAACACAAGAGGGTCACAACAGCTGGAACTTCGGTGAGCAGCAGGCTTGGGACACATGATTGTTCTGGAAGTCACTGCTTTTACTAACTTGAAAGGGAAAGAAAATCCAGGGACTTCTGGTCTGAGTGGGCTAGAAATTACTACGTGTTTCTGAGGTTAATGAGAGAGGAATTAAGCACATCCACACATGTGGTATCTCTGAGCTGTTTCTGTAAGAGCTGTTAATGTAGGACAGAAGTAATAAACCAATAAATTAAAGGTTCTTAATTATCATTAGAAAATATTGCTATCTTTAAATGCATATGCAAACTGGGGAAAAAAGTAAGGAACTTTCTGTTTTTAAATTAGCATGAATTAAGAAAAAACACAACTCGGATTTTCTTTCTGCATAGTTTTAACTGGGGAAATGCTGAATATGCAGTGAATCTCTCTTTTTTTTTTTTTTACATTAATAATAATAGGAAATGGTAGATAGTGGCATCTCAGCACAATTCTAATTTAATGAGAAACAATAAAATAGTTTTCCAAAGGGGCCTATTTAGGTCCAAGAAAGGGGGATATTAAACTTTCAAGATTTATTTTACTTTCGTTAAGGTATGCTGATGTGCGTTTTCTATGGCTATATTCTATCTGCTGATTAGATCTTTTATAATTTCCTTAGTTGGAAGAGAGCTGATATTCTTCAGACTGGATAATTTTGAAAAGGCATCAAGCAGGTCACTTTTTTTAAATTGTGGTTGCGTTGATCTACATTGCAAAACATTTCCTTTGGTCTTGTGCAAGATGATGTCATGAAAGGAAAGGGAAGCCAACTCCCGAGCCACTTGCACAAGTCTAGATCTTGTGGAATTTAGAAAAGGGGGAGAATCATAACCCAGGAAAATCCAGGGAAATACCAGCGAAGCTTCTCCACACCTCTGCCAGAAAAATTCAGGCACAAAGTGTGACACACCTTGCAGAGGGTCAGATAAGAGGGGAACTGGAGTCACTGTGAGGTGGCTGAGTGTCTGCAGGGTAGATCTGAGACACTGCCTTCGGCGAAGGAATCTTGCATGAGCTGGCCAAGACATAATTTGTCTTATACTCTAGTAAACAGATAACATATTTTGTGGAAAATTTCTTACAGAAGAAGCATTTGCACTGCTTTACAGGAACAGCAGCTAGGCTTCTATTCTCCTTGTTGGGTTGTGCCTCCCAATGTTTTATATATGTGTGTGTACGTACATATATATTTATCCATCTAACTGAATTACTTAAATTCTGCAGCTTAAATCCAAAGTGAGAAATGTCCACCTGGAAAGCAACCTTACCCATGGAAGCTGTTGCCATGACACTTCTGAACTCTTGATGACTCTTACAAGGCACCGTAGTTACATACCAAAGTGAAAATCCTTTCAGGAATAGGTTTTCTTTCTTTTTTTTCTTCTTTGCAATTACAATTTATGTTTCTGTTTTATTTTTCTATTAAGATAGATATTTTTCTATTTTTTCTATTAAGATCTAGATTAATTTCTAGATATTTTTCTGTTAAGAAATCATATAGTTCTATACCTGGTTTTTTTTCTGTTTTGGTTATTTTTTGTATGGCAACCAATTTGATGAAGACATTGTAGCCAGCCCTGGACCAAGGAAAGTAGAAAGTTTGGATCTTATATATAATTCAGTGAGAATGCATGTGCATCTGGGAGAGAATGATGCTTAGGCATGAACATAAGGAAGCCAGATATCTAAATGAAAGAAAATTTACTGTATAGTGTAAGTCTTACAAACTTGGAGTCTTGCACAGTGACTAGAGGCTTTGCTTTTTATCTGAGTGCACGTAATAAGCATGAAGGAATCAGCTTCTAACCTCTGATGTTTTTTAGACTTATAGAAATAACAGCATACTTGTCTAAGCCGTAGGTGCACAAATCTGCGTCACGTAGCTAGTTAATTGAGACATGACTGCATGGTTTCCTCATGGGTTTTTCTGATTTTAAGAATAGAAGTTACAATAGTGCTGTTGACTGAAGACGTAGGTTACTCAGCCTTCAATTAGTGAGGGAATCCAAGCAGAATATTTTCTTCAGCAATTCAGTAGGTTACCATGGATTGTATCTTACATCCTTTGTAAGTCCCCTTTGTATATTTTTTTACACTAAAAAGCTATAAAACTTCCCTAGGAAGCATATAGAAATCCCCTCAAAATACTAGAAACTTAACTATTATTACAATTATGTCAATACAGTCAAATATATAACTTTCATATCTAAACATTATTTCCATGCTAGTTTCCATACCATTCTGCGTTTGTTTCCAGCCTTTTCCTTAACCTGGAAATCTGCAATGTAACATTTTCTTGTGACATACTTAGATCCATATATTTAGAAGAAAATCATATAACCCTAGAGGTGGCAGAAGGCTCCGAGGTTAAAGTCCCACGTTCCAAGACCAGGAATGGCACGGGCTTTGGGAGCTCGCTATTACTGTGCTCTTTTCACATGACAGCAATACCAAGTGGGGTTTTCTCAAGCAATATGTTTCTATTATTTAGCTCAGATTTTACTTTGTTAGAAATTCCTCTTATTGACCTATTTTACCTGATTTCTTTGCATAAATTTGTTGTACATTCTGAGTCCGGTATAGTCTATCTCATACAGGGGAGAGAGCTTTAATTCTAATCATCCCAAACACCAGTCACTGCGATGCTCTGGGAAGGGTTTCAGGCTGTGCTGTTCAGTGCTGTGCAGTTGCTCCTCTCTAATCAGGTTTCAAAGTATGGATTTCCAATAAGTGCAGCAGACTTCAGCAGCAGCGTTCGGCCAGTTTTCGGTTAATATATGAAACCATTCTTTCAAGGAACACGATGAATTTTGATCATTCCTTGCTGACTTTGTTTTCGGTGATTCTGTTTGACGTCGATCTCGAGAGACCTTTTTGGGGTAAATTTCAGTAGACATCATTATGATCAAAAAATAACATATATTTGTATTTAAAGCACATAATTAACTATTGGGATTCATATTTAAAACATCGTTTGCTAGTTTTCCTTTTCTGTAATGTCTCTCTAGTTCACATCTTTTTTTTTTTTTTGTTCCAAAGGTCTATGTTAAAAAACACTCTTTCTTCCGAAGGACACTTGCTGTATAATCCTTTGTTAGGATAACAGGACCATCTGGTCCCATCCATCTCTCTACAATTTGATGCTGGGTTAATTGCACCCTGTCAGCATGCATGATTGACACTATGTTTTCTCTCTTCACTAAGAGTAGTCTATTAACAATGCCGTTTGTCTGAATTCTAGGAGATCTTTTCACAGCTGTTTGTGTGGGACCGTATACTCTTCGTAAGTTTTGCTATCAGCCATTACAATAAAAATACATAAAAAGTAAATTAATAATAGATATTCTCAAATGTGGTGGATAGGTGCAACGCAACATATTCTTGTCTAAAATGGAATAAGCTGGTTTTGAATCAGTAAATTAGAGGGTCCGTTATTTCTTTAGCAGAACAAGAACGGGCATCTCCCTTCATCCTGTTGTTGGTGTATTGTCACTGCAGCATGCCATGAATCAATAGGCGCAATTCTTCTGACTTCAACCGAGTTATTTTAATTTATCCTAGCCCCAATTTGATCTCATGTTGTAAAATACTTAGTACGGAAAACTTCAGTTTCTCTGTAAATATAACCAACTGCATAACAGCCTGGGCAGCTGCTTAGTATACCACATGTGATCTCGCTGTCCACCTTTTAGCAAATATCATGACAGCTAGGTGTATCCTGATCAGATGTTCACTCTATTTTAATATATGGGTCTCTGTGTGTTTTGCTTTGTTTAATACAAAAGGATCCACGCTGTTTCCATGCAGCTTCGTGTGAGGTCTAACAGTAAGGCCCAAGGTGTGTTACAGGAGCTAAGTAAGGGTTCTCCTGCTCTCATGGTACCTGTTACAGCAAGTCCACTGGTGGACAACCAAGATTCACTGTTTTCCATTAAAAGAAATGGGCCAACCAATTCATAATTTTAAGGAAAGCTGTTTAACAGCTCTATCAGTTTCACAGTTCAGACTTCTGCAAGCTCCAATTTGCTATATTTAAGTCACTTGATTGAGAGATCTTCAGGTTCCATAGTCCTGACCTTTCACTGCTTTGCACTTTCTGTTGCCAATACACCCATGCCATGGGGGTTTAACTTTACAGGATAACATTTTGTGTCCGCTTACTACTTATTTTACATGTGTTGACATTAATCTAAGGAAAAGTGTGCGTCATTTTCCAAGGCATAGTTTCTATTCAGAAAATACATTTCTACTAGGACTTCACTGATCAAAACTTCTGCAGGCATAAAGTCTGGGCAGGTAAAGCAATGTGCAACAGTGAGCATGATGTTAAAAAAAATTTTGAAGAGGTCAGTTCTCTACTTGGTTGGGACTTTTACACTGGAATGCCTTCTCATTGGTGATACCAGTTTCTGCAGACCATCATTTTACTACGAATGTCATGCTTTCAGGGCTTGTTGAGAAAGGTTGGTGTGTCTTTTTCATGTCCAGTATCATCTGGTCAAAGTAAGACAGAGGCTAACTTCAGAACATCTGAAAGCTTATTAACAGCAGCCATACCCCTTACATCCAGGACAAATCCTGTGATCGCCCACCCATCAGGCTGGGGTGGGTGGGTGTCTCTAACCATGGAGCTGGAGGGATGCTCTGTAGCCCCTTGGTTAAACACGCAGCTGAAATGTGGGATACGGAAGTTCTTCCGCTTGCACAAAACGATTCCGAAAGAAGTAACTGAATGATCTCATACTTAATGTCTTTGTAAAACCACAATGCAGAGAATCTTGAACACATCCCAGCAGGTGCCAAAACACTTAGCTAACATCTGATTCGGGGAAAGTGCTTTTGTTAACAGAAAAGTGGCAGGAGAAAAAGACTTGGGGGTTATTCTGATTCAGAACAGAAAATTTTCTTACCAACTCTACTTTTCATAATTTTTGTTATTTTTTTGTGCTCTGATTCTTGTCTTCCATAACTTCAGGAGACTATTTATAGATCTCCAGATCCCAGTTCTCTGGTACATGCAGTTGAAAAATACTTCCTTATCTTCAGTGAATATTAGGCCTTTACATAACATATGTGCATATCGCTTACTTGCTCTAAATTTGGTCTCATATATTTACACTACGAAAATGTTAATCTGTGAACCATTTCATAAAAATTCTTTCCAGTATTATTGGTGGTTATTATTTATAATGTGAGAGAAGAAGAGATAGGTCAATGTCGCTTTGCACTAGATGTTAGAGCTTTTTTAAAAAAAAAAAAAACACAACCCCTTCTCCAAAGATCATTCAGTCAGGAACTCTAGTTTTGATTGTCACATCCTAACTGACAGGCTAAGTGCTGTTCCCAATTGTACTGTAACTGAGGCTGGAATGGGGCTCTTTGTTTTCCCCTTAGATGTTGGATAACTGGCATATCTCCATGTGTGAGGAGATGTGAAGACTCTGCGATATTATCAAACATCATTTCTAAAGGAAATGACAATTCTTTTTGTTACTTTCATTGGTACTTTTACATGGCAGTTGCTATAATTTAATGTAATTATATCTTTCACTGTTTTTTATTCTTCTATTGTACATACATTCATGCTTCCTCTGATGATAGTTTTCATTGCAGCTCCTGGTTTTCTTGTAGAGAAATTAACTGATTACCTTGCCGCACCTCAAGAGATACGACCCCCTAATATCCTTGCTGGATATTTTTCTGTCTCAGGCTTCTCATTGATGAAGCAATAAGATGCCCTAAACATTTCTATTCATACTAACTCTGTCCTGTAACATATTTTGCAATTGTCATGAGAATAGTAGTTCATTGAATTAATCTTGTTCCTAGTCATCAAATTATTATAACTTAGTTTCAGCAAATACAGTAGCTACTCAAAAAACACATTACTTTGTAGAGCGGGTTGAAATATTGTGCACATACAGCAAATGCGACAAAATTTGCCACTTCACTGGGTTTGTGAAAAGGGAGAAAAGGAGAAAGAAATCCCCCCCTTTTTTTCTGCTGTAATATCACTAATTGCCTCATTAGCAAAAGGCCATTCCATCAACAAAAATGTGCTTTTTGTACATTTTATGCAAGTGACCTTGAAAGTTATATATGAAACAGAGGTTTTGCTGCACTTATTTTGGACCAAAAAAAGGCAAATACCTGATGATGCAAAAGACAGCGGAGAAGAAATACTTCTAGCTTCAGGCTGGAGAGAGCAGCCCCGCGCCCTGGGCAGCAGCAGCACTGGCTGTGCCCCTCAGCTTTGCTTAAATTCCTCATCTCTGTGTCCTTGAGCAAGTCTGTTCAGGCTCTTATAACCCTGCTCCCCACTCCTGTATTCTGCCTACCATGTTAAGTTACATTAGGAGATCTTAGGGGCACAAAACTGTCTTTTATTATGTTTTGTATCTCGCTTTGTAAAATTTATTTGAAGTGTCTGGTGGAGTCTATACAGGTACGATAACGTGTGAAGTAGCATAATATTGCATGAGTCAAGGTATGTTGATTCATACTCACTGAAGAACTGTCCATCACCATGAATTTCTGTCTATGGGAACTATTCTCTTTCCTGATTTCTGCAGTATGATTATGGAATACAGTGTCAGAAGCAGTGGCAGCCTACTGAGTAAAACACAGCTCATTGCAATGTAACACACAAAGTTCTCCCAATTCCACAGACATTTCCAGGTCCTCTGCCTCGTGTTTTGATGCAAGGTCATTTTCACTCACGTCCACCACTACACGGTAGTGAGAAATGTAGCCATAAAAGATGTGATCATAATGTAATTCATACCTACCTGGCAGAAAATAAATTAATATTTCATTTTATTATGCCACATATTGTAATACCAGATACTGTGAAAAGAAGCAGATGAGTCAAAGACAAAGATGGAGACTGTGGATGTTTCTGCAGTACAACTGAGAATATAGTTATTTGCTACTGTGGGTACGTCATGAATACCTGGTAGACTGCAAAATTAATACTCTGCTAACTTAGTTCTCTTCATTTTGTGCTTCAGCAGCTTAAACAGGTTCCGTTCTTGAAATCATAAGCCACATACTGACTGAATCCTAGTGATATACCTTTATTACATTGTCAGAAGTTGACATATTTGATCCTGTCTATGGCAAACAACCGCACCTAGCGCTAGGCTACTCTGTCGTATTCTTCTCATTCCCATGTACAGAAAACCCTTTCTGGGAGTTGCAGTTGGGATTATTTTCTTCAGATGAGACAGGTAAAGAAAATCCCTATGTTTTTATGAACCAATATAGGCTTATTGGCTAAGAAATAAAAGCTCAGAAATCACTGCCCCCAACCAGAAGAGAAAATATGAAATATTCTTAGGTCATTTACTATGAAGTCTAAAGCTACCCACCAAAATTTGGAGCAGGGTCTAACTTAATTGTACTATAAGCAAAACCGTGACTGCATTGAAATCAATGGTAAAAACATCCTTCTGATGGGATCAAAGCCAGAATTCCATTGTTGTTTCTGATACTGATGAAAATAGTGTTTCAGAATTGAGCACCAAGAGAAGACGAATGGTCTCTTCATCTGCCTTACAGGAGAACTGATCACCAGGATAGTTAAGCCTCATAGAGATGTGTGTTTGTAGCCACATCCAAATCGGTACTCTCCGGAAAGCTAACAATGATTAGCTAAAATTGCAAATTTAGATCTGTTTTGTAAAATAGTTTACTTTTCTGAAGTTTCCAATGCAGATAGAATCCAGGTGGTTGGGGGGTGGGGGTGGGGGGGGTGTCTTATAATTTCATACCAAACTCATGGGATCAGACTTTGCTCTTGCGAACTCTAGAATTTCAACTTAGGGGCTCACGCTTCCTACTGTTCACAGGCTCGTGAGCTGGCTTTTCTCAGTAGGTAAACCCAAGGAGAAAGCATCCAAGGAAGGAACGACCAGCTTATGCTCAAGTTTGGTCTCTACAGACCCAGGCTGACCCAGTTGGCTTGTGAGTCTGAATTAAATCAGAGCTAACAAAACCAGAGGAGAGGTAGCGAGTTACTGGTGGGGAAATTCAGAATAGTTCTGTCAGTGCTAATGAAGACACTCCAAGCACACAGCAGCAGAAAGCCCAGCAATTCAATTTGTTGTTGCTTCTGCATGCGAGGGTTTAAAAAGCAATCAAGTAGCAGGGATCCTCACTGGCTTCTCTCCCCTCCTTAAACAAGTACGAGGTGCCCCTACCTGTGCTTCCTTTCCTACACAAAGCCAAAATGTGCTTTTATTCATGGAAATCAAACAAAGCGATGTAGCAGTGAGTAAAAGAGTGTAGGCACTAAAACATAGCTTATGGGATCATGCATTCCTACACTAAAAATTTCTATGTAAGAGTATTTAGCGATAGATGCAGCTTATAACAACATGCATGTTTTTTTTTGTTCCCAAGTCCAAAGACTGTGAGGTTTCACTTTTCAAGACACAGTCATTTTTACAGTGCACTCTCATACTGTCAGAGTTGCCGGGGAAGAAATTCAGTCAGCCATTAAAAGGTGGGAAAGCATCCTGCTGTTATGTATATGAGAGCAGGGCTTTGTCTTGTCACATGTCAGATACGCAGCAGTAGAGGGAGAGAAAGTCGTATTGGTAGACGATGGAGTTTGCAAGATGTCCTCCAAACCTTAATTATTGGAATGTGTCCTGGGATAAGTGATGCTGTCATTTGAACCCTGATTAGTTCAGAGGCAGGGTGGATGCAAGAGGGAGGAAACATAATGTCAGACTGGTTAATTAGCAAGCAAGCAAGAGCAACCCAAATTGTACAATCTGATGAGCAATTTGTCGCCCACTAATTTTAAATGAGAAATGTGGTATCACTTTGCATTTCCTTTAGATTTTACTTTTTTAGATCTCTTTATACGTGAGCTAACTTTGTGACTCCTCTGTTGAATAAGTGTTAGTGTGCTTACTACTAGGTGAGATATACTCGGGACTGAGAAGAGTAAGTGACATGTCCAGAGGTTACACATCAAGATCACTGGCAAAAAACCTATGAGTCTGAACTGGCAGCCATGTACTTTAACCTGGTTTAGAAATAAGAAAATATGGTGCAGAAAAATTAGAGAGGTGGAGAAGAAAGTAGAATTCAAGGTCAGAACGTTTTGTCTGTTGATTATACTTCCCGCAGCACGTCCAAGGTTTCCGTTCATTTAGCATTCTTAGTTGGCACACAAAGTTTTAGGGCATGAGCTTGGGGTAAATATATTTTGTGCTGGTTTGGTGAGACAAAAGCTACTGAAAGCTGATTTAAACGAGCAAGTGGGAGTTTCTAACTGCACACAGATATTCTTCAGTGACATGGTGCTGCCAAATGGCTTCTCTACCACCCCTTCTCTCAGCATGGGGAGTCTGCACGGGGGAAGCCAGCACCAATGTCCCGCTGCACCGTGCAGGTCAGGAACAACCACACAGAACGGAAAGTAATTTTATTACTGTAGGGACAAGCCTGGGTCAAAATCAGAAACATGCTAAGCGTTCTTCCTTCCACCTTTAAATTCCTGGGCTGCGTCTCAGACATTGCTTAGGACCATTTGTGAAAGCTGAACTTCTAATATACCTGTGAGCCATTCTTCCTGACATTAATTATTTGAACAATTCTTGATACTAGTTATTTGAACGTCTCACAAAAGCAAACCCAGCTCTCAGCAGACTGCCATTTCTTTGTAAATGCTCAGTAAACATTACCCTTTAAAACAGAGAAGGGTAATCATCCAAACATGCAACTTAGAAGGTGTTGAGCCAAAAAAAGCAAAATCATTTCTTATTGTTCTTTTACAACGGGAAGATTTTCTTTAGCCTTTGAAAAGTACAGAGTACTTAGCATTTCCTGGATCACTTTTGAAGACTTGCAGCTTCTGAAGGAGTCCTTGAGTGATCTTACGAACGAGCAGTGCTTTAAAGCATCATATCAAGCTTTTCTAATAGTGTCTTCAAGATGTCTATTACATTTAAAGTCTGAAGAAGGGCTTGTCTTTCAGAAGGTTTGTCTGTCTTTTGGCAGTCTAATCAGTTGATCTAATAAAGGGTATTACCTCTACCTACAAACTGCATATTTCTTGTATCTTTGGAGCATTACAACCAAAATGTTGTTACTATTACCACCATAATAGGTGCATATGGGCACCAATAACTGTTTCCAGGACATGATAAAAATTACCAGTTGAATGATTCCTCTCTTTAAAGAAAAGGAAGGGGAAAAAATATTTTTAATTCTGAAACAACATATGTCTTAAGGGTAAAGATTTCCCATAAGTCCCCTACTGGTTCTTATAGGATTCAGGGATTGTGAACTGCCCTGAACCCTCCTGCTTTGTCCTTGTGGTACCTAACAGTCTGCTGCTTTTTGTCATTTGTTGATGCTTGTTATTGATAAGTATTTCGCAGCGCAGAGTTTATAGCAGGTGTGAAGCAGACGCTTTGTGGGTCTTCTGGATTAAAGATCTGTCATGGATGCCTGCGGGTCTTGACCCTTCAGTAGTCCTTTCCTTTCCTTATCAGTGTAACTCAGGATGTGACAGTGACATCTGGGCAGGGAGGGACATTTAGGAAGCCCCTCTTTGCATTTATAAAGCTTTAGAGACTTATATATTCAGAGCCCCTGCGTGAACTCAGCTGAACCCAAAAAACAACATTCAGTGTTGTAGGGATCTTGGCCAACAGGTTTCTGTGACATTCCCAGCACATTTTCCAGCGGGAAATATATGGGTCCCCACTACAGCTTGTTCTCCAGCATAGTAATGAAATGCAGAGTATCTTGTGAGTGATTTATAATAGTCATAGGGTAACTTTTGTTTTTCTTTCAATCATTTTTAACCTGGTGCTGTATACAAAATGATTACATGTCTAATATAATGCTAGGTCAAGC
This sequence comes from Ibycter americanus, assembly GCA_035590275.1. Classification (NCBI taxonomy): domain Eukaryota; kingdom Metazoa; phylum Chordata; class Aves; order Falconiformes; family Falconidae; genus Ibycter; species Ibycter americanus. The sequence goes on along the minus strand of JAVJGI010000002.1, from coordinate 8,729,819 downwards.
TCTGCACACACATGGAATGTAAACATACAGAAGTAATCTGGAATATGAGAGATGGATAAATTCAAAAATTATATATATAACAAGATGAGGGAGAGCGGAAGGAATTTCTTTCCCTAAATCATCCTAAGTTTCTTTGTCTTATCCTAAATCCTTCAACAGACTTTGCCTCCGATGTCAGACTAATTTCACTCCAGAACAAATAACATTTTGTAAAATTTTGTCTTAGATTTCAGGTACTGAAATCAAGATGTTACGAGTAAAATCAAGCTGAACTTAACCATCACCTAAATGATTGAAAGTTAAGTCATAAACATTAGGATCTCAGCTAGTAAAACTGAGTTTTCAGGGGTTTTAATGTTGCTCTCCATTCTAAATTTAAACCTAGGCTGGATACATATACACCTCTAGGTTGTCTGTCCCGAGACAGCCCCACTGGAGCTCTCCCTCGCTTGGTCCATGATGGTAATGGAGGCTGTGGACGTCTGTCAGGTGGTTAAACGTGTCTCACCTCAGATACTAGTCCTGCAGCAATTCTGCTATGTTGAAAGTGGACTATTTATCATGCCATCCCACTGGCTTTATTTTTGAAGAGAGAAAATATGACATGGTCAGATTTAACTTGATACAATGCTGCACAATTGCTTCTGATTGTTTTAAGTTATTTCAAGTCAGTTGCTTATTATCATTTTGGCTAACAAATATTGACACATCAGTATTCCACCCATGGCTGAACTGACATGAGCATATAAATACGATGCTAAGCAAGCTGGCAAGTACCTTTTGTTCACAGCTACTCAAATTAAAGACAGGTACTTTGGTGTGTCTTCAACCAGAAACAAACTGTGAAAATTCATTTCCCAGTGCTGTTTGGGTATTTTTGTAACTCACTATGATCACACTGCATATGCAGATAGAAGTTAAAAATAAGCTTTTCAACTCTTGCTTGTTTACACAATATTAGAAGCACTTTATAAAAGTGGATGTTAATTAATGCTGTATTTTAATGGCATTCCTGTGAATTTCTAAGTACGTTCTGGAGAGACTTTCAAATATAATTTACTTTCAAAACAATTGGGATTATCATGATCAAAATAATTCAAATACTACTTTTTGATTTCTACTACCTTTACCATGAAATTGGTTTTGCTTAGATGTCTCACACATACAGAAAAGGGAAAAAAAATATTTTTTTTTCTTAAATTTTTTCAGAAGTGATTTTTAAATAGACTTTCCTCTCCATTTCAAGCTACTCATTTTCAAAGAGAGCTAGGGAGGCATTAAGTTTTCAAAGAGGTTAGTTATAAATTTGTGCTTATGAAAAAGGTAGTTATATATTTAATTTTCTATTTAAGGTATCTTGCACGCACCCAGCTGTCAGCCAACCAGACTCATGCAGTCATAGGAGCTGTACAAACTTTAAGCACAGCAGCATTTACAAAGATGTTCTCCAGAGAGATGCACTTTTTGATAACCCTACCTAAAACATTTAGAAGAAGATATGATGTTTTCAGTGGAATTCCTTCAAGTTGTGGAAATTATTTGTTATGCAAACTATGGTGTGAACTTTCCTGATTTAGCACGTTATTTCGTAGGATTGAGTGGAGAGCTCTCCAGTGCGAAGTGTTAAATTATGATCTGCAGAATAACAGGACCATACGCTGCTCAGAAGAGTGAATGTGTAGGGCTACGCCATATGCTGTGTCTAAGGGAAGGGTAGAAGCGTGGCTTTATGCTCTCTTAAACCCAGCTTTAGGGCAATCACGGAGATCCCCCAGATGCCGAATGCCTTTGGCCGATGTCTTCGTGCTCTCAATTCCACTGCGAAGCAAGAGCAGGTGTAATGGGGCAATTTGCTCAGGCATTTTGAGAAAGTCCTGTAGTTAGTAAGTCAGTTAAATTGTTTCTTGCTAATAATAGAAAGAACTTGGTCAGAATACATAATGACCTTAAACTCACTTGACTTTGCTGTATGTGTTAACTACACTTCTGTATTTTTCTATACTTACAATTTCTGGATTGGGCTGAAGCCAAAAAAGCCAAAATATTTTGAATTCATTTGTATTTGTGGTCATCTTCTTACCAAAGCACATTAGAAATATTAGCAACAATGTCTTTTCTCACAAGATTTTTGTCTCTTACACAAAGAAATGCTCAGATAAGCAGCCGTGCTCTTGGGACCACATCTGAACAGGCTGCACAGCCAGGCACAAGCTGCGATCTAAACAATTGCCTAACTATGTAAAGTTTAGATCTTGAGCTGAGCTTACAGTTTTCATCTCGACGAGCCACAACAGACTGGAACCAAAATCCTTCACCCAAATGTCTTTGAACTTCTGGAAGGTTGCAGGCAGATGAGATTACAGGCTTTTTGGTTTGGACCCACCTCTCTTTCTCCGTATTATTTTTAGGGGTGATTTTCAATGTTTTTAGTCAATACCAAAGAGACAGTCCCGCTGTTTAACAGCTTCTGATAATTCTCTCTAGGTTTAAAGGGTATGTGCCCAGTGTTTGTTTGGCTTAGGGAAAAGGAATATCTAAACTGTGCATCAAGGGCAGGGAACAGCAAACATTTCTGCTGCCACATCTATCTGAAACGCCAAGAGAATATCTTGTCCAGACACAGAAATTATTAAACTTTCTTTTTAAAGAAAGCATAGGAAATGCTTCCTTTATCATCTATCTATTAATTAGAAAAGGAGGTATGGCTTTCAAGTCTCCCTTTGACTCCTTAAGTGAAACAGAAGGCTCACAACAGAACTTTTTAACCAGTCCATGTAATTGTCAAAACACGAGGAGGGGAAGGGGACATGTCAGATGAAGTAAATACAAAGGGTGAAGCAGCGTAGTCGAAAGTTATTATGAAATGGTATGCTCTGTGCAAAAATGATTGCAAATGCAGAGACAATAAAACTCGAAACATGTTAAAATCCAGCACAGTTACACATCTGAGTTTCCGTTTATTATGGTTCACTATTTTAAAATGGATCCTGAGTCATAAACATGGCTGCCAGGAGGTCCACCTGGGTCCCATGAAAAAAGATAATAAATACCCCTCCCTGACTTTCTTCTGTCATATTGCAGATATTGCAGTGATTGCTTTGGGGCTTTCAACCAGGGCCCTAGGAACCGTGTCCCCTGTGCTTTCCTCTCTCCATAAGTCGTGGTTATAAAACATTTTCATCTGTGCTCTGTATCAGAAAGCATCTGCATTTTATTATATTTCATCTTTGTGCCAAGAAAGGAATATGTTTTGGAACTTCCGAGCACCATCATATAATTTTCATTAATAAAAGGAGGAGGGAAGTACCATCATCCAGAACTTGAAATGACCTTAGAAGGGGACCCGTGCAAAACTGCACAGAAACAAAAGATCTGGACTAGCAGGGCTCAGGTTATCCGAGGTGGAAGTTCCTCGGATGCTACGCCAATAATGAACAATCAATGCCAACGCTTTAATATTACAAAATGAAGGGGGTGAAAAAAAAAAATTACACTGATTACTCATAGAACATAAAATACTGATATTCTGTAGTAGCCATATATCAGCTCCGCTCAAGTATGTTCAGCAGTATAACTAAAACGAGCCGTGGCTGTCTGTTTTTGAAAAACCTTGCAGGAGAAAGAAAAGCCTTTAAAGCATTTCTTATTATCATTTATTTCTAGAATAATCTGTGCCAGAATTTTCCACTGTCAGCAAAGAGAAGGCTGAACCAGCCTTTTTTTTTATCCTCTTTTTTTTTTTTTTTTTGGCAGAAAACACTGTGATAGTGCAGCCACAAAACTAAGGAATTCCCTGGCCTTTCACGGATGTTGGCAAGGCATTAATAACACCTTGCTCTCTCCTCATCTCATCCTTGCATTTGTTTTTTTAGTAGTATAAAGTGCATCAACATGTGCTGGCAAGTATCCGGTGGCCCGTATGGAGGAGATGTTCTCTCCAGTTACAGAGCTCGATGCCGTCGGAAAGGCTGTTCGCGATACAGAAGAGTGAGCTCAGCCCAACCAGTCCCTCCCTGTCCTGTTTTGTGGTGACATCTATTTTCTTTGTGAATTTAGGAGATCATTTAATCTACCTCAGTTTCCCAATGTATAAATATTATTGGTCTCCATGAGACCATAATTAGGGCAAAGAGGTCAATCAGAGCTCTAAGCTGAGAAGTGCTTTGCAAGTGCAAATTATTTTTCTGACATGGACTTTTCTGCAAAGTTATGTAGCTAATATTTCAGCTTTTTTTCCTCCCCCCCCCCCCATTTTAAATTGTTATCTTGAAAATGCACAATAGCAAATTTTTACCAACTTTAGCCAATCAGGATCAGCCCTCCCAGATAATGTAAATACAATTAGTTGATTTAAAGCACATTTCATGTTATGCTTATCTGCTAAGTGTTTCAGTTATGGCGTTCATACAGAATGAGTCACTCATACATATTCCTCAAGGAAGACCCAAAAGATGGAAGGAAAATACAGCCTGAGGAAAAAGTCTATAAAGATTTCTCGCTTTTCTAATCCCTTCTCTCTAATGTTTCTTTGTAAATTTGTCAGATGGGAATGAAATTGCCTCATAACTCTCCAGACGTGAAGAGCATCACTGCACAAAATTACGTACTTGTCAAAGCAAGGGGAAATTTATGTTGGTGTTCCTGAGATGTGATTTTATTCAGTCTATTTCCTTTGTGCACATCATAGCAACCAGAAAGACAAAAACAACTAGTTTATGTATATCTTCTCTTTTTTTTCCCCCCCTTTTTTTCACCTCTGGTGAATTTTTTAGCTTCTATTTTTCCCTTCTGTTTTCTTATCACCCCCCCCTCCTTCCTTTTATCTACTGCTTATTGCTAGTGACAGTAAACTTCCATCCAACAACGCTGTGATGAGAGCAGCTATGATTCTACCAGCACCAGGCAGTTCAGACAAGTGCTACAGTAATTTCCCTACGGAGCACGGAGAAAGGTGTGGCTTCTCTCCTGGTTAGGAAAGATGTTGGTTTAGAAAACCTGCAACTTTTCTTACTGGCAATCAAATTATTATTTAGATTAGTACTTTGCATTATATTTTAGTATTGTAATTTAAACTCTGTGCATTTTCACTCCAAAGATTCTGCAGTAACCATAATGGTTAAACTTACAGAAAACTTCTTCCAACAATACCTAAGTCCAGGTTCTTTGTGCTATGTTGAAGAATATAGTTCTCGGGTTTTGTGCAGTATTTCTTCCTTTAGTTTAAAGCTCTGTTATTAAATGAATTCTAAAGCATTAGGTACATAAACTCCTCTGAATTTCAGCTACTCCGGGCCGTGACCTTCTCAGACATTTAAAAAATTTCAGCTTTTTAATCCTCCTATTTGTGTTTCTCCAAAACACCTAAGATGGTTTTTAAACCAGTATTAATGGGGAGGGGAAAAAAAAAAAAGCCAACAAAAACAAGCTCTTCAAAGCATTATTCATGACGGATCTGTTAACCTCTTCTAAGCAACTGGGATAACTCATCTCACCCAACAGGGCCAACAGGCATAGGATGACAGAGATACAGATCAACCTATACTTCATCTTACCTGTCCTAAGTACAGGCCAGGGCTTCCCCCCTCTCACGTGCACCTATCTATTTCCATCAACTATCAAGCGGGGGGTCTAGATGACCAACGTAGCCTGGACATCTTTCAGGTGAGATGAATCTGGATGCAGGTGCCCAGCCAGCTTGGTTTATTTTACTCCATGTCACTCTCCTGGGCTTGTGTTAGATCAGATGCCCCTCTATCCATATTTCAGGAAGAGTCAAGCTCTGGTTTCACCTTAATTAAATAACAAACATAGTTTGGCTCTTACAATCTGGCCATATATGAAGCCTTGTATAACTGAAGGCGAACCTAAGTTAATAAAAGCAAATGCCTCCACCTCTTTCACCTCCGCCCCCCCTTTGGAAATTGATGCTTATGTCCCTACATATATTTAAAACTACCTATATTCTGAGAGTGCTACAAGGGTAAACTTCAGTTTGCTCACATACCAAGACATGTTGTGTATTTACAAGTAAAAGAAATATTCTCAAAATGATGAATGTGATGATACAAGAGTAGGTGATATGCTGAGGATGTCATGATTTTGCAAGGCAATGTTAGGAAAAAATGATTTAACTGGATGTTAAGTTTTCTGGGAGATGGACTGTGAGGTTATTCATTATCTAGCAAAACAGACTCCTAATGTATGCTTCTAAGTGCCGTTACAGTATAAAAAAATCATAGGTACTAAAGCCCAACTTGGCTCTGTCCCTGCTAAGAAAGTATATGTAAAAATGTATTTGAACTAGTTCTCAAACTGGTTTTAAGCTGCAAAATCCTCCTTATGTATCCATCACCAATTCCTGCATGAAAAACACCAGGAGGCTATAGATAAGGCAAAAGTCTGTGCAGATCCTCGTAATCAAACATCCTGTCTCTTTTTATATTACTAGGCTCTACAGCTTTTTGTATGACCTTCCAAATACTACCCTTATGCAGTCAAAACCAATCTCTCATTGTATACGATCTCCAAAAATAAATACATGTTGTAGTATAGGGAGTGATAAAAGGAAAGGTAGTGCCTGCCCCCTTCATTACCACCGCTAAGGAACACATCCAGGCTACTACTAGCAGCAAAATAATTCACAGCTGAGAACAGTCAATCACGGAGTGTATACCGGGACAGAGATGCTTTATGCTACCTGTTGGACAAAAAGATGAGTGTATTTCTTTTGCCTTCATCATGCTCTGGTCCTATAAGTGTCTGTGTGTGAAACGGTCCTTGAAGTCAATGAGCCCTTAATGCTGTTGGTTAATATTAGATATCTATCAGCATTTTACCTTAGTGATGGTGTAAAATACTGGCTTCGAACAAGGAAGAAGAGTTCCTGGAGTCACCCCAATGACTTCTTAAAGCAGTTTTCCCTGCGGTATATGGGGTATAAAATTATGGCGGTATTGATGGAGCTGGGAGGCTGGTCCTAGCAGCCTTGATCAGGGGCCTGGAGATCCCTGCAAAAAGCAGCAAAGTAAATGCCAACCCACATATTGTAAAGTAACAAGAAGAATTTTTATTATTGCTTTTTTTCCCTTTTGTATTTTCCTTACCATTTTGATCAGATGTACATTGTTTATAACCCCTAGTTTACTGGCCCCAAATATCATTACAGCGCCTGCACTATGATATATGTTTGGTTGTTACCCTTTTAATGGATAAAAAAAGATTTAAGTACTTCATTCTGTTGCATTTTGACAGCTGTTAGCCATCATTTTTCCATTCACCTGCATTTAGCAATCCCATAAAGGGAGGCAATCTTAGAACTAACAAGAGCTGGGCACTGCAAGGTGATAATTCTGTATCACTTTGGCCTATAAATACCTGACAGGCTTTGCGCTGAGTCAGCAGTCTGTAACAAAGTGGCAGCCATGCCCTTTTATCTGTGTGAGTGTTTCACAGCAATTGGACTATCAGCCCCTGCAGTGAAAATCCATAGTATCGATCAGGCTATTTCTCCACTGTAATTCTTTTGTAGGAAATCCCTGATGACAAATTTTATCTGCACCACTTTTTGATTGCTGGTTTGATGTAAGCGATCTCCAAGGGCAGAGTTAAGCTCCTGGCCGTTCCACATTATCAAGCACTAGCTTTATTTACTGAAACTACAGTTGTGGTCACCAACAAAAATAAAAAAAGAAAGAGAGAGAGAGAGAGAAAGGAGGAGGCGGAGGAGGCTGAAAATTAAGAGCAAAATAATATTTCAAAATGCAGGAGCAAGGGGGGAAAAAACAGTTGCATCAGCTACTTGATTCTTAAGTGTAAGTTATAAAAGCATGGACTGCATTTATAAACACACAGATAGTAGAAATATGCTTTGATGAAAACGTCTACATGATGTAGGGCTGTATCTGAAAAGCGGAGTGGGTTTGGACCTGGTCCTGCAAGCTCTCGTGCATCTGAATGATCTCGCGGGTCCCCCTAGCACTGCCCTGCTGGGAAAGGACGATGCACATCACTAAGCAGAAAGAATTTGATTTCATCCTATTTCCAAACTGATAAATATTCCTTCTGAGGTGCTTCACATGTACTTACTGCAGTACGTCTCAGGCCACACAAGGGCTTGCTGTGTGATAAGACCAGGTTTTTTCTGTAGTCTCGAGGGCTGCAGAGCTGCGGTCTGTTCAGACACACATTCAGAAGACCAGATGCTCATGAAAAGCTTATATCTACAAACCTCTGGTTTAAATGTATTCTCAGTAGAAACTTGTATTGGTGATACCACCCTGTGGATTAGTTTAGGCTCTTTAGTCTACAGATTTAACTTGAAAATCCTACAAAAAGAAGTTCAGGAATTTCTGGTCTATGTGAGCTGAGTAAGACTGAGAAGCATCAGATATTGTAGAACGCAGAAATGCTGTTAATGCGAGTTCAATTTTTTTTTCTCTTTTTGATTTAAATGTGGGTTATTGTCTCAGCAGAGTTATTACGTATTATCCCTTGGACACCCTCAGTTTCTAATCGCTCAGTTCCTGATGAATGAACCCTTTACTCCTGTACCCTTAGGGAAGTTTTCTCACCGACAGTTGTTGCCGTAGTAGATTGGTGTTAATATGACTTTGCAGAGATGTTTTCTTTTTACCCAAGCAAAGCAGTATGAAACAGTGAAACGGTGCCTTATGTTTTTATTTAGAGCACTGAGTCACTGACGTATCCCAAACATGGCACGTGCAGTACGGAACTGCTTAGGAAAATAGTCTACCTCTGGTTTGTTTTTTCACCCAAAACATGTTAAGCACAAAGCTAAAAATGTCTTGCATAGTAATGAGTTCTCCATCGAGAAAATATCTGTTTGTATAGCTGGACTCCTGCATACAACTGTCACTCTACCAAAATGCAGTTGCCTAGTAAACATGTATCTGGATATATGTTTGCTGAGAAACATATATTGGATTAGGCATGGAGCCAGGCCAATTTCATGACTACACCTTTGGAAAATTGTCTGATTAATACTGAGAGGAAGAATTGTATGTAAAGGGAATAGTAAAGATTACCCACAAAAATGGATTTTCAGCAGATAATGTGAAATACTTTGTCCATTTGGAACCCTATCCACTTTAATCATTTTCTTCAGCAATAGCTCGGATAAAATAAATACCAGGTAAGTATTGAGAGTAATTGGGATTATTTGGGAGAAACTATTTTGGCTTTTCATATGGTTGAGCACATTGAAAGTCTGAATAAATTCAAAATTTCAGTAGGTTTGATTCATAAAAGTAGAATCATAAAACCCAGAGAGAGACAATAAGATTTTCAGGGGGAGCTGAATGAATTTCAAAATCAATGAAATCCTTTATTTAAGTTTTACGGAGTACATATCTCTGTCCAAGATTTTTGACATAATATAGTGAACAAAATTCAAAGCACACTGTTTCGCCCAAAGTCTGTTATTATTACTGAATTATCATAAATCCCAAATACATTGCACAACACTTTCCTCTAAATTATCATCGGGTAATCATTCATCCTTCTCTATACCCATGAATGTAATTTTGCCCTGTGCTTGAAAGGTTAGTATATCTGTGACTGGATTAACCAATGTAAGATCTAATTCATTAATTACTGGTTCGGTTTATGTTCAACCTTGTTTTATAATAAGGCATTTCAAGTGCAGTTGCCTCCGGTACCAAAGAGAGGGGAAAGCATCTTGGGTAGTGCCTAACAGGCTAATGCCAACTTCGATATGTCGATGACATATTTGAAAAAGTATGTGACATGGATTGTTTATAAATTATTTGGATTTATTTATTTGATATTTTATCTTTATTTATTCCTGATCAAAAGTACTAAATCGACATCAATAGAGACTCCTTTTGTGTGTGTGTGGTATAGACAGGTGTTCACTTGATGCTACATTAAGACCACCAACCCATGTCACTTAAACTACTGAAGAGCCATCAAGTAATAATGACTTCCAATTACTACTAACCTGAGCTAGAGTTGAACCAGTGACCTTGAAATACTCTGTATCCCATTAACAGTTCCCTAAGCTGTCCAGTCCCATGGTGTTTGATTGTTCTGAATACAACAAAAGAGCTTTCCTTCATTTTTCTTTATTTCATTTTTTAAAAATGCTTAAAATTAGGGGTGGATAGGTATCGAAATACTCAATTTACAGATTCTCTGTATCTCTAATGCCACGTCTAGAGGAACAGCTTTCATTTTCACTAAGAATACCTCCCGCTGAAATGAAATTCTCTTTTCTCAGTCCTTGATGCCTTGTCTGTCACTGACGTATTTTGCACACCTAGATCTCAAGAATCAGTAAAAGCTGCCACACTTCTGCTTTGCATTACATTACAGCATGGTCTCAGACTCTTATGATGAATCCTGGTATATTCTCTCTGTCTTGGGAGGATGTTAAGAGCTGACCAGACGATAAGAAGTGAGCAATTAAACGCTGGTTTCTGTTTGTGGAATACCCCTCATTAGATTTTCTATATTCATTAGATAAAATTTTTTCCCCCATTTTTTTATCTATGCTCAGAAACGGGTACTCGAATATTTGATATTGTCACCAAATCAAGTACCGTGCTAGACTGTTAGATACCAGCACTGATGCATCCTGTGCCACAGCAAGTGCTTGCAGGGAGGGAGAGGGCGGTGGGCCGCCGGGGAGGGGGGCTGCAGGCTCGCCTCTTGGCGTGGTTTAGCCTCGGCTTGTGTGTTCAAATAGCTGACGTGCTAATGGTAGAAGCAAGGTACGATACCTTTGTGCTTGCACGTTAAAAAACAAACAAGTTCTGTAGCACCCCCCCAGCTGTAAGGATTTGCCAATTCGTTTGCACTTTTACGATGTAAAATAGGTTCAGCTGCAGCACTTTGGTGTACCTTTGTGACACCTTCTGCAAAGAAAAGGTGTCAGATCATTATGGTTTGTAACCCACCACCTGCCTGTCTCATAGCCGCATTAAGAGATCCAGTGACATTGCTGGAAAATTTCATCCTAACTTCTCCAGATTTCTGGTGCTTTGGGGCAAATTCAGTGTTTTCATTAACATTTAAGATAAATCTGGAAAGAGCACAGACATTAATGCAGATTACAGGCCAGAAATGCTAAGCAGTAACAGCTTCCTTTGATCTACTGAGATACGTCAGTTGTAAATATTTTTGCATTTCTGAAAATCAGTACTGTGTAACCCTTGTCCAGATAAACGGGGAATTTAGCTGTAAAAATCCTGGTAACTCCTGCTCTGTCGAGCACATATATCTTAGAGTCCTTTCCCAAACCCTGCGGTTTGGGTCTGATTCTGGGCTGATACAGAAGAAGACCCATTTTGATGGGGATGAGCAGAGCAACACACCCCGCGCAGCCAAGGTGACGGTGGGCTGGGGCAAGCACGTCCCCCTTTGAGGGACTCATTTCAGAAGATGTTTGCATCTCAAACTACCATGGTCTCCTTTAGAAGATGTACCAGCAGCACGTGCCCTCTTTTAAAACAGAGGAGGAGGCAGGAGGATCTGTCTTTTACACAATAACTCCTCCTGAGAGTACTTGCCTGGCAAGTAGCAGACCGGAGCTGAGCAGCTTTGACATAGGGAATCGAAACGCTCCAGGCCCCCCTGGTAGAAGTATGGCCTCCCCCCTCAAACTTTAGATTATTTTGCATAGAATAAGGACAATTTCCAGTTTTCCTGCTGAAGTTGTGCTGCTGTGCAGAAAAAACCCAGACTTACAACAATGCCAGAAAGAGACCTACTGGGAGTTTCACAGGTGGGTACACACCTTGGGGAAGGACCTGCTGAGGGTTTGGGGTCCCTCTGCCAAGAACCGTTTTATCCAGTAGTTCTCTGCTGTGAAATGTCAAACCGTTCTTTGGCAATAATCATCAGGATAATTGGCAATAATCATCAGGATAAAAAAGAAGGCACGTGCTTTCTTTGTCCACAGCCTTCCATCCCCATCTCCCCTTTTAGGCAAGTGATGCTTAAGATGAAAATTGCCTTTTCTTTCTCAGTCAGATACTGTATCTGGTTGTAACAGCACTTTCCAACAGAAGGGAATTAAACCTGGATCCCCGACCTCCACCCGAGCGTTCCCACCCTGTGATCCCAGTGTGCACCAGTGCTGTTAGCCAGCTTCAAAAGGAAGAGCGTAAGCCCTTCTCTCCTGTACCAAAAGAGGTCAGGAGATGGTTTTGGACAGTGGATCCTGAGCAGGAAAAGACAGGAACATTATTCTTAAGGGCAGGATTTAAGACTCAGCCATGTCTTTATTATTTCCTCATTCGCTAGACTTAGGCTTCTGCTTTTCCACTGTGGTACTGGGTTTGGCCCTATTCTCGGGGGCCTCGTTCACCCCATATACTTTATAGTATGTTTAAGTGCCTAAGTGTTATATGATTTTACTAGAATAGTCTCAATTTAGGCTTGAAAATTGAATCCTTTCTTTACAAGGACTTTAAGATCAGCAATGTAAAATACAAGGCTCAATACACGGGAAATTATTCATGCTGGAATTTAGAGCAGAGAGATGCTGCTCACGCGCAGGTCTCTGATTTACCCCTGAAGAATGAAACAACTCTATTGCGAACAGCATTTGGGAAGTAAGATGTTTCCTTCCCTGCTCCAAACTTGTCATCTTGATGGTGTTCCTGGCTGCACGTAACCTTTGACTACAATTTTAATATGTGACAGCAAGGTAGATCCAGTTTGGCCAGGTCTAAATAAATACACTCTCAAAGGCAGTCAGCATTCGTTCACGTTGTTTTACCCTGGCAGTTTGTATCAGAGAAAACTATTCCTTTAAGCACAAGGGTACTTCTCTGGGGCAAAACACGGCTATAGTAAATGTATCTTCCAATGAAATTACGATGAGTTAGTGAGGTTTTCCCCTTTAACACATGGATGATATTAATTATAATTGTAAACGGTATGTCAGGTTTCATCAGACCTGTCTTCTACCATCAAACAAAAATAGTCTAATGTCAAATTACTGAAGTCTCCCAGCTGCTGGAAATTCCACTTCCCATCTCCAAGTGTTTTTCTTTATCACCAAATAACAAGCAAGCCCCATGTGTTTGTATCAGTCCTGAAAGTGCTGTCTGTAAAAGTCATGTCATAAGCTCAATCAATCACTCAACATTGACCAACGCTTTGGTAGATGATCCAGAAATACTACTTACTGGGATTATACTTCAGGAAATAACGTATTGCTGGCTGACAGCAGCAGCAAAATACTTTATAAGGAGGTCAGATAACCCAGAGTTACCCAAGGAGTTTCTCTCTGTAGCTTCTGGGGCTGCATCTATTTACACACCCCTAAGTATGTGCCACAAAGTGCCATGTGGAAACTGGGCGGTGGGAAGAGCGCTGTGAGCTATTTGATGCCATGAATATATGCAACCGCTACTGGCGAGTAGTTTACAGTATTCCTTACCTTTCCCAAAGGAGCGCTGGAGCTCACAGCAGAGATGTAGAGACAGCAGGAAGGATGCTGCACTGTAGGGGGTGACAGAAGCAGGGTGCGTCGATGCAGCGTGGAAGTGGGGTGCTGCCCAGCACTGTCAATACACCAGCCGTCCGCAGAGGGGGCTGAATTCTTCGTGTTGCCAAGCCGAAGGGCAGAAGCGGTCCTTGGTTCGGCTTCTGCCCCATCACGAGCCTACAGGCAGTCAGCAATGTTAGTAGGTGAAGAGTACGTGAGAGCAGCAAATCTGGAGCTGCATTTTGGAATAACCTTTCTGGAACTGTTTTCCCAGAAAATCTGTTTTAGAGAGGACTTTAACGTGGATCTCGTAAGCCTGGGAATCAAATAACTTGCACAATAATTTTTAACCTAAATTAGGTTACTACTACTAATTATTTTTCTAGAGCTAAATTCCTAAACGTAGGTAACTATTTATTAATTTCTTTCACTTGCTCATGAATATACATATTAAATTTTCTGGATATGGACATAGCTCACTAATTAATCAATCTGTTATGGAATAACAAAATGCTACTGACCGTTTGGACCCATGGAGAATACAGCCTGTAGATCCTAAGCCTGTCCTTTCTTAGACTGGATATTCAAAATTTATAGATCTGCCAGTCAAGATATAATAAAATGCAGAAACATGCTTGTAAAAAGAAATGTGATATTTACTGTTCAGCCATGTAATATCTTCTACTTATACATCTCCCTGGAGGATAACTTGATGTTATTGGAAGTGTAGTTTTCTTAGACATGCTCCATTTTCCTCTTTTCAAGTTCTTTTCTTCCTTTTTGTCATTTTCTCTTTCTTTTTTTATTTCTTAGATCTCCTTTGGAAAGTGCCAGCCCTTGACAAGAGTAGCATTGCAATAGTAGAAATGAGTAGTATTGGAGACACAATAGTAGGCTTATTTTAAATAATTTGCAATATAAAGCTGAAGAGCAGTGTAGAATGAGCATGTTTAAGATCACTGAGGATTTAGACTTCAGTTACTTGTGCCAGAGCCAGTCTGAACACAGACTTTGTGGATGTCCACCATCACTAAATCAACATAAGTAAAGTCAGAACGGGGGCGTTTCAGTGGAGTTTTCCTGCGGATTTAAGCCAGTCAGTAGGGTTCTGCCTCTGCTTCCTCGCAAACATTGGGAACTGCAGATCTGTTGCTAACAGGTAAGTGACTTAAATGAGAGGTCAAGTAGCTGTAGCCAAATGAGAACAGTTATGAATTTAAAATCCTCATAGCTTGTCTCTGTTATTCTAGTGTACTGTATGTATAGGAGCCACGAGGTCTCTGGTGTCACATCTGTCTGCATACATAAGTCTGTCTCTATATGCACATCGTATTCCAGGTGCTGCAATGCTGAAAGGATGCCAGCTTCAGATCTTAGAGGAAGCAACAGTGTGTTTTGCAATACTCAGTAAAACTAAATGTCATTTGATGATGCCTGTTGGTGAAAGAATAGAGAATACGCCCTGCCACACGCTGTAACTTCAGGTCTCCTTGCTTTTATCACTTTACTTGCTTTTATGATGTGTGCAGTGGAAAAAAAAATCTCTTGTGAATGGAAGTCTAGCTTTCACTGCAAGGGTTATTAAATGTGGAGAAGCAGTACAGGCCCCTCTGCTGCACATAAAAGGTGTTGCCTACGTGGTCAGCCAGCTGGGGAACAGAAAGGGACTGACTTCTCGCCATGAAACTAGTCTCCATAACAATTTATATAATAGTTTGGGGAAATCCCTGCGATGGGCCAAGGAAGACGCAGCGGATCCACTCTGTCGTGAAGCTCTACTACTCAGTGCAATAAATCTGGAGGAGATGTAACTGCTCCTCCAGCATCCACAGAGGCCTACACCGTATGTCAGATTTGTTTCTTGAATTTCTCTCTTCTCGTTGCCTTAAGCACAATTACAAATACATTATGCAGTGTGAATTTTCACCCTTTTTTAGCATTCAGCGGTGCTATGAAACACCATTCTTTCCCCTTAGTGTACTGGGTTGAAATTAGTGCATTCCCCAAATATCCTGCTGCCTGTGCCATCCCACTGTGACCCACAGAGGGGATGCTACAACCAAATGCTTCCCCTGATGGGATTTAGTCAATCACATCCACAATATCCTCCGACCTCAGCTTTCACTAAAGGTCAGGAATCCAAGTCTGCCGCTGATCCCAGGTCACCGCACAATGAGCTGCTGCCAGGCTCCAAGTGATAATAAGCTCTTGATTTTCAACTAGGGGAACGGTATGATGTGCAAAACAAAACAAAACAAAAAGTCAAATCTATTTATCCATTGGAATGGGCTTACGATTCTCCCTCCTCCTTACAGGGGCTTTGGCTGCTCATTAAATTGCGTCCTTTTATGTATATTTTTGGCAGAAAGGCATTGCACAACACCAGGCATTGCGCTCCGCTTTAATGCGGTGCAGAGCACGACACGGTGTATTGGCATCTCCTGCACGAAACAGAATTTGACAGAAATTTAGAAAAAGTTGGGGTTTCAATTGAGAGGCAGTGATCAATTCTGACAGCGTCCTGCTCTGCTCAATATTATCTCTGAACTGCCTGGAACCAAATGCCAGTGCGCAGTGCATTTCTTCCCAAAGTTCAAGAGGGTAGATGTAAACACAGGCCGTAAAAGACCTGCATGTCTTGAGCTTGTAGGGGTCGTAATTCTTTCCAGCAAAGTTACCTTTCCTGTTTCTATGAATTACTCTTACATTCTTGTAAGAGATACGGTTTGAGGTATTTATGGTGCATTCAATTCTGCTATCATTGATTTACTGGACTAAACCTGCTCCAGGATATGATGTAAAGCCCCTAATTCCAAAAAACTCTTACATCTCGGCGAGAACAGCATTTTCTGCCCTGTTGCCCTCAAGCAGATGACCAACGGAGATAAACAGAGGGCACTCCACTCTCAGTTGCAATGTGCTTGGTGATGTGAAGGAATCAATCAGACAAAAGCAGATTATTAGAGTGTCTGAGAGAGATCAAACATTGCTGGCATCTTCACCCACACACGGTTGATTTACAGGCGAGCTGATAAAGTGCTGCAGCTCACTGTCAGAAGTACATGACAGCTCCTCTAGCTCTATGGATAAATTATTGCTGAAGCCCATGATAACATTTCTCCACCTAGCAACCAAACATAACAGGATGTGGCTTTTAGTACTCGGAGCCAGAATGATACAAAGAGAGAACACAGAAACTCTTCAAGCAGCGAGGTAGCGCACGAGGACAGACAGACATGAATAGATTTTCACGCACATGCACACACGCACACCGTGTGTGTATCTATATGGGCTCTGCCAGCATAAAATTGACTTTGTGTTAGGGCCGTGTGGTTGAAAATGCACGTGCTAAAATGCACGTAATCGGCGCAGGCAGCGCGTGCAGTAGCGGGATGGCGGGGATGGTAATCACACGAGCGTGTACGCGTGCAAACGGCGACTCGGGGCTACGGGAAGAGTCCTTGTGTGACTATACAGCTTGCCTATATACCCAAGGCGACAGTGCATGAGCGGCTAGGAACATGTATGGAAAACATTAGGTGTTTCCTTTTGCTTGGAAAAGTGCCGGTGATATGAAACCAGCAAATGAGCCAGACTTTAAATAACCCTATCTGGCTTTAAAAAAAGGCAAATCAAAATAATCCAATTATTTGGAAGACAGTGCAAAAGAAAGGTGCAATTCAATTCAGATATTCTCTTTATTTTTATCCGGTGTCTTATAAAATAGTAAGTAATATAATCTGCTAAATATTGCATCATGGCTTAGACATTGGGACTGCTCTCAAAAATTAAGTTGGGTTAATTAGAGCATGTACTATGTGCCTATAAAAGACTAAATCAGGCTCTGTCTCAGGAGCCAGACGTGAGTGCTTTTCAAAAACTGAAAATGTGACCCTGACAACTTAAAATCTAAAGTATATTGAAAGTACTCACAGGTTAGAGGTTCTGCTGCCTCAGATGCTTTTAACAAATTTTCTTACTTTGAAATACACTTCCTTATTTAAAAATTATTTTTTCTCTTTGTTGCTTTATCAGAAGTCAAGCCACAGAAGAGTAGGGAAATGAATATGGAAATAACTGTATGAAAGAAATTACGAAACCTGTTTATCTGCAGTGTTCTGCCAAATGAACAATCAGAAAATGTGGGTTGTTTTTTTTTTCTCCCTGTGGCTTTTTCAGTTACAAGAATTTAGAAAAGGTGAGAGGTAAGTGAGAAATTCTGAGATGTAAAAATGTAAGCTGATGATATCCCTTAAGTAAACCTTCTTCATATTATTTGTTAGTTTGTCATATTAAGGACTCAGTATTGCTTGTATTAAGGACTCAGTACTGTTTATTTGCAAACTGAGATCTAAGACCAGTTTGCATTTGTACATTTCAATTGTTTCTTTAGTCACTGCTGTGATTGAATGTAGTCCCAGCAAGCAAACTCACAGGCTGGCTTAATTAACCATTTGCACTTGTTAATACCTGCACAACTGCATTATCTGCATGCACCATTATGAAAGTACAGACCTGACCAGAATGTTTTCCTTATTTAATAAGCATGTTCCTGGCTGGATTACTTGAAGCACATCTTACTTTTTCTGCCTGTTGGAGGTTGAGTGCAAGGGTGGAATCTGTGATTGTTCATGATATTTTCAAATCTCCTCCATCTAATTTTGCCGTACACACTATGCAGACTTACAGGCACATTACAGGTCGGTTTCCGTTGGACCTCATGGGGAGGATTTAACAGCGCAACTCTTGTAAAAGCCAACAGAAATTGCATGGCTTAATCCTTGCATGCTGCATTGAAAAATTACCCATAAATATTTCACCATTATGTTTTATTATTACAGTCAAATTTGTTTTATGTACTTATTATTTAAGGGATAATAGGGCAGGTGTCCCATTTTATGAGGCAATAATCTGGTTCACGTTGGCTCCATAGTTTATCCCTACCAGTGAGCTGCATTATCGCCAAGGGACGTGGGGAGCTTGTCTTACTATAGTAATAATAATACCTTATATTTCTACAGCACCTTTCCTCTAGAATGATCTTAAAGCATTTTACAAATCCTGTTTGATTTTTGGCAGCTGGGGTCATCTCAAGATTATTTCAACAATGTCAGTTCTGGAGTCAAGATAGAAGCCAGACTTTAGACCATCCAGATATCTTCTCTTGAATCTCTGAAAATGTTTGCTGTTTATATGTCTCTTAGTCAGATAGCTGGGTGTACATGTGCAGGGGATGAGGCTCTAAATATTGATGGTGATGGGTGTCCTTGGCTGTGGGACCATGGGTTTACATACTGTGGAAGTGGAATGTGATGCCCTTCAGTTCAGATGACTTGTAAACGTCTCTTTGCAAGGTACATCAGAAACAGCTCTCTGGGGAGGGGCTGAGAGCTGCACTGCAGGCATGCAGACAGACCTCACGTTTATTGGAAGGTTTGCTTGAAACCAGATCAAAGGGGAGCGATTCCCACCCCTTCATTAGGTAATGTTCCTCTTTGAAATGATTTAGATTATGTATCCTCAGTATGGCCATGATGATAGTTAATGTTAGTGCCCTTTCGGTAGACGCAGGTGCTGCTGACAAAAGAAACCTTTCTACTTTCTTCCACGCAGCTTAGATGTGCACTGGTTTGGGTTTGTATTAGTATATTAGCTACATTCGAGTGTATGTAGCGTATGAGCTGTATTCAAGCTTGGCCTAGGCTGCTGTTATTTTTCCTGAATATTTTTCCTACCGGCGACTGGGTAGAAAATTGAAGTTGCCTTACAGCCAGAAGTGTCGACGTGTGCCCATTCCCAGCTCCTTTTCGTGAGCCTGTGCCACACGGGGTCTTGGTTAGTCTCTGAATCATGTTACCTAACGTATGTGCCCTGGGTGCCCAGCCCTTCAGCCAACATCGTGTGCCACAGTGGCAAGGCATTGCATCGCTCAGTGTTTTTCAAGCCCCTGGATAACTTCAGAGCTTGTGATTCCAGCGTTTCCTCTGTTACAGCCTGCCCTAGGGAAAAGAGTTGCCAAATTGAGATTGCACTTGCCTTTTAGTAATAGTAAAAAGCGGATTTGCCTACAAATCTTATGAGGTTTTTGGGTTTTCTGCTGATTCTCTCTTTTACTTTTTTTCTTCCTTTTGTTCTGTTTCTTCAGCTGTGAATCCAGAAAGGCAAAAAAAGTGTATGTTTTGCTGTAATATGAGTATCTAATAATTTCCAGTAATAGAAGTGGTTTATTTCTACTTAAAAGTTGAAGCCAGCTCTGATGAAGTTATATATTCTTTGATTAAATAAGACATATAAGGCTGAGTTTGCTCTATTAACATCCCACAGTCACAAGGGCATTAGCTACTCAGAGGCGGCGTTACTCATTCCTTCCTTATTCAAAATCCCAGGCTGACCTAAAAAAACTTTCCCAACTAATGCCTCACTAAAGTTGCCAGATTTCCACATTAAGTTAGAATTCTACAATTTGAATTTTCCCCACAGGAAAAAAAAATATTTACAAAATTTTCCAGAATTTTGCTTACTTGCATCTTGCATGATTCAGCATTCTCAGAATATACTATTTTACTTAGTGCTGGAGGAAGAAAGGATCAGTTTCTGCCATCTTCATAGAGAATTAGTTGACCAACCAGATTTTTAAAATGTTAGTGTCTAACTGTACCGGCCATTGCTTGAAAGGATTTTTATTAGCCCCTACCTGTGTTTTTGAATACCTAAACACCTCAAAATGTTTCCTTTCATTATACTTCAGCATTGTGGCTAAAGGATAATGCTTTCATTAGATCTATCATCCATTCACAAAATATAGCTGTGTGCGACATTTACATCAGTAAAACAAATCATACTGTGCCTCAACTTTCCCCCATTAGTAACTGAATGGATGTCTTGCCTCACCCAGGCAACAGGATATGTCAAAAGTTCATTGGATTTACGGATAACAAATCACTAGCTATCTTTCAGGCATTGTACAAATTATCAAACATTATTTTATGTCACTGAGTGAGTTGACTGGGCCATGATTCAGGCATGTGCTGAAGCACCTTGTTGACTTCAGCATCTAAATATCTAAAATGAGTATTTACAATGAGAGAGACAGAGATGCTTTCCTTCTTCCCTGGACCAATGTGTAGGAGATTTGTTCCTAATCTCATACCTCAAGAAGTAGCAAAGCTTGTCCAGGAGTTCAGAAGTTCAGCACCTAGTATTTTGAAGATCTGGATCTACCTTTCCTCTTTTCATTTTCTTTTCATTTATATGTAGGTGGGGGTGGGGTGGGGGGGGTTGCTTGCTTATTACAAAATTTCAGGTTTTCATAACTTCAAGAAAGTTGATATTGCAAGAAAGAAAAAGTTGCATATATCTCATTACATTAAAATGTTAACATTTCTAATATTTCCTAACAACACCACTATAAACTAAACGTTGGAATGAAAAGATCTATGACAAAAGTGGAGCCTAGAGACATTTAATGTGAATGCATTTCTGGGGTAGCTCAGGATTTGTTTTGGAAATGTATAGAAGATTATAGAAAATTGGTTCAATTATGTCCTCAATTACAATGTGTAAAGTCATTGTACCCTGCAACTGATGGCAGAATTGGGACCAAACAATGTATATTGAGAAATATCACGTAGCTTTTATATTGATTTCATATTTTCTGGTCATGTATTGTGTTCTATGTTACTGTCTGTTATTTATGCGAGACAGTTACCCTTTGTTATCCAATTGTTATTTTTTTAAATAATAACCCGGACAGAGCCTGGAGGGCATGTCTCATGAACACCCCCATTACAGCGCTTTATCGACTGGTGAAGGTCCCATTCCTAAAGGAAACAATGGTGTGTTTTTCCTGTCATGTCCAAGTCCAGGTGTTCAAACTCTGTTGAAACCACTGCTGCACAGAAACAGGAGGATTATTAAAGCAACTGAGCTTTAAAAGAGCCACAGTGCAGGCAGCGATGCCCAAGAACTTCTCGCACAACCCTTCCCCCGCTGATGCTATCCCTTAACCTCCTCGTCTGGAGCAGCCACCTCCAAGTGAGCCGGTCTTTTGAGTCTCCAGAAACCGTTCCAATCCAGCTGCTAACGAAGGTGCCAGTAATCGTTTTGCTGAGTTTGTAGGATGGTTTTCTGCTTTGTCAGACACCGCTGAGCAACCATGATTAATACTCATGGAAATTCTGGCTGTGTTTGGAGACGAGCTACGACGAAGGCTGGTAGGCACTTGACAAACACTGAGGTTTTTGTTACTGCTTATATCACGGGACTCCGAGCACTCCCAGAAATTGGAACTTTTTTCTAATTCAATACCTGTGGCTACAGCCAACCAATCTCCCACAAACAAAGCATGCTAGAACAAGAATAAAATATGAAACAAATACTGGAGTTCATATTTGCAAAGAACGTCATGAGTGTAAATCATGACTTACAAAGCTAAAGGAAGGTATCAGAACAGTTAACAAATGTTGCTTGTCTACTGTGTTGATTGGTTCTAACAATACATGGATCCGTGGTTTTCAGTCAGGCTTGCATGATTTAGCTGATCATATTTAACAAAATCTGCCAAGATCTTCTTGTACCCCATAAATGAGCTCCCAAAATGTATAGCGTATAATTGCCTCCTGTTTTTTTTTAAATGAAAGCCTCAGCAGCTGGGAGATTCTACAGTTCTCTGAGTATTCAGACAATTGAAAAGCGATAAAAAAGAATCCTTTTCTGTGGCATCAGGGGTTGTGTTTTTTTGAGGCTGTGGATATTAGGACTTAGATGTGTGATGCTTGTGTGATCAGCAATACAATTCTATATTCATGAGAAAGTAAAATATGAAGTATAGTGTAAAGTAGCTGTTGCATTCGTGCTTTATCTTGAAACAGTAATTGAATAGCTGCTAAGTGCTGAATCCTGAAGAGGGAAAAAAAAAAAATCCCTGTATGGTTCTTTGGCATTCTTTTATGCTACAAGAGTTCATCCATCCATCCTAATTTATGAAATGCCTTCATATTTTGGTCTTCCAAAATTCAACCAAATATGTTTCAGATGCAATGTCTTTATTATCTTGTGCTTTATCAGAGGAGAGGATGAGGGCACTGAATTTCCATGAATTCTCATTGTTGTTATCTCTGAATATGCAGCCCAGACAAAGAACCCTTTGAATGTAAAGTAAGAGAAGTGCTAATGCTCAGCTATAGCTTGATGCTGAACTCTTACAAGCATGAAAATCCGTCTCACATTTCAGTGCATGCAGCATCTCTGGCTGCTAATATACAATAAAAGAAGGCACGGTGAAGCCTTAGCACCATGGAAAGTTTTTAGTAGTCTGTTGAAGGTGCCATTCATCACATTATTGAGTGCATCTGTGATCTGATCGGCTTCCTCGACTCCCATTAAAATGGAAAATAAGGGCTGCGTAGGTTCAGTACCTTTTAGGTCACCAGCAGCTTGCAAAACCTGTATCTCCTAAAGGTGCCTGACCTCTAATGGAGGGGACACTGCTTGGGCTAATTTGTCCATGACAAATTTATTGGCTATTTTTTTCTTGGTACTTGAGCTCCTTCAGCTCAGACGTCTCTCCGTTATACTGCTCTCCTGGATGCAGACAAAACTACAACATGGTGCTTTTCCGCTAGGACCTCTATCCCAACACGCGTTTGTTGCCTGCAGTATTTCACAGGAAATGTAAACAGCCTGCCTCCGCTTGGAGTTCAGCAATAGCCAAGTTCCTGGCAAAAATATTGACAGAAAACAAAAGCTCCCTGTAGTTACAGAAGGTCTCACAGAGCTTAGGTTAGATCTACAGCCTTCCAAACTGCTGAAGGCTGAGAGAATTGCGGAATTTGGCTCAGCTGGGCTGCCTCCTTCCTGCACCAAAATTTCAGTGCGAACATGAAATGAAAATTTCTTTCTTCAAACATACTTAATTGCTTTCAAGTTTTGGCACTTCTGTTACTATTGGATTTCCAGGGCGTCCCATGGTAATGATTAGAACTAAGCAAATACCTCAAAATATTTTCCATGAAAACTCCCTTGAATAAAACATTGAATAGCCTTCAGCTGTGTTCGCACCCCTTTCATATTTGCTTTCTCTGAATATTCCAGTGACTGATTTATGGGCAGAAATGTTAACTGAAACAGCAATTTTTAAGGGAATGTTGCATAACATTTATGGAAAGCAGGTTTTAAATATGGATATAGTAACTAAATGTAGTCTAATTGGAGCAAAAAGAATACCAGCTGATTTGGGTCCACTTGGTCTAAGTAACCCATCTCAGTACCCCGAAGCGCAGAGGCCACTAACAAAAGAAGTCTCTGTCCGCCGTAAAAACCAAAACTTAGGGCCAGATACAAACAAAACTTAGGAGGTACTTAATGAGTTTTGAAAAAGTGCCTGAGCAGTGTATGTGTCCAGCTCCTGTTGACAAAATACCTTCATAAATCTGGCCATAACTCAAAATAAATGTTGGATATTGAATACATTTGAAAAATGTGAAAGTAATTCAAAGTTAATTGTGAATAAGAGAAGAGACTGAGCTCATTGACTTAGTTGTTTACTATGAATAAGTTGATTGGCCTTACTAATGATACAGGATTCTTGGCTGCTTCTTGAAGATGTCATTGTCAAAGAGCAAATATTTGCATATTGCTCTTCAACATCATTAATTTTGTTTTGGAAGGTGAGTCATTAAGACCTACATTTTAAAAAGTGTACAAATATTGCATGTCTAATTTGCATCAGTGACTAATATGTGCATAAATCAGATGAGATCACACAGAGATGACCAATCATGGCATCCTTGGATGTGCAAGGATACATATAGGCAATTCACGTTATCAGTTGCATTTAAAAAAAAAAAAAAAAGCTGAACACGGTTTTAAAATATGGTCTTAAAACTCTCAATTTTTGCATATGAAGCTCTTATCCATTCTGTAGCATGTTCCAGAGAGAGATAGCTTTGCTGGTACAGGGAACCTTAGACAGATCTGCATTATTCCCCTATGAGTGCAAAAATATCTTTATGCAATATCTGAAAAAACTCATTTAAATGCTCTGTGAATACAGCCCTTCCCAAAGGCCAAGATGTATTCATGTATTTTGGATGATCTTCAGCTAGAAAACTGTGCAGCTAATGCACCCATCTCACCATGTAAAAGATTTAAACAAAAAAAACCCAAACCCAAAACAACAACAACAAAAAAAGCTGAAAAAGCCAGCCTACAGCCCCTAACCTAAATTCATGCTTTTAAATAAAGATGGTCTGAGTATGTTCTTATTACCCAATTCCAACAACAGCTAAGGTTCATTCTTTAAAAATGAAGAGCCAGAGTATTTTCTTAGTGACACTTACACTACATTGTACCTTTTTCACCTTCCCAGTAAAATCTCTTTAAAATATCAGAATCAAACAGCAATTTCAAGGATGGAGAGTGCTTTGTTTCCTTTTTCTATGAGAATGAATGGAAAGATTTCAAAGGATAGCAATTATGAGCAGGTATTATAGGTGCTTTACCCAAGAACCAGCAAAGTTCAAATTCAGACTAGATGTCAGGTTATTAATGATACTCCAACAGCTACCGTATCTTAGGCAGGATGCATAAGTCAACAACATACCTTAGTTTCCCTTTGTTTCCCTAAAAATAACTTGTTCACCCTACTGCTATCACATGCTAAATTAAGTCATGTCTTTTATTAATAAAAGTCAGCTATTTTCTGAGCTTCTTAAACTTTTCTAAATTTTCTTACTGCAAACACTGTTGATTTCATTTCTTATCCTGAGACTGATAACAGGGTTTCTATAAAAATGAACATTCATGATCAAAGAGCAACTCTGTATCATAAACAAATTACAACTGGGCATGCTTTGAAATAGCTTAACCTAATTAAGCTCAAACACTTTCACAAAAGCTTAAAAAAATGGGTGTAATTGGAGCTCCATCCAGGTTCAGCTGACTTAATATTTTTAGTTCGTTTGGCTTTTTTTTTTTTTTTTTTTTTTTTTTTTTTCCTTTTAGAGCTTTGCATAAACAAAACATTTTGACAGTGTTGCCTTCCTGGCAAAAATGTTGGTGGTGCTGAAAATTCAGATTTCCAAATGAAATGCAGTTCTAATTGCTCACTTTTACAGTCCTTGTAATTCACATGAAACGTGCATGCCAAACGCAGACCTAATTGGCACGTGACTGTTTCACAACTGTGTAACTCTCGTGTGCATACAAGTAAGTGTAAGTGAGCTGGTGCCCGTCACGTGCTGGAATGCCGGTAACTATGTGTGCGCATCCGAAATGCAACTGCGTGTGTTTTTCTTACCAAACCATTTACAAGGTAAGGGTTTGGCTTGGAGGACTAAAATGGAAACCCCTGTGGCATCGTCTGATGTTGTGTGTCAGGCATGTTCAAGAGCGGTACACGTTACTCCAGCCGCAGGGTGCCTGCATCGTGTTCAGTGCACGTTGTTGGCTCCTTATGGAAAATGAACATTTAGGCTGAGATTAGTAGACGCTCAGATTTTGGGATCTCACTCTCTACCTCCATTTTAAAAGTGTTATGTAAAACTTTTCTCAAGTATTTTTAGATTATAAAACACCAAGTTGCAAGGATTGATCATCCCTTAAATCTGATTCTAGAGTCATTTACAATAACGTTACACCTGAACCCTTTACTTACTCAAGGCAGTGGTTTTAAAGGTACAGAAACACCTGTGGATGATAAAACGGCACAGAAAAAAATTTCTTTATTTAAACATCAATTATCTTAAAATTAGAATGAATAAATCTTCGGTAATCTATGTAGAATTGTGTATTTCTCTCATCACCATAAAAATGGAATGCTTTCTAGCAGAGCTTTAAATATCATGATTATTATCTGTTATGTGTTATCTGGTCTTTTCTTCTGTAGTGAATGATTTCCTACTTTTTATAAGCTTTTAATTTTATTGATTTTTAATTTCATAATGAAAACAATTTACTGTTTGCCTAGCTGTAGAATTTCCATATGGAGATAGTGATTCTCTGCGTGCTCGTGGCTTTTTTATATTTGTTCTGCACTTCAAATATCACAATACAAGCTGTGATAGCTGTGTGGATAAATGTCTGTATGACTAACTCTACTAAAATGTATACCTATCAGGAATATTTGTGGAAAAAGAGTTTTAAATTCATTCTTATCTATTCCTAGTATTCCTGCATAACTGTTAACATTAAATTTTGTTCTTTGCATATCCCTGCTTGTAAAAGTTTACTACACTGATGATTACTGTAGGCCTTAATTGAAATGAATTTATGTATATATTTCAACAAATATTTGTGCTCTCCAATACACTTTTTTTTTTTCAGTATTTATCATTCCTTTTTCCATTTCATGAGAAGAAAATTTTCAGTAAAATTTATTTTAATAATTGGAAAGTATTAGAAGCGCTAAGCCAAATTACCTGTAATTATATAACCTTCTGATTCTGACTGTGTTTAACAGATTAAATGTTCTGTCTTTACAACTTTCAAGGTTAAGTGCTCATAATGGGACATGCTGGTGAGTAGGTCATATAATCCCCAGCAAGTGGTACTCGGCAAACCAAATGGAAGATAGTTATTAAAATCTATAACATACAACTTTAATCTAGCACTCAAATTATAAGGGAGCCACTTGGAAAGAGCTAAAGGCTATTTGCAGGTTCAATATATTCACTTTGCTCTCAACAGTGATCAAAGTTTGGAACTTCACGTGTCTTGGACTGGTCTAACAGCTAATTTGGAGGAGCTGCAAAAAATACTGTTATATCCCCAAGCTACAGCGGTTTCATAATTGGAGTCTTATACCTGTGAATGAGCAAAGAGCTGCCTGCATTGCACAGCTCTCCGCGGGTTTACATCACTGCATTTGTAAGGGTTAAAAGTCAGTGAAATGAATCTGAACGCTAAGACAAATTATACTTGCAATTTCTACATAAAGTTTTCTAACTGAAGTAGTTCTTTTTAAATTGATGGATATTACTTTAAAGACGCAAGATGCAGAGTCTTTTCTGCAGGGATATTTCAGTCACTGTCAAGCCCTCCCAATAAGTTCATGCCTGCCTTTGTTCCATATATTATTATTTTTTTATCTTGAATTTTCTTGAGTTTACTGATACCTTCTTTTCCTAATCTATCCTGAAAGCCATGCAAAGTCTATAAAGATAGGTCTGAAACCTATTTAGCCTTGGGGTGACACATTAAAAAAGAGGGTGGCTTGCTTTTTTTCCAGAAAGGCCACCTTTGCATGTGTAACGATTACACTGAAACAACTGTGGTGAAAGCCCTCTATCAAAACAACCACACCACCTTTGCATAGCTGTTTTTCCTCTGTCAGTCCTTGAAACGACCTTGGTTTAATTACCTGCATCTCAATGAGTGAATCTACATAGAAAGTGAAGGTTAATTAATGAAGGATCGTGTCTTACTTTAAACCCATCAGGCAGTGGCTGACAAGCAAGTCTGGTCCATGCAGTATTATCCTATATCTCATTAGGAATGGTCAGATTGATGTGCTGGCTCTGGTCTAGAAAAAGGAACAGGACAGTTTGTTAATGAAGAGATGTGATGGTACTCTTGCAAAAATTTGAAAGCCTGTGTAGGAGTCCGTTATCACTAACGTTGTTGAACTTCAGCTTTTTCCACTAGTTTTTTAATTTCAAGAGAGTTTAATTTACTCCTTTTAAACTTGACAAGCTTCAAAGTTTTCCACCCAAAAGTTACTGCAGTTTTGAGTCTGGCTAAAATTGGCAAAACAATTTGATCCTCTGTCATATATTTGTGTAGCTGTTACAAAACCTACTCAGGTTGCATCATTTTAAATCTGATGGCTACCGGAATTCATACTCTTGACCTGTACTTCTAGATCTCTGAGGGAATCGTCGCCCAGGAGTGCATCGCTATGTTTTAAAGCTCGGTGCCGCCCTGTTAGCATTCCTCGTGGTGTCCGGCAAACCATCCCCAGACATGGCTGAACCAGCCTTCCCATTAGGATGTGCCTCCTCACGCACTCAAGAAAGCTATTTTACAGCTCTATAAAGGAGAAAAGTAATGAAGCAAACTGAGGAGGGTCTTACTGTCATGCTGTCAATCCTGTAGGTAAATCAGTGATTTAATAATGGCTACCTTCAGCTACAGCACATTGAGCAATGTGCCACAGGACCAGACCTCCTAATCTACTCCTGCCCTTGCCTCCAGCAAACCACACATCCTTACTGTGACAGCTTCAACTTTGCTCATTAGAGGTTTTAGGGGTTTTCTCCAAAAACAAAACAAAACAAAACAAAATAGCTTATTATGGAGATGACGATGAGGTGAAACTTGGAGTTGTGCCAAGACTTGAACACCAACATCCTTACTGTGTAGCAGCCTGTGGGTGTAAAATACCCACAAAGAGCACTGAAGGCCAAAACAAAAATCCAGAAAATAAGAACTGGAGGAAGACGGTTCCTTAAAGCAGCTGAAACCAACTCAGAAGTTTTACTGAGAGCCCTAAAAGCCCTCCGAACTTATGCCCAGAAAGAGACAGACATACACCGCGCATAAATCTTTTGTTTCCAGTCACTCATGGTGTCGATATAAAGTAGCATGTTCATGATTTTAGAAAAACACTTGCAGTTTCTTTATTTCAAAGACCATGGTGAAGAATTTATTTTTAAGACAATTAACATGAGTATCGCTTAGTACGATGGAGGTAATTTGGTCCTATGTCACTTGCAACTCTTCAAAACACAAAGTGAGACTCAGTTTACACAGAAAGTCTTTTAATAGACATTTGCAGACAGATGGATTACACCTGCAGTGATTAATTGCACTCTTAACACATTGGATTGCAAAGATCAAACCAGAACCTATTCCACATAGGACCTTGCCTTCCAAAGGCAATACCCCACTGGAATAAGGAGTGGGAAGATTTCTAGGCACTGTAACCAGATCAAAGGGATCCAGCCTCACCTATGAAACCATCTTTGAGCATTTGGGGGTTCAAAGCACTGATGCTTTGAGGTCAGAATGTATTTTCCTTTTTTTTTTACCCCTCTTTTTTTTAGCTTGGGAGTCAGGCTGGATTCAGAACGCCTGCAGCGCAGACACTAGGCAAATGTCTGCCAGTTTTCACGTCACTGACAAGTTTTCCAAATGCAAAAGTGGTCAAAGAGGCAAACACTTCTTTTGCTGGCGAGCACAGAACATATCGATACCAGAGGTTTGTTTGTTTCCATGCTTCGGCTATATTTGATCTTGCAAATATTACAGGGTTTGGCTGCCTTGCACTTTGTGAGGAAGACATTGTTTCTTTGCTTTAGGTTATAATACGCTCTTCAGAATCTTGCAGTTCCTCTACCTTTTTTTAACATCTTCCCTTCTCCATCTTAACCACTGATTAAGAAATAATAACAACACAAGTCTAAAAAATTTGATCTTTTTTCATGATCATTTTTGAAGTTGTGCATAAATGAAGGTGGGACTGAGCTTAGAGGTAAAACTTTTCTTTAATACACTATATAAAACAAATTTTTCATAAAGATTTAGATGGTAAATTGTTCCCACCTTATCTTAGTAGAAAATGTTTTTGTGATCGTGCTTTTGTCTGTCCTATAAAATGTGACATTTCTATAGGCAGAAATATTAAGAATTGTTTCTGGTTTGGGCATGTGCCAGAATTTAACTCATCACACTTCTATGTTTTCAAGTACCAGAGAAAAAAATGATATAAAAATGATATTAAAAGTTTTCTGTAACTGTGAAACAGAGCTCATTTACCTTTGTAATTTTCTATTAATTTACTACTAGGATTCGTTTTGCATTTAATTCAGTCCTCTAATGGCTTAAAACTGTGTCTTTGGTCTTTACACATTTGTGGTCTCAGTCGTGTCAAGCTTTTTCATCTACTTTATGTTCATTTATTTTAACTTTTAGTGGTCTTCTAGCCAATTCTTTATCCTTTTTATTACAAGAGCATGAAATTTTATAATGCCCTAGAGCTTTGTTAGTCAGCTGCTACAAGGTTCTTAACCTTAGTTAATTTATTCTTTCACTTTTGACTTTCAGATATGGAGCATGCTTTAATATTTTGGGTTTGAATATGAAAGCAACTTTTATTAAGTAGGTTTATTGCATTAATAGATCCTTATTTCATTTTTACAGTAGTGTTTAGGTATCCTGCTAGCCACAGAATGTATAATTTGACATAATGATTTATAATTTTTGTAAGATAATTTAAACTTTACTATATTAAAATATTGCTAATATAACAGTCATAACATTGTTAGGTAATTTTGCTAAAGAATCATTATAAACAAGCATAAGAATGTTCTTTTTCATTGTAAAACCTGATTTTTTTTGATTGCTTATTATATTAACAAATCCTAAGCAATGGCAGTTTGCTCATGTACAGAAAAGTAAAGGGGAAACCACTAAAATTATCACTTGCCTTAATTTTACATGATTATTCCAAACACATCTTATATCACCATCAAGTGACGTAATGCTGGCTGCTCTTGCAATTTGGGTAGTCCCACAGGAATTCATTAAATCCCTACAGCCATGTTATTATCCAAGGGTTTCACATTTTTATCTTTCAGAAGTAATTATTAGCATTCCCAGCCAGAAAGCAAAGCTTGGAAATCTAAATGCTAGTCTCCAACTTGAAAAGGCTAATGAAAAACAAAATATTACGGGGGGGGTGGGGGTGGGATCCTGTTAATTTCTATTTTCAATTCCCCCTATTCTAAAGCTTCTATTCAAATTTTGTTGCTCTGACTAACATTATACTTGGAATGGGACCACTACATAAACATAAGAAGTAGCAAACTCAGAGGATTTCTGAATTTGTTTGGGACCTATATCTGGTCCTACTTAGAAATCCATTGAGATGAAGGCAAAGACTTCATTTTGTTGGAAACTTTCGTAGTCTCTGACGAAATGGCCATCTTAGAAAGACTTTGCTGTGAAATTCAACCTGCTTCAATCCAAGGAGTATAACCTGCTTCTTTTCACTTAGATAAGGCATAAAACAGGATTTCCACTTAATGTTTTTTACCATTAAAAATCACCAAACTACTGCGCCCTTTAGTTTGTAATGTCTTACATCTTTGTCGGTATTCCACTTACTTTTTTGACGTTAAAATATTGTTATTTAGCTCATTTAAATCATCATACTGGCGCTCACAGCAGTGCATCACTTTTGAAGATGCTTTAGGACACAAATGCAGATGGTGCCCTGGCCCAGGAAAGGTGGTGCCCCCACCAGAGATGAGCCGGGACACAAGCGAGGGCCACCCAAAGGTCTGCACGAGCCCCGTGCACCGTCGTTAGCCCACAGCCTCTCAGCTGTACGTGACGGTCCGTCAGCCTGTGCAGCTCCCACCAGTGGTTTCTGAACAGCAGAGAATAAAAGTGATGTTAAGGAAAGATTAGATATCAGCTTAACTGAGTTACCCAGATTAACATGATCAGATTCTTCAGTCTGATTGAAGAAGCATGTTTTGAAGAGGAGGGCTTGAAGGAGAAGAAGCTGGAGGTGTATGAAAGTTGCAGCTCAAATGGTGCTGCAATATATCCAGCTCTAAATGTCATGGCCTAACCCCAAGCATTATGAAGAACACAATATTGACGTTATAACGAAGGTTATTTGCCTTCTGAGTCTTCAGAGTGTGCAGAGTTCACGTTGCCAAACCTTTGCTTTTAAGGAGAGCTACAAAGTAGTATCCTACTTCTGTTCGTAAATGAAAGATGTTCTCTGAGAATACCTTGGCTTCAGCAGCCCAGGCCCCAGAAAGCTTCTTGATAACACCATGGCAGGAAGGGAGTTCTGTGCTGAATGGAGAAGACGCAAAAGTTAATATCTGGAAAAAAGACAGAAGTCATGAGCAGACAAATGACTGAACTTGAGCAGCTGGAGAACAGGTAGCAAAAGAAAGATAAGGAAGAAGGAGCTAAGCCAAGTTGAACCATCATCAAAGTAAGAATAAGAGGAGGCAGTCCTACCCATTGCTGGTATGAAGGTGAGTGAACATGAACAAGAAGAAATCTGAATGCTCACTGGTGTAAAATGTTCTGCTGAAGGCTAGGAAGCGATTGCCAAGGAGTCCTCAGTGTCAGAGTTCAGGCAGGCATCTTTGCTGAAGTGTTTGGATACACTGCATTCCTATCCTTCTGAATAAGGACGCTAGAAGTCATCATAGGAGAAGAGAACAACTGAAAAAAAAAACATTCCCATGGGATTTCAGGAGCACTCAAGGTACACAGTACTCCTGAGGTCAGCAGCTCCCGCTGCACCTCCCTCGTAAGCAGCCTTGTTCATGCTGCCTCCTCCTCCAAGGGCAGAGGGAGATGGTGGAGCCGGGGCAGAGCCAGAGCCTCTCCAGGAGGCAGGCGAAGGGTCTCGTGGCTGCGCCTGGGACCGCAGGCAGCGCAGCCCCCGCGCCCCGCTGCCCCGTTGCACGCCTGCCCTTGAACCCACCTGCGTCGAGGTCTCCCTGTGGAAACAACGGGCAAAGACCCAGCCTGGAGGGAGGCAAGAGAAGCGAGTTGCTTGAAACAGGGGAAAATGAAGAAGGCTTTGAAGCAGGGGGCAGTTCAGGGTTGGGCTTTTTGAGTTTGCTTTTGAGGCAGGACGTAGCAAGAGATCAAAACACCAAAGTTGAGCACCACTGTCTTGGCAAGCGTACACACGCACAGCTCACCCCAAACGTTTGCACAGGGGGGACTGTAGCGTTGCAGAGGGCATCGCCACCGCTCGGCTTGCTTTCTGCTTTAAAGCAAGAGCCGATACAAAGGCAGGACTACTAGAAAATTAATAGCAAAGGAAAAAAGAGCTCTCGTGAAATGCACTGGCTAGACTTACAATAACCATAGGTGTCTGCAGTGGTACGTTTTTATACTTTTGGGCTTACATGAATCTCCCTTAATCTGTAATTTTAATAAAAATGCATCTTCATTTCAGAACAGGTAAGAGTGCTTGCTATAATTCTCATTCTCAGTGTGGTATAGTTGCTATTCCACCTACATTATTTACTTGTGTGTAAGTATCAAACCAACTCCAATACACTGGAGTTTCGTTTCTGTTCTACAGGGAGCTAACACTTAACGTGATTTTATATACATATATATATATGAACACTTCTTTGTCAGGTAGAAGCTTTTAGTCATTCTGACATGAGGCTTTCATACAGCAAAAATATTACTAATACTATTTTGCCTCTAAAGTGCATTTGTTATCAATATGCACTTAAACTAGTGATCAAGAGTTGGTGGGAGAGACACCTGCTCTGCATTTCTTATCTTTTTAATACCTTAGGGATACATCACTTAATAATTTAGTGCTAAACCATTTAGCATTTTAGCCCATCATCTCTTACATTACACATAGGATTTCAGTAATGTCTGGTAAAATTATGTGTTAGCTGCCTTATGTGTGTGTAAAACTTAATAAGTCTTCTTCCCCCCCTCAAGTTTAATAACTGATTTCTTACATTTATGGATGTGAAATTTTATTGCTCATGGATATAGTTTGAACCTAAATCTTCATATCTTATAAATTGATTTTTAGTTTCCTTTTTGACCTTATGAATTTCAATCAGACATTGACCTCTTGTTGCTCATGAATCTGACTGATTTAATGCCATATAACAATAATACTGTAGAAAAGCATTATCATAAGAGCCCACAGGGTTTGCTGAAACCCATAACTAGATTTTGGAGGCCTCTAGCAATAATAATTCTTGACCCAAGACTATTCTCTAATGCCCTCATGCTTTACTGTTCTGGACTGGCTAGTCCTTGTTTTAGTACATTCAAGGAAAGTGGTGGAGACTCCCAGGAGGACTTGAGCTAAAACTGTATGGAGAAGATAATGCTGAATATACTCCAGTAACATGAAGCTTATAAAAGACCAATTCTGCCTGGGATTTGCCACATTTTGAAGTGAGAGGGAAAGACTATTTAAAAGGAATCCTTTGTGACAAAAAATAGTATTTACTTAGTGTTTAAGATTTAAAAAAAAATAAAAATTTAATACTAATTGTCTTTACTGGAATGTATTGTTATTCTTCAATCTATCATTATGGCTGCAGCCTAAATAGAGGACTTGAATGATTACTGCTTTGTTTGCTTGGCTGTGCTAATTTAATTTAATTTAATTTAATTGCTTATATGCTTTGGTTTACTGAATAACTGGGTGTTGATGTTCATTATTCCTTATTAAGAAAGAATCTTAAAGTGAAAACAAAAGTGTGAAGGACATGGGACTGTGGCATTAATTTATGAATGCTGCATGTGACTGACTTTGGGCATGAATGTTTACTGTATGACTATATTTACTGCATAGGTACATCTATATGTATATGGGAGTTTTATGTATTGACTGATTGCTAGGAAATAAGTAGGGAGTCAACACCAAAAAAATCAGATAAAACTACCTCTGGTAAACAGGGCAGGGGGTTAAGAAGCAACGCATGAGCTATGAGCTGTGAAACACTCCTTCCAGACTCCAGCCAAAATTATACAGGTGTTTCGGGATGGCAGGGGGCAAACAGATCCAAAGGGCTACACTCTGTTAAAAACCCCTTCTGTTCTAAGGCGATGGTCAGTTTATCAGGGATTTATTTATGAGGAGCAAACTGACACAGTCACTGTCTTGGAGGACTAAAGGATACGAGGTCTTAAGTACCCAGAATCATGTAAAACTTAGGTGAGAGAGAGATCACTTATATTAATCCTTTTCACCTATGCTTTGTTATGTCCTCGCTTTGAATAGTAAAGTTGCTGTAAAGAAAAGCAGAACTCGCAGTCTAACATGAGAGACCGTGTTGCTCATCATTTTGGTTGCCAACTTGGATCCAGAATGCGTGTGACCTATGAAAGCCTAAAACTGTCTGATCACTTTACGGTGATCTGTGAAGCTAACCCCAAACCATGGGTCTTGCAGAATGTGTGCTGACCTGGTCACATCTATACCCTTTTATGCTGTATTACATGCAAACACATACACACAGAGGTGCTCTTGCATTACATCCAGCAACCATTATTTCATGTTGCGAGATGGTCCTGTACTTCTCATTAAGGATATCATGTCCTTGATGCTTTGTATTTAAAAATTAATTAAAAGTGAAGACCTCTTTATGGCAGTCCGAAAACATGCTGGCACAGAGCCACGTCTATTTGTCTTTCCCTAGAGAACTATTCTTTGCATAATGATGGCACTGGACATCACTGGCGTATCTCGTCTGGTTCATACAACGACTATCAGACCAGCTTCCCGAGGCTTTCTGTGCAGACAGAAAGGTTAAAACTCGCATTCCCACAGTGCAAC
Source organism: Ibycter americanus (assembly GCA_035590275.1). Taxonomy (NCBI): domain Eukaryota; kingdom Metazoa; phylum Chordata; class Aves; order Falconiformes; family Falconidae; genus Ibycter; species Ibycter americanus. Next base: position 8,694,036 of record JAVJGI010000002.1, on the reverse strand, counting down.
TGAAGTTGCTTAGGGCTTTCTCCAGACATCACTTTTCTTATTTGATGGAGAGTGTAAGATGAGGGCTTGCAGTAGTTTTGAAGAAAGGATGCCAAGGGTTGCTTAAGGACCAAAAGCTAGCCTAGGTGTAATCCAGCAATGAAATCAGATTTCACATGTGCTTTTTTGTAACAGCACAGTACTGCTTCCTGATGCACTGGGTAGTGAGAAGTTTGTGTCTGGGATATTAATGTTCAAGGCTTTCCAATTTAAACATAAAATACAATAGGTGAGTAGTCCAAAATATAAATATATGAGCGGAGCTGTATGGTATTACTACTCTGTTTATGATGCTGAAGAGTCAAAACCATGCCAAGCCATTCTGTTCTCTTATAAAGTATTTAAATTATTTATTGACATGTAAAGTTAACAATTTTCTGTGTTTACTCCAGCTTGTGTTATATCTGATATGAATGAGGCTCTTCGGACCTTGCATTTTTATCTAATTTTCTCAACGTTGGCAATAATATTGCTCTTTCAATAACTGATCTTATTCACCTGCTGCTAAAAACACTTGTCATGTCGAATTACATACCCTGCACAGATATTGTTGCAATTAGCAATTACAAAATATCACAACAGAAGTGTACAAAGGTTTCAAATCCAAATTTTTAGCTGTATATAATCATGTCCTAATTTGCTTAAGCATGTGCCAACGAGTTCTGTTCGTTTGTACATACTGTTTATTGATCCGTGTGTGCAGATGTAGTAATTGCACGTAAATTTGGAGCAATGTGATGAGCATAATCCAAAATTCCATCCATGTCCTTGTGCCCAGTGTTTCTGATTGACTGGTCGACTGCCATCCAGCCAGTAAGAAACACTGGGCCCACCACCCTGGTGGAATTAAACTCATCTGAATTCCATGCATGTCTTTTCTCAGTTAGAAAAAGATTACTGGCAATCATTTTTTTGAGGATGCTGAGTTCATAAATCATTTCCCTTCCACAACCAAGTATCTCCAAGGTAAGATTCAACCCATTTTTTGGATACAAATTTACTTCCCTTCTCTTACCACACCTCTGCTTACCACACCAATTCCAGGTGTGATAGATGTCCCCCATCACGTGGCAAAAAAGCATCTTTGATACCATGTAATTGTCTTCTGGATGTAGCCAGAACAAATTAAATTTTAATTTAAACTAGTGTAGGGATAGATGGTTTCCAGGAGGCCTCCTGAACTCATTGGAGTGTGTAGCTGCATGTGGGTCACACACCAGCAGCATCCCAGCATCCCGCTTCGTTAGTGGGAAATGGGGAGCTGTGCATACTGGACACTGTGGGCAGGGCTGGTCTGAGTGAGGCAGGGCACAGGCTTGAGGGAATTGGCATGTTTGAATAGTGGTCCAAATTGTAAGGATTTTTTTTTTTCCTCTTGTATATGTAGCACACATAGAAATTATGCACAGGGGCATATCCTTTTTTAAGACATAAAAGTAAGTAAAAGAAAATTAAACATTAAAAAAAGAAGAAAATACATTAAGAGAGTAAAAGAGGAAAAAAAAAAGGGTGGGCAGGTGGGTGTGTATGGAGAATATAGACAGAGGAGAAAGACCAGGAATATTTATTGCTGCTGTTCCCATCCAGTGTCTTGATCCAACACTAAACAGTCAGTTACTGGGGACCAACAGCTATTTCTTCTTTTTTGGTTCTCCAGCAACTAGAATCTATTTTGATTTCTTGGTGTCCTTTCTAGTTATGCTGTATTACTCATAACTGCAGCGCAGTGGTAGCTGCCAATACAAATTTAGTCTTTTCTGTTTATTCTGTACTGTCCTGTCAAAGCAGATAAGTCTGCTTTGCATTAAAGCTCAAAAACTTAATTGTGGGAAAATGATGAGTCACTCCAGCTAAGGTAAACCAATGTCTGTGTCAGGGGACGTTCTTTTGATGTACAAAGCAACGAAATGACATGAGGGCCATGAGCCAAAATTACTAACTCTCACACAGAGGTGTCATTTACATTTCCCTGGGACAATGAGGCTTTTTGAACCAAAGAGAACATTGATTTGGGGTCAAGCTAGGAAAAAAAGAGAATAAAACAGGAAAAGGGAATCTTCCAAGCTTTATTAGCAATTCAAGCCATCTACTTGTGAACATCTAATGAAATCCTCTCAAGAGAATGCTCAGGATAGTTATTTTCCTTCCTTATCCCTCTGAGGTGTGGAGATTAGCCATGAAATGTTGCGAGTGACCATCTCTAGGAACCAGAAATGCAAGCAAGTTGAATGGAGCAGGGTCAGTCTGCAGTTCTGACAAAGTTTGTCAGAATTGCTCTGAAACCATCTTTGAAGGCCTTTTATTTCTTCTTTCCAGGATGGAGGTGTGGCAACCTGTGGCTGATGTTACGTATTTTCCAGCGGCGTTCTCCACTGCAGAGCTGTGTCTCTGAAATCCGGTTCATCTCAAGAAAGTTACACTAGTCTGAGTACTCTGTGTAACGTACCTCAGGAATCAGAGAACTTGGCCTTCTACATGTCTGCTAGTGATGTCTAAAGGAAGGGCAACTCGAAAAACCCAGCCAAGCTGTCCCCTGATGCTACCTCAGGCAAATTTTGACTCTTTCCCAGGTTGAATGTTGCCATCCTTGGTCCCTCCCTGGCTACTGGAACTGCAGCTGTGAAGATCGGGTTTGCTTTGAGGGCCTGTATCAAACACGTGTATCTGAGCTTCATTCGCCTTCCTCTGCATTCTAGTCTGTTGAAGTAGACCTTCTCAAGGACAGATGTAGCAAGTCACATGAAGACTAAATTAAGTGTCTGCAGGATGTCCTTGTGATGTGATACATTTTCAGCAGAACAAATAGCAGAAACTGAATAGAAATGCATAAGGAAATCCCATGAAGGACTGAAAGAAATGAATTCAAAACCTTTTTCAGCATAATTTGGACAAGTCGTAACAGAGTCCACAGTTTACAAGTGAGAAGCAGTAAGTAAGAAGTATATAACTAGTAAAACAGCTCTCAATTAATTTACATTTTCTACTACATCTTTATAGTGAAACTCAGCTGTGTGTTAATGGTCCTCAGAAGAATCTAGACAACACTGATGCTCTACTTATACTTCTTATTAAGGGTAAAATTCACCCTATTGAAGAGGACAAGCTTAAGATCTATGCACCCACTTAGTACCACTTATCCCAATTTTCACTTAACAAGGGCATAAGTAGTGTATACGTCTGGATTGTCCTTCTGCACTAAAGTGAATTTTCTCCCTAGTAAATTAGATTGGTCTGATGTGTGCTTAAAAGGAAGAAAATCTTTGCTTTCATTAGGGGTTGTTCTGGGAAATTGCTGCTTGACCTATAACTTAAACAAAAATTTTCAGTTCTTCAAAACTGCTTTGACACTCATACATGGTATATTTACATGATTTACCATTTGATCAAACAGCAAAGTTGAAGTAATGGAGCCCATCAATCAGGAAGGGGAATACAGTCTTTGAGGGAGCTGCTTGTTCCTTTGCTATTCAGATCCTTCCTGTGGATGGATTTTTTAATACGCATTTATTTTGATGTTTGAGTAAAATTGGTATAGAGTGGGTTGAGTAGCATCATAAGACCATAAGCATATCCCTCGACAGAAAACACAGAATGGTGGAATGCAGTTATATATTTAACTTACATATAAGTGAGATAAACATAAACAGGATATTTTGCACGCCTAGAAGTCATGACAAAGTTTAATTAAATGGAAGGTCTTGTGTGCACGCAGACCTAGGCATATTTTTCTGTGCTGAGTTTGTTACTGATGATAGGTTAGACCCATCTGCATGTGCATCTATCTTGTTGCATGCCCAGGTCCTGCGGTTGTACAAATATATACTCACCCACTCCCAGATGCAACTATACAGAGCCCTCTAGCTTTGCACTGTAAAATAGGCAGCTAGCTGTGCACGTACACATTCAGGCACGCAGAATACCTTCCTGTGGCCTCAAACGCATGTTTTTATTTGCAGGAACACAGGCTCTGCAAGATATTCCAGTCGCACTTAATGAACTCCTTAATGAACTGATGGGCCTGTTTCTTATCTCACTTACGCCAGATTTAAACCTATGTAACTCCATTAACTTGTTGAGTTGAGCCTAATTTTACATAAGTGTAAAAAAGATGAGAACCAGACATTTTATGTTCTCATTATCTAAAAGAATACGAAGTATGAAGTCCTTAAAAACCTTTTTTCTGTTTTCTATCAGTTGCAAAGAGACTTAAGCACTCCCACACCTCTGACCCTCCCCGCTTTCTCTACATACCGATTTCTACAGCTGCTCACGCTGTTTTCCAGCAGTTAGGCTGCCCATGTGAGTTTTGATCTCATTGTGGTTTTCTACCTCCTGAAATGAGTTTTGTAAACTTTATTCCCGTTCCTTCTCACGTGAATCAAAACTATGCGTTCCTCCTCCCTTCTAACAGCTCAGCCTTCTCCATAACATTCCTAGCTTTTTCCTGATGTAAAGAAATTACCAGTATGGAAACCAGTCACAGAGTGTGAAATTGTGGAACTGAAAGGAAAATCTTTTTCCTACTTACAGTGTAATTTTGGTAATGTTTAATCTAGGCCTGCTGTTTTCAGGTGATTATGTTGAACTTTCTCTGTCTCCAGTAGTTTACCTTCCATGTGAACTCTGAATTGAAAGATCAGTTTTACCCCAAGGAGACATATTCTGTGTACACAGAGAAAATTATTTCAGATGTTTTGTTTAACTTTTATTGTGTTTTGATATTGCCCTGATATGATTTACAACATAGTAATGTACTGTACGATTCTGTCTCCAGAGCCAAGTTCAAATGCCAGTGTGAACCTGATCTCCAAGAAATTCGAGGCAACGATTCCTGTGAGAAGCTCGAGTATCAGGTACTTCTGCCAGCTCGCTCCAGCCACATACACAGCCGAACGACAGAAGTGGCCAGCAATACACCAGGAGCCCGAGTGAGACATCTGAAATCTTGAAAGCATGAATCTGAGCTGACCTACGCTGTGTTAGCGCTGGAGTAATGCCTCTGACTTTGATGGAGTCACTCATAATTTACAGCTATGTAAGATCAAATATATAGCCCAGAGTACAGAAATGTTAACATAGATAGTCTCAGTCAGAGAGGGGATGCTTATTCTAATGGTACCTCCTGTCAGTCAAGCCATAGACTAGATGTCACTTATGAGGACAATGGGTCACCCTTTTTCCTCTATTCTGAATATGATTAAAAATATAAAAATGAGAGTTAGAATGGAAAAATTAACTATTAGGAGAATAAATAAGAGGCCTGAAAAGAGAAATCAGCAAGGAGAATGAAAGGCAAGTGCCCTAAACAGCCCCAAACCAATTGCCTCGGGCTTAGCAGAGGGTGAGGTGGTTGTCTGAGCGGCTTAAAATGAACCACATTACTCAGCTGTGTTACAGTAGTCATTTCCTATTTCGTTCTCCCAAGGCTTATGCAAGACTGCTCCACAAAGTGCCAAGTTTCTGCCAAGGAAGGCAGCGAGAGCTCCAGGATGCCTCCGCAGCCAAAGCCGACGCCGGGTGAGGGCAATTCCCCTCCGGGAGCCGCATCTGGTGGCGTCAGACCCAGGGAGCGAGGACACAGCAATGGCCAGCTAGTGAAGTCGCCTCAGCTGTGACTAAATGCACACAGGGTTCAGACCACATCTTTCAGTGACTGAGCTGAAAGGAAAACGAATAAAATTCAGGAGGTGAAATGCTGGACAGGTGGTTATTTCCCCTTTGTGGAGTCCTGCAGTATGCCTGACCCGTTACATTCCTTACACCAGTGGCCAAAGGTTAAAATCAAGGCTAATCTCCCTTTTGTGCTAGCTCATGCATAAAAACAAATGACTTTATATTTTTTTTCTGGAAAAGAAAGGAGGACCCGGGTCCACTGTTCCTAAGGCAGAAGACTTTGCTGTACCTAATAAAGCAGGTCTAGTCTCAGACACGCTGAAAGCTCGCATCAGTTTAAAGATACATGAATTCTGCTCTCTGTCATAGCCTCACGGTGCCTTCCAGTGCCTGCTAACATGATGGGTTTCAATTCTGAATTCCAAAGTGAGATGCCTCTGTTTAAGGACCGACTATTCAGGGATGCACTTGGAGCCCTGCAATTGCTCCTGAAATCTGCGAGCACTTACTGTAAGCACCACTGAAATACCGTCCCAAGTGTCTCATACTGGAATTTTTGAAGGTGAAGATACCTGAAAGTTACAGGACGCTTCAGAAAAGGTAAGCTGGAGATGACAGTGCTTTTTAAAGCATAGCAATACTTAAGTATGACAAATACTATAGAAGTGCTAATGCTGTTTGGCAATTTCCTGGAAGGTCTGTGGAGTGGAAATTCAGTTCATTAACTGGTGTTGATACCTCCAGAAGTCATTTCAAATTGTTTTCCTGAAATAAGACTTGAACCCAGATGGCAGAGGTGAACCTGCTTCTCTAGCCTCCAACAAGAGATGTTATAGGTTCAGAAACAATATTTATATTCCCAAATCTCAATCTCTGTCTTTCTTTTTTAAGCTTATTAAAATTAAAAGCATGACCTGCCACATCACATTACATCAAAACATGATGTAACTTCTTAATTTAAAAAAAAAGTTTTAATTTATGATGTTGTATTATGCCACAAAAAGCTTTTGTTTTCCCCAGAGAAACTATAAATTTTTTACAGCGACTGTTTATCCAGTATCTTTGGCAGACTGAAACAGCGAGCGTTGGCAAAAAGCAGATATTTAACAGCTACTGACGAACAGCTTATGAATCACCAGGCTTGAATCCTGGCACACATCTCCCTGTAGGTGCCTTACTGAAATCACCCATCTTCCCTTCACCTCCTTCTAACTGCTGTAACATTGAGTAACTGACTGATCCTGAACCACTAAACTTGATCTACTCTATCCTTTCAAGCCTTTATATTTTTTGAGAAAGCACTCTTGCTGTAACAGTGCCACTGCAATAACATTCCAGAAGCAGTGTCCAGTATGGATTTCCCACTGATTTTGAACAGCCCAGGAAAATACTTTTCATTACAGCAACATTTGACATTTGTATGATTTTCATTTACAGATATAAAAGGGCGTTGCAAAATAGTTTTACCTATATGGTTATATAGGTGGGGGAACTGAGGCACGAGCAATAGATGGTATCAGTACAGCCAAGAATAAGCTGGTCCAGGTCTGCTCTGCTGGTCCATGTATCTTCCAGATGATGAACTCCTGTTTGACTTACTGTTTTACATGCTTCTGCGAGGCAAACTGGACTACGTTAGGACATGCAAGGCTCTACGTTTGTTGGCCTGGGTCTCTCACAGTCTGCTTACTTGTCTGGTGCTTTTTTTGGGGACTACTCTGGCTGAAGCGAAGGAAGTTCAGTGGAACTTGAGAACAAGGACTAGTTGTCTGAACAGGGCTTTTTAAGCCCTTGGTTTCTAAACAATTGCTTTATAGGGTGGACCGTGTATCATAAATCTATACCATAGGGGTATGGTCATATTGGCTTAACTGTCTTACTAAGACTGGACTTATTTCTCATACAACTGATAAAAGTCGTAATGCTGTCAGTCCCTGGTATACTAGCTGTACTCAACTTTTACTGCTTCCTAGTTCCATGATCCATAGTGCACATATGGGGTATAAAGCCTGCTTAAAATCATAGCCCCTTAACTAAAAGCTTTTTCTGGGAGACAGTGTGGTTTGAATTATATTGAGGACCCCAAACAGCAATTGCTCTTGGGCCACTGCCTTTGAAATAGATCTATTTTAGGTGGATATTCCTCTTTCGAAAGGGAACTTCTAACCCTATTTATGAGCCTCACTGCTCATACCAAATAATGTAACAGGGGAGCGAAAGCTCCCTCAGTACTTTTGATATAAACGCACAACAATGATCTTCGTCACATGCAATGTGTCGGGTGAAAAGGGGACAGGTTTTTTTCACCATGGTGTAGCTCTCGCTTTGGGTGCCCTAGTAAGAGCCAAACCACAAGGCTACGACCTATTTTTCATGAAAATTGTAGAGTAGCATCTATTCTATCTCAATGTGGACTAGGGGAAAGTCCTAACTTCAAAACCTGTCCATGGGTCCAGAAACCATTCCTGACATCATTTCTAGTATCAAGCACCTTCCCCATTAGTGCCTTTTCTCCCAGTGAGAGACTGGCAAATTAACCTGGATTGGTTTTACGTGAGAACCAATCTTCATTATGGTTCCATAAGTGGTGTGCAAACAACTGCACCACCAAAACTGTCAGAGCACCGAGTCTGAATTGAGCTGGGGGTTGCTTAAAATACGGTCATCAACCCACACCTAAAATGTGCTTGCCACGCTACAGCCTAAGAGAGGACAGTTGGCCAGTGAGAGGGAAGGGAAGAGGTCTCAGGTGAAAATGCTGGATGCAGCTGAGCTAAAAAACTCTGAACTCTCTTGCGAATATGGAAGGAATTATCTTGAATGAATCTCCTCTTGACTTGACATAGGAGGTTTCAAGTTTTATGGCATCTTACATTATTGTTTAAATTTGTTTCAGGCAAGAAACATACTTTTTAAGGTCAGGAATACAGATTTGTTAGATGCTAAGACACCTGAAAAGCAAGAATACTGATTGTAGAATGAATATTTTACAGAGTAATTATTTAAATATATTCAAGTATGAACATCTTTAGATCCTAAATTTAGTATTCCTTAAAAACATAATCTTACAATAAAACCTAGCCCATTCTCACATTGTTCATAACATTCCAATTTTCTGTTTGAACTAGTTGTTTTGAAAAGTTGTGTCTTGGTTGTTTATTTAAAGTGCCCCACTGATATTTTTGCCCCAGACTTTAATTTTTGGTATAACACTTGCACATATGTTGATGATGATATACGTCTGAAGTTCTCAAAACATGATAGCATACTACGGCTGGTGTGTGAACCACTCAGATGTGATGTGCAGAGGCAGCTCCCTGTTTCCTATATAGAGCCCTTGCCTAGGCGGTGGGTTAAGTGCCTGCCTGGAGCATATAGCAGCAATCCAGTGACTGCAAGGTTGTTCGGCAGCTCCACTCAGGACCAGTCTGCATATTGAGCCTTCAGGGACCAGGAGCAATATTGTCCCTGGAGAGATCTGACTTGAAAGAGATGACGAGTCAAGTAGTTGGGTAAGTAGTTAAGATGTAAGTAGTTGGGAGGTCTGAAGATGCTGCTGGAAGGAGGGGGTTTGTGTTAAAATACAGTAAATGTGAGAAAGGAAGGGATAGACACATGCCCTCGTCTCTACATGTGCCTTGGAAGTTAATAAAAAATGAGCAAGCAGTAGCAGTCGCTATTGGAACCTCCTGAGCAAACTGAATTTGGGGAACCTCGTTGTTATAACAGAGATAAGAAATCCATTGACTCCCCTGAATTACTGGATTGTAAATCACATTTTCAGTCAGGTTCTCCAAATCCGCACACCAAGGTGAACTCAAATTTTAGGGTTCAACTATTTTGTGTAGGCACCATAAACAACTGGATCTCAGTTTTATGTCTGATTATACCTCTCATACCTCTGAGCTTTATGCCTTATTGTATGGGCAAAATGGGCACCTGCAGAAACTTGAGCTGGCTGCATTTGGCTGAAAACAACACAGCTCGAATTTAACCACACCTGCCCTATTTAAAATGAGTAGTAAATGGTCATTACATTGAAATAGAGATAGCCTCTATTATGTTATGTAAAGATATCATAGAAGTACACGAAGATCTTCTGTTATTCCTGGTATCACCAAGCTTAATAAAGAGCTTCAATTTTGGAATTAAGTTAGGGACACTTTATTGTCAAGTGTTGGCCATGCTATAATTGTTGACAACCATCTCTGGTCACCTGTCTTCCCACATGGTCTTTGGTGTGTCCTGACTGAACCTTAGCTTCCTTAACTCTGTCCAAGACTTTTATTCTGGATCTTCTGTTCTGCTAACCCAGCGGGCTTAAGTACAATGAAGGCAAGAACTGAACTTCCCCTGTATGCATCATACCATACAAGTTTCTTACTTTCTGTTGTGGCCGGTGGGACACAAGCAGATGCAGTAGAAAGCTTTAGTCTGTCATGTGACTGTTGTCTTAGAAGGACTTTATCAAATACTCCCAGAGCCCTTCCAGGTTTAAAGTACAATGCCACAAAATCATAGCAATAGAGACAGAGAAGGATGGGACAGTCTGAAGAACAGGTCTGTTGGAAGGGGCGAGAGACTCTGTCCCTGCATTCCAGCTCACCCAGGCACTTGTAACTCATTAGGACAACGCTGAACACACAAATAACCACAAGTGCAGCTCGGGCTGCCTTAAGTATATCAACGCGGAGCTACTACTGCAGTATAATCATCAAAGGATTGGAAATATACATGCACAGATCCAGCTACTTTTTCCTCTCAGCCTCCGGGCTGGGAGGTTACATGGTACTACCCACTGGCAGTGAAGCTAGAAGGACCTGACCCGCAAATATCCTGCGCTGTTTCTGGAGGCTTCAAAACTAGACGTATGTACAAGACAAGGAGAAAAAGGCTATGAACTCTTAGAAACAGCAGTTATGTGGAACTCATTATACACTGTTTTCCTAATTGATATATGAGATTTATAAGGTATTAAAGGGAATTTAATCTCCTTAGGTGCCCTCGCTGCATCACTTTAAAGTAGGGTCTGCAAAGATGATGGGGATGGTGCAAGAGAGCTCCAAAACATTCATACCCTCAATACCCAAGTATTACTTCACGTCTTTCTTACCAGTAAGCCCACCTAATTTGTGAAAATCCAGCATGCATTATATCCTTCGCGGCCGGTATTATACATGTACTCTTATATTTGCCATTGTTGAACATAACACTGGAGCCACAGAATGATCACACACACTGTATTTGGACCTAGGTCTAGCTTCAGTATCCCCAGTTTTCTGGAAGTAGCATGTAAGCAATTCTAGTCCCAGCCCTGCAGGGTATTTACCAAAGGTTTCCTTTTGGACCCTTGACTTATTTTTCCAATTTGTTTCCCTGTTATCATACCATCCACTAATCCAAACTGAATCTTCCCTAACAAAAAGGCCCTTTCTTATCAAGATTAAAAGCAGAATACTTGAAGTAATTTAGAATACAAATGTGCAATGAAATATCAGTCTGGGTGATGTTATGAGAAGAAAGAGTGTACAGTATGCTTTATGTGCTTTTAGCTGTTCTACCCTACACTGCAACATGTGCACCCACTCTTGTAACCTTTACTGCTGTGCAAAGATGATCTGTCATTTCTACAAAATATATATATATATTTTATTTTTTTTTATACTGAGGCAGCTTTGAATCCTTACTGCCCTCTAGAGAAATTCTGCTAGAAAAGCTCAAACTGACAGAGTCAGCAAAAAATAATTGCAGTCCTAATCTTAACTACACCAGCTGCGTGCAGTGTCAGTGACAAGATCTGTAGAAACAGAAATGCACTTAAAGGACCCTTTTTCTCAAGCCTCTCACTATCATTGGGAGTCGTGGCCAGGGTCAAACACACTTATCCCATTCACTGCATAGGAAAGCTCACCAAAACCTGAGTTTTCATTATCCATGGGTTTAAGCTAAACAAGAAACTAAAACATTTTTTGTAAAGAAATTACAAGTGCAAAAGCTGCCTTGATTTCACATCATCAGCATGCGATGCTTAAATTATTTAAACTACACGTCTGTAACTATATGCATTACTTTGTCATCCTCACACTTCTGTCTCATATTAAACATGCAAGCCTGATGATTGTGGATGGAACTAGCTGCGACTGAGTGCAAAAGCCTGGACTCGAGCAGCACGGTTGCACAGGGCTTGAGCCAGCCCTCTGGCAGATGCTGAACTCCTGCGTATGCAACTGAGCTCTTAGAGGCATAACTGACTGCTTGCGTGATTAATTGCTGCAACTCCGGGAGTATTTTTTAGGAAGATGTATTTGTGCAAGTCTGGAAAATCAAAGTATCAGAAGACTTGGCAAAAATGATGTGGTTTACAATGCCATGGGAGTATTACTTCATGTGGTTGGGCCAACAAAGAGAAAATGGCAATTGCGATGTTAGCAGTGAATGATAGCACAGTGCAGCTAAGAATACATTCAGCAAACTGAGATCCTATTTTTACACTGACAAAAAAGAGAAAAAAATGTAAAATGTGTGTCTGTGTGTGTATATTTTTTTCCAAAACAGCTGAATCCCACTATCCTGCAGAATCTTATTCATTTAACAGGCTGTCAGTGCAAGTTTCTTTACATAGCTCTGCCTTTTCATGCCTAATGGGGTTTGCCCTGAACCAGACAAAGCCTATTAAACATGGCAGAGAAACAGATGATCGGAGAGGCCACTGGAGCAGCGTTGACTGCCCTCTAATGGCATGTGTGCCATGAGCACACACCTGAGCTCCCCAGGGACTCCTGCGAGGATGCCAGCAGACGTATGGTCCCAGAATGCCTCCTATTCCCTGCAAGAGGAATGTTCATACCCCGAGCAAACATGAAAATCTGGTGTCGTATATTCATTTTTTCAGACCGCGACGGCAGGATAGCGGTAGCCAGCGCAGTCCAACAGCACCGTCAGCGCAGAGGGGAAGATGCGCAGTCGACGAAGCCACCAAACTGAAGGGCTGGATGGCTGAGGAACAAAAATGTGTTGGGTGTGTGAGTACCAAGGGCTGTGCCCTGCAGCTAGCTGTCAACCAACAGCTATAAATGCTGGACAGCCTCAGCATTTCCTTCCCTTGGATTCTAGAGGGGAAATTCAAAAAGTTTATGGGTTCAGATTGAGTTACAACTCCTAACTCGGAATGTGCGCCGAGCCAGAATTTTATAACTGTTTGTCTGGTCTGAGTGTGTGTAAATAGCAGTGTAGATAGGAATGAGCTGGGCACTTAATCTGCAAGTCTACTGAATAATTGTAGAACTGCATATATAGAAGAACATAACCCTCTAAGCCTGAGAGTGCAAAGTTAGAATTGTCACACAGAGACAAAAAGCAGCAATTATTATTATTTGTTGTTTTGTTACAGTAGTAGTAAGGGACTCAGTGCACCCCTCTCTACAGCCAGCTTCTCTTATATTCTAAATAAATAAGGGCTGAAAAGGAAATCCAGGTTTCAGTAATGAATTATTCTGCCCAGTCTCTAAGCAGCTCAGGATCAGTGCTTCAGACTGAACCCACATCTTCTGAATCTCAGACTCTTCCCTCATTCCTTGAACCTTTGATGTCCTTTCATGTTCTCTGTTACTTACAACATTTTGCTCACCGTGTTGGTTAAAATCTCCACTTGAATCAGGGAGTGAAGAAACAGCCGAAATTTTATTCACTTCTAGAACAAATTATTCAAACTTTTCTGAAACTTGAAAAAGGTTCTGCTTAGTTTGAAGCAAAGTTGCAGTCAGAGTTTTACTTCATCTGAACCATATCTTATTCCATGAATTTATTTATTGTAATTTCTGTTGATTCTTTCTCCTCTTCTCTATTGAGTAATCTGGAGGTCTGCAAAGGATGAATTAAGACTTTGAGCTAACAGGCAATTTTAGTCATCTAGGCATTTTTATTTATTTTTCCAGTATATTTACTCCGAAGTGAAGCTTTGTTTGCTCCCTGAATAGTGACCATCATTCTGATTTTGTTATTGCTGCTTAAAAATTGTTTCTGAAGATCCCACACATGTTTTCCCCAGTGCATTGATGATCTGTGGGTAAGCATTGATACAGAGATCAAATAAATGCTAGTTCAGAAAGCAAAATTACCATTCCAAATGACTGTCCTGCTTGTAGCAATTTAGTAAGCTCAGATTTAAGAAGATATTCTCCAGGGCAATGCTCACCTGCACATGCATGAGTTTTAGTGGTGCCCATGGGAATGGACCAGCACTATCTGGTTCCACTTAAGAAGAAAGTACATGTCTGGGGAAGGAGGAGAACACAATACCTTTGTGTCTTCATCACTGGAAATGGCAGAAATGCGTTCCCAAAGATTGATTTTTTCAGATTGTTCACAATTACTCACTTGCGTGTTGGCCAGCACAAGGATGGAAAGGGGAATTGTGACAGCCGGTGGCTGCTGTTGAAATAAATGTGATGAGGGAGTATTGCCCACCTCCCACCTGTGTGACCAGCACGTGCTCATGGACAGAGTATTATTTGCAACTAACTTAGCGCTGTGGTCTCCTGGATCCATTAGCACACCTCTTAGCCTGCTGAGAGGGGAATAACAGTGCCAGATTTCTGCTTGACCTGGCAACAAAATCAGAAACAAATCTTTTTTCTTTTCTGAACCTGAGCAAGTTGGCTGTTTGACAGTGTCTCCTTTCTTCTTGCAAAGTCCAGAGAGGGCAGCGAGCTTTACAAAGGAGGGGTGACGTGAGTGAACGGACAGTGGTTGCTTCTCACTGCAATGTAACTGAAACAGGTACAGGGAATGCAAAGCTCTGATACCTTCTGTGCTGGAAGAAATACTCAAAATATTCTGATTTCTAGTTAATTTTTCTGCCTCTCTATTTGCTCTGTGGAAGCAGAACCTGCAACAGATGAATTTCACCAAGGAACCAACATCATGGAGGCATTTGAACATGCATCTCCGTGGCTGCTGAGTGCCTTACCTACGGTTGGTTCTGAGGTTTATTTTGCTTTTGGCCACAAAATCTCCTTGAAACTCAAGAAATCGTCCTGACAAACACTAATTCAAAACTGATACATTTCCACACAATAAATTGGTTTCATAATCAGTAATTTCCAGGGAAAACCTGTTCAGGCAAAAAAGTACACAGATATCTCTATTAATTGACCTAATCCTGCACTGCTGGTGATAACTCAGCACATGTTAGATAAGGCCTGCTCAGCTCATTAAGAGGACAAACTATCCGCAGAGGAGCTTTGGTTTGTGACCGTTATCTGTCTGAGCTATTCATCCTCTACTACACCATCCCATCAACAGTCCACTGTTTGGCGTGTATGTTTCTTTTCAAATATTTTCTCACCTTTTCATTATTCAATTTTCAGCTTCTCTGAAAACCTTCCTAACCTGGTTAATAGAGGAAACAGCAATCTGGTAGCTTGTTGGCAAATCAGGTAACTTTTCTGTGGTGATTCTTACTGATCTTCAAAGAGCAGGGTACTCTTCCATTGGTTTCCCAGCACAACTGAATTTCTCATTAATCTCATCCCTGGCCCATTTCAAACAGATGTTTGCATTTATGTCAGATATGCACTAAATTGGATACTTTGGGGTGGAGTCCAACACCAGCAAATTTTCTTCCTGACAGTTGTCAGTTGCATTATTCAAAACAGCTTAATGCTGTACGGCTTCTTGCACAAAAACGTAACATGCTGATAATATCCATTCCCTTTCGTCTGTATCTTTGTCCTTCTCCATTATTATAATTCTGTCCTCTAGCTTTTTTCTCTGCTGAGCTTTCAGGGACCTTCCTAATCACCATTAGACACAGTGGGAGAATGGGTGGCAGCGGCGTGGGTAAAAGGCTGTACTGCACTTTGAGGGGCTCTGCAATCATCTTCATGAGTGACGGCACAACCCAAGCAGCAAACACAGCTCACTCACTCTGGGGAAAAACTATTTGATTTTAGATATAGATGTATTTATATTTATGTGCATATGCTTGTATGCATCAAATATTAATTTCTTTTATTCTAATTTTCTCTCATTTGCATCTCTCCCTGTGCCTCATCATTCTGGGGCTGGGGTGGCTTTGCACAAGCGTTGCCTTTGAGGTGGCACAGAGCAACATCATCCCAGCAAAGAAACTGTGCCTGCAAAAGGCCCAGTTCTCACTCTCTTCTTCCCTGTCCCAGGGTGGCTGGACTGGGCTGGTGTCCACATGTCATTCCACGTGCCAGCCAGCCAGCACTGCCAAGCGCTTGGATAGATGTTCCCAGGTGCAGAGGAGCCAGCCTCCGATGCGGATGGTGCCCTGCGCCCCTGAGCGTGCCAGGCTGCACGGCCATGCCAAGGGGTGTTAGAGCCCACGCAGGCAGGTGCAAGGAGGTGTCTTGCAAGAACCTCATGCAGCTGAGAGCAAACCTGGGAGCACACCCTGACCCAGGCCAGGATCCAAGACCATGATCCCAAAGAGGTGATGTCCAAACCCAGATATTAGATGTGACACAAACCACCTCCGATTATTAGCCCCTATAATTTGTAACAAATCTTTCCATTCCATTTGATCTGTATATGAGGTCCTTTATGTCCTTAACCAGGGAAAAAATCACCTTGCCTCACTCAATGCTATATTGGAGGCCACCAGGTTAATTCCATGCTATATGCATGGATAAAAAGGAGGATAAGAAGAAAGAGTAGGTCATGCAGTGGCAAAGGTTGAGAAGCTCTGCTTTAAACACTTTATGGGAAATTGTAAAACTTCTAAACAACTTAATAGATTAACTTCCCCTTTCAGTGGCATCAGTAAAACTGAATTATCATCCTCACATTTAACTGATGCCTACACCCAATACTCATCCATCAGGGATCATTTAGTGATAAAGCAATCAATCCTGCCATGGTGCAGAGGGGACAAACTATGCAAGATACCATCACCAAATATCCTTTCCACCCCAAAGCATCCTCTGAGTCTTTGTCAATGAAAGTGCATTTGTCTAGTCTTATCTGCTGCAGTATACGTGGAATACAAAGGAAGAAAGTAAAATATGCATTTGATGTACATGTGCAGGTGCCAGACATATTATCAGCCCAAGGAGGACTGCCTTTTTTCCAGGAACTGAACACAGCACCTGAAAACCAACCACTGCACCCACCACCTCAGGTACCAAATTAATAGAAATGAAAGCAAACATGAAGCTGCCTTAAAATAATGCTGTGACATGTGAAGGATTTGAGGGAACAATGAGAGATAAAGTTGAAAAAATGTGTTTCTGCCTTATCCTTGTTTTAGAAAATCTTCTGTGACTTAAGCCAGAATCTCTAACATACTGGTCATCTTTGCATCATCAGAGCAGGCAAAATATACTTCCCTTTTTTGACTCCCCACCAGTAACAGTTTTGGGTCTGATGTTTGCCTTTCTGATATATTAAAGATTTAGATATGTATTGAGAAGATTACAGCTCAAAAAGAACTGGGAAAAGTTTTATAATTATTTTAATCAGCAAGCGCATATTATGAAGGTATGTACAATGTGTACAACTCCGTAATTTGAACAAATAACTTTAAAATATTTTATTTACTCAAAATATCCCAGCTTTAGGTAAGAAATCGTCTATTTCTACTACAGAACAGGTAGATTCTTAGTAATAGGAAATCATGTTTGAATAAACATTTAATAACTTATTTGCTAAAACAGAGGTGCTTGGTTTTCATGCTAACTGTAATAACATTTCTATATTATTTGACTAGTAAGTTTATTTCTCAGCCAGATATGAACTGTACTAAGCCCAAACTCCTTGGACATTTTGTGAATGATAGCATGGCTACTGGAGCAAAAGGAAACATTTCCCCACTGCTGCCTAGGAGTTGGGATTTTCATCAACAAACAGGTTCAGGCTAAATTAAGAGGTTCAGTGTAGCAGAGTTCTTCAAAGGCTTTGTAGTTGTTCAACTT
Source organism: Ibycter americanus (assembly GCA_035590275.1). Lineage (NCBI taxonomy): Eukaryota > Metazoa > Chordata > Aves > Falconiformes > Falconidae > Ibycter > Ibycter americanus. Next base: position 8,676,445 of record JAVJGI010000002.1, on the reverse strand, counting down.
CAATTAAAAGTCAATTGAATTGGACACTTAATTCCCATTTGTGTCTATGAAAATCTCTCTTCTATAATGTACTGTGTTACAATTCTGGGCTGAAAAAACAGGTACACAGAAATGTGTAAAGAATGCAACGCATGTATTTGTTTTGAGGGGTACGGAAAATAACAGCTGTTATATCAAATGCTTAGCATTTACACAAATAACCAGATAATAACAAATCAAGATTTTAATATCTGCATTTATGTATGTGATCTATCACCCAAGAATTCATATGATTTTTATATGTTCTATATTGTGTGCCAAAGGAAACTATAAGCAGCTCATGGAAGATAGCTAGTACAGTACAGACCTGCTGGTGACACAGAACTGAATATCTTTTTAAGGGAATTAACAGGGGCAGCAACTGTAGTGGGGCTCCGAAGTGATGACAATAGAAAATTCTTCAGGGAAGACGGTCTGACTCTGCAAAAAGTTACTGACATATGTAGGACAGTAGAAACAGCCCAAGAGCAAATGCAAACCCTATCTGAAGATCATGCGGTGAAATGTATCAGAAGGAATTACGGGAGATGAAAATGCAAAGGTAAAATGTGAGGCAGAATTGTGTGCCGCCTGCTGCAGAGAAAACTGACACACCGCAGAAATCTGGCCTGGAAGAAGCCAACAGTGTCAGAATTACAGGGGACACTGGGAGGGCCAGAACCTGATATTCAGTCTGAAAGACTTTTGAATTTCTATGTGAGTCAGGTTCAAGTGATCAGACCAAAACCCACCCTGGAGGATTTTGATTTTGAGGGAGATTCACGAGTGGAAGGACTTTATTTCTTGCTTCTGATTTGGCTGTGAGTGAAAGCTGCCAGCAGCAGCAGCCGCTCCCTGCAAGCTCCTGTCGTTCGGGGCTGAAATACTGTCAGAAATGTTCTTGGACTTTCAATTTCCCTGGCTAGTGCTGAGCAGACCAAGCTGCCAGTCTGTGCACCTAAAGCAGAATCCAGCAATCCTAATACAAACTTCAGGCTGACCACCGTACTTCTCTCACCATCCTCTGCTGAGTCGATTTGGTGTTAAATACCGCGTCCACCAAAGAGCTGCTAATAGGAAGCCACCCACCAAGAGAGCTGTAGTCCCCCCCATCCTGCCTGTGGTCATGCAAAGTTCCTGAAGGTTCCTTCTTCAGTGGTTTTGACTGGTTTTATTGAACCTGCGGATAAACTGTCTTTAAAGAGACTGTCCAGGCTCTGAGAACACAACAGTAATGATAAGGAAAATGAAAATACATCCTTGAGGTGTCACTCTGTTGAGGACCATTTGGTCAGCATCAGTTTCAGATGCTAAAAGCATGAACAAAAAGTCAGCCCCATTGGCTAAGAACTGTTCCTGCAAGCTCGAAGTCTAGCTTTACCCAGGCGGTGTTAAGCAATAAAAAGCTCCTGCTATCAGTATGCTGATCACTCATTTTATAGAGGACACTAACCAGCGCTTCTCTATAGAGTAAATACAAGAAGCATTTCTTAATTCGGCTAAGCAGTCACTGGCTGATCGGGATTTCTGCCAAGAATTTGTAAACAACGTAAAGGAAGCTGAAGAAACAGAAACTTGCCCAGTAACATAAAATGGGGCACATTTTATGTGCACACATTCTCTGCGTGGACAAACAGGACAGCATAGAACAATAAGGAAATCAGTGAAAACCTCACAGTTCACACAAACGTGGCAAAGAGAAGCATGCTGAGATGAGGAAAATTATTCCTCCGTGACATCAGGCAAGAACGGAAAGGTTCACCATTTTCCTCAGCCATAGGCATTCGTTACCTGGGTGCAGCCTGGATGCTCACCCAAAGCAAACCAAACGTAGTTTTGGGGCTGCGGAGCTCAGGACCTATCCTCATGGTGCAGGGGATTGCACTTTACCCAAAAAAAGCGAGGCAGGAGGAATGTGAAGGGAAGACACGGAGCCCACAGGGAACCTGCAGGAGCCTCCCGCAGCCCCTGGGCTTGCTCCAGCTCTGTGCGGCCGAGGGCAGAGCTGTGAGCCAAACACCCAGCTTACACCCAGCCCCTTGTAACTCCCGTGGTCACCAAAGTGTGAGCGGTATCTAGATGCATAGGCTGTCATAAAATCTTACTCCAATACATCTTTCTCCAGGCATCTTGTTTCTTAAATAGTCCCCCCGGCCCCTGTGGAAACCTTCCTGAGATCGACTTTTCAATATTTTTAACAGTATTAGAAGCGACTTCTTGCCTCTGTGCATACAAATGATTGTAACTATCCCTGTTTATCACTGTGACAGATATGTGCACTAATTAGATATTCTTCTATACATCCAACCAAATCCCAACTCTTTTGAAAATCAGAGCCTCCGCTAAGCTCCTCGAAATGGCTTCTTCCTCTCGGAGAATGCTTTCAAAGCACACTGCATCCTACCATGAGCAAACGGTGATGCTAAGGGTGCAAACAAATGAATGCTGATGAAGCAAGCCACAACAAAACAAGCTTTTGAAGTGTAATGATTTCTAAATATAAAGCGAGGCTGCAGACTGTATTTTTACAACTAAGTAAATGAAACAGTGGGCAGAAGACCACAGGTGCGTGTCTTCCACGCTAATGATCTTTGTGCTGTGTTACACACAGCTGAGAGAACTAAAAAGGCAGAGGGGCTGCCCGATGCCCAGGACTTTGGCTCCTTGGGACCCGGCAGAGGACCTCAAGGATGAAGCACACAGCAGCTGCTGCATCACTGGCAGGCAGCGTGCCCCCGCTCGCCTGCGCTTGTGGGGAAGCTGCAGCCTCTGTTCACCCCACGCGTTCCAGCAGCAGAAGCCAAGAACGATGAGAATGATTAAAGACGTTCTAGGAGAAATACTAGGCTGGTCTTTCTCTCTGCCACGCCAGTTTGTGCACTTGGGACTTGACGTGCTTCACAAGAAAGCATTGGAGTGATCTTCACCAGGTGCTCCAGACCCTCAAAGGGTTCAAGGTCCCACCATAAAAGTCTGCAAGGCACTCCCATTCCTCGGGTAGCCCTGGGAACTGATCAGGATCAACAAATATTAATAGAGGTAAGACTTAACGTGCAAATTTTCAAAACACCTTCGGGCCAGCTTCTATATGTTTATTACAACGAACTCGAGATTTCCATAAGCACTTTGTTTCTATTTAATTAAATAAGTGAGAGCCAGCTTTTTCAAAGTGCTTCACAGATCCCACCCCACTGTGATACCATTGCTGAGCTCTTCTGGGAATCTGGCTGCAAGGGCGTGTGTCAAGTACATGGAAAATCTAGCTCACTCAGATCTGGCAGGCTGATTTTGAAACAATATCTGGAAATCAACATTTGTAATAAATATCCATTTGCATATACAAAAGCTGACTTTTGGCATGTATAAAATTTTCTTATAGCTTTCCTTTGAAAATCTGATCCAGACTGTCTAGACAAGGCAAAACTCTCATTTGTGCTTAATGTTTTATAATTTATTATTTTGCTTTCCTTTCTGATTAGTTTGGAAATGTCCCTTAGGAAAGATGTAGTGATAGGAGGATATAGTTTTATAGGCTACTCATATAATCCCACTGCTCTGGTCATACATACCCTTGAAGTTTGCTTTAAAGCTTACACACATAAACCCAGCCTCATAAATCTAATTCTACCTACTGGCATGCACTTTCAGACATCCACAGTTCATCCAAACGCACACCTATGCATTTGCTTTTTATTTCTTCCTATGCTTTTTTTTTTTTCAATAGTAGCATTGTAAATTTTTAAGCAGGTGAACATTGTAGAGCTAAAAGAAATTGAAACGTGCCATGTATTTGCTAAGCAAAGACACTGTGGCAAGACAGAGACACCTTTAGAAGGGTCTGCCTCTCTTTCTCTCTCTCGCTCTTACTCAAAATACAGCTTTTACAAATATGACATCTTAAAATTAAAATGTTTGTTCTGAAAGTAATAGCCAAGATCATAGAATATTTATGTGGTCATTAATATTTGAATTTTGAATAATGCATACTTATACATTTCCACAAAAGAATGCAATGCGTGTTTTATACCAAAGTCATATTATTTTCCCTGTAACAAGTACAGAAGCAGCTTTATTTGCATTACTCACTTGCAGGTATGTAATATCAGATTACACCGTTAATTCTCTTTGTTTCCTGGAAATATCTGTGTCAGGCTTTTTTACTTTGCATACATAGGAGGTCCATATTCATAACGGTCTATTTTAAATGCAGGAAAGTTCTGTGCACTTAGCTGTTAATTTTGAAACAGCTTCTCCTAATTCATTCTGTTTCATTTGTTACTAATTGCGTCTGCTTTTTACAAAAAGTTTTGGCTCTAGGAAATCTAAACCACATCCTACCACTTCATCAGTAACGGTCTATCTGTGTGCAAGGACACACAGCTGCATATCAAATAGCGCTTCCATGCGCTGCCATTCACCATCACTCTTCGGGATGCTGATGAATGTGCTGACAGACAAAGGCTAATTGGCAGACTGTATGGAGTCAGTTTTTGATGACACAGGAGAAATAATAGGAGACAGAGCAGGTAACAAAGAAAGTTTAGAGGGAATAATAACAGAGATATAGACAGAGAGGATTTCAGGCGGGGAGAGCGTACAGCCTGAAATACAGCAGGAGGGAACTGAGAACCCAAAAAATGCACAAAAGCATGAAAGAGGGAAAAGGTAAAGGGGAGCTAACCCTGCACTTACTGCTGTTACAACACAGAAAACATCTCTGATAGGAAACTAGGTTTGGGATGACACTTTCAAAACTGTGATCTGGTTCACTGAAATGTTTGCTTAGGGTTTACGAACCTACTAAGCAAACGTGAACCCATTTCCTTAAGAGCCTGGACTTGATATGTATTTTGTATTTCAGACTGAGGGATCAGCATGCAGCAATTTCACCTGATTTTCACCTTGAGGTTTGGGTGCAGACGTAGCCATTTCAAATGCAAGCATTCATTAAAGTATTTTGCTGGACATTCCTTGGCAAGCATAATTACAGTACGTCGTTTATGACCACCAATGCATTCATGGGTTTTTGTGAGGCTACTTGCAAATGGACAGTTCTGAGCATGTGGACATGGAGTTAATTTGAACACAACCCGGATTCCACACTCGTTCATGCTCTTACTATGGGTTTCTATAGCACCCAGTTGCAGGACAGCTGATCAGGTCTTTGAGCACAACTGTAAAGCTTAAAACCTGAAGAAGGGATTTTATGTGAAAACCATCTGAGGAAGATGATGCAAAGTAAAACAAATCCACTAAATTGTCCACGGACAGTTCTTTAATTGCAACTGATTGGTAAAGGATTTCCTATACTTAACTCTATAATTAAAAGAAGATTGACAACCTCAAGTGCATTCTTCCATTAGAAATCTTGCATGTATTTCCAAAGCTGAATTTTGAGCCTTAGAAAATGTATTTGAAATATTGGCTAACATAAATCACCTTTTATCCACTATTCTCAGTAAAACCGCACAAGCTGAGAATACAGACCCATGTTTCTAAATTATTTGCGTAAGTGCTTATTAGCAGAAACGTGGGGAGGGTTTCCATGCTCGATCAACTAATGGACGTAACTGACTGAAGAAGAACATGTGCATTTAAATCAGTTGAGCCTGCAGCTGAAATCTTTTGCCTCCGTTTTTAAAGGGAGCCAGAGTGCTTGGCATCTTCTTCCCCAGCATAATCCCACTGAGCCAAACAGACTGTGGCCAGACAAAGCGTCTGCATGGCCGACTGTGAGCTTCCATCAAGGATTTAGACATCTCCCTGATCTAAACTCCAGTTGTAAATAACTGCAGGTGAAATATGCACCCGTAATTACTGTTTTCCTCACAAAAAAATGTTGGCATTTGATCCTTTCCTTTCTCTTGTTTTTATTATAAAGCACAAACATGAAAAATATACCATCACACTCTGCACTGTGCACAGAGACATTTTACCCTTTAAGCCTCCAAAGAAATATCAGGCCCAAGCAAATGACCCAATTACTGTGTCTCCATTCAGTGTGTCCCAGGTCAGTGTGCAGATATATGCATAAAGGCAACAGCAGCTTTGGGAAATAATCTTCTTGATTATAAAACAGCCATATACATGTTCTCCTGTGTGTAAATATGTGCCACTCACCAAAATACAACCACGCGGTATTGCTGATTAGGTATCAGAATGGAGGCGGGGGATGTATGTACGTTTCAGGAGGATTTTTAAAGCTGTTTTCTCCTAAATCACACATAACATCGGTCAGTGGGAGTTAGCCTTTTAAAACCTGACCTTTTCATCACACAGAATGTCTTTAAGTTGGGTATTTTCTCAGTAACTTACTCCAGAGGTAGCTGAATAACGCTCTCTGATAAATGGAACAAATACAATCCATGTATTTACTTTTATTTTTCCAGCGTCCATAATTTTGGGGGTTAGTGTTCAAAAATGAGCATTTACTACCGCACTGAGGTAATGAAGAAGACGTGTCTTTTTCCTCTTCTCTTGGCATACAAATTGGATTTCTAAAAATTCACTGTAGTAATCACAAAATGCTGCTGCAAAGAATTACTTGATAAAACCTTTTGAGATTTCAGCCTACCTCGTCCCTTTGTTTCATAACTAGAAGGAGTATAATGAATGCAAAAACTCTGTGAATAGAGCTCAGCAGGGCCTACTTTTTTCTCATGACTCCTGTGATTATAATAATTTGATTTTATAGGTGTCTATCCTAAGACCCCAGCTAGGGAGCAATCTTTACTGAGTCATGAACTTTCACATCATTAAATCTCTCTACATTTATTTTAAACATATCAAAAGTGTCAAATAACTTTAGATCTAATAAATTTTATTTGCATTGGGTAAAATGAAGTTTAGCCACTTGGGAAAATCAATGAAATAGTTTCTTTAGCACTCGGGAAGGTAGTTGGGCTCTGGAGCTTGTGTGATTCCACCCATGCAGCAGTACAGCCCATCTCCGGTACGGGCCAGGACACATGTTTACAAGGACAGGAATCTGAGTAATTTCCTACCAGTCTGAAGGGAATATTAAACTCTTCTGTCAGTTGGATGTATATTATTTACGTTCCTTTTTTTATTGTTGTTGTTGTTGTTGATTTCAAAAAATATTTCTTTGTTGGTTCAACGCTGACTCCCGATAGAAAGTGATGAAATGCCCAATATGTTAAAAAACCTTATCACTAAATCAGAAGCAGAACTATAAATTTTGGCTTTTGAAACTGAACTGACTGTTGAGGATCATTTTGCTCCTGAAATATTACAGCAGTGATCAATTTGCTGTAAAATTAAGCAGTTTAGCTCTGCAATCTATAGATGGAAAACATGTTGTTCTTGAGCAAAGTTTATGCCCTGCCCAAGGGATAAATTAAATTTTATGGATAAGACATGCATTATTATATGCTTATCTGTTTAACATATCATTCTTTTCCACATCAGTATTATAAATATTTTTAATCATACATTTGATCTCTTGTGCATATAGTGATATGGTAATTCCCCCTGCCCCCCTCAAAAAATACGACCAAACACAGTTAATTCATCACAGAACAGGGGAGAATATTCTAATCTTCCTAAGAAATATGCTGAAGATTGAAGCAGAGGCACTTAAAATTGGGGCTACTTTGCAATCATTCAGTGGAATAAAATTTTCCTGAAGGAAGGGGTGGAGCTACATTACCCATTTTTATTATGGCTGTTATTATTGAATATTTATATTACAAGTCTCTAATCAAAACTGGGGGCTGCAGGCCAAGACAATCCAGTTACAAAAGTTAGGGAAAGCAAATATATTCATTTAATAAACTTGTTACTGGTTTTACAAATTTCTGCTGATTTTCCTTGAATTCTATAAACTAGGCTCGAAGCTCTCAGACTGACCATCGCCCTGGCTTTCAAACACTGGGCAGCTTAGAAGTTCCAGCAGAAATGGATCTTTGAAGGAAAGAGAAAGAAGAGTGAGAAGCTGGGAATCCTTTGCCTTTCATATACGAGAGACAACACGGAGAAGACCCTTATGGTGTTTGTAGGAAGAGGAGACCAAAGAGTCCTGATGCAGTACCAAATAAAATCATAGGTATAATCATCTGTTCAACATTTACAATATGTGACGCTATAGTGTCCAAATTAGAAGCAGATGAATTCCACTTACTCATGTTTACTACCAGCCACATCACTGAATATATTTTAAAAATGGCAATGTTGTAAGAACAGAGTTGGAGTGAAGATGCACAAGCTGGGAGAGTCGGTCATCTCCAGTATCTTTTGTTTGTTTGTTTTTTGGCTTCTGTTAAAGCAGATTAAAGAGGGTAAACTCAAACCCTCAATTATGAGTTAATTCATCTGGTCAGTTTGAATGGGAAAAGTAAAGAGCAAAGACATCTTAATTTGGATATTTGCTCACCAGTTGCCTTCAGCATCTGTCATGTCTACTTGATGTTGTCCATCGCGAATATTCCATGTTATACTATGTTTTATGTGAAACCTCTCCCCTTATGCCATTTTTACTTGAGATACATGCAAATTCCACTAATTTCATTTGGAACTGTGCAACTTAATTCTCTACTCAGCTTTGAAAACCTAAAGCGTGGGTCCTTGTAACATTATCTTCATGGCTGACAGCCCTTTCCTGCTCTCGCCGCCCACTTGCTTCCTTTCAGTCACACAGATCATCAGTCTTCTAGTTTTTGGTGACACGGGTATCACTGACATATTATTTCTAGTCACCTTAATCTGCACTTCTTTCTTTCTTTTTATTTTCTGTAGCATATGCTTCCATCATTTTTTCTTATCAGATTTAACTCTTTTAAACAAGCAATTTTTAGCCCATATTTTAGGCTGCCTATGATACATTTCCTTGTGAATAATCTTTTCCCATTTTTATAGAATGAGAAGTTTAAGGTGAATATCCTAAAATAAAAAAGGAGACAAAAACCCACACCTTCCTTCAAGGTGAGATCTATTCCACTGCAGAGAATGTGCTGGATGATGCACTGCACCGGACAATCCTGCCTTGCCAGGAAGATGTACACAGTGGACGTAACTTACCTTCCTCACTGGGGTGCTGTGAGGATTAATCAGTGAATGTTTTATAGTCCTTGGAAGTTGTAAAAAAAGCTGCAGAATTACTAAATAATATTATTGTTTCATTATATCCTCACACTTTATATTCAAAGGTGAGTGGTTTTGAGGAGACAATGCAGCTGTGTCCCTTATTATCCATGTTCTCCATCACGGCAAGGAAGTTCTGCAAATGCACGTACATCTCAAGAGTATTCTGCCAAAATGTAATTGCTGCAGGTGTATAAATGGGCTGCCTTCTCAGGCCTTTTGGTAAGCTTTAATTCTATTTTTATAAAATCCCTTCTAAAATATTGGTCTCTGGGGCAGGCCCTGTCTGTATGATCTGTGTTTGTACAGCTCAGTGGGATCTTGATCTGTGACTCAGTGTCCTGGATGCTAGCACACAAAAATAAAACAAAAATATATAAAAACGTTACTCACTGAGCAGAAGTTTCTACCAGGCAAAAGATTCAAGTCCTAGACTTAATAAAGTAAATACCAAGCAATTCTGACTAGTGTTTGTGAGGGATGTAGTGCTGATATGAAATCATGCTCCAAGAACTGATTTGTAACCAATTTATGAGCACAGGTTTTTACCTGCACACTAAGGGGAGGTTATTGTACATCTGGATTTTAAGACTCTGCAGAACAGTTGCAATGATCATACATAAATGGCAACTATTTGAAAAATGAGCATACAATGAAATAGCATTCTCCAGATGAGCACTCTGGAGGTAATGCCTGGGGTAAATATAACTGAATAATGTTCTTCTAAGGCAATGTGATAAAAATATTTTGTATGTTGAAGATCTAGAGAAGAGAACACTGAAGTGTTAGAGAGGCGTCTGAGGAGAACAAGAAGGTGGACAGTCCCTGTGCTCTGGCGTGGAAGGAGGCTCTTCAACTGGTCTGTGAGAAGCAGCGCTATTTGGAAGACGATTGTGTATCAGGTAAGGTAAACATATGTACATACACAAAGAGTGTTTTTAAGAGATAATTTCTCTAACTGAACAAGTGTGACAGTGTTGAATCTCTGGTTAGTAATTTTATAGCCTTAAAGAGATTAAAAATTCCTTATCTACTCAGATCTGTTCAATCCCTGTTAACACAACTCAAGTTCTAGTCTGAATATGGGAGGATAGTGCGAGCCATGCTGAATGAGATGACAACTGGAGACCACAGCCCTGAGAAATCTGCACCCAGAGGCACCCAGTAGACCCCAGACATACTAGATAATGTGAGATGGAGTTTATGTCCTAACTTACAAAACAGCCATTATATCTTTCCGCAACATGTATGGAATTTTGCATTTGTAAAAGCCATCCTACACGAACTACTCCATCTTCTAACTCCTGAGGAATGTGTGTTAGGCACCATGGGCAAGCATGAACGATTGTAGTAGGATATTAACACTTTGGTTCCATGCGTTGAATGCAATGACAATTTCCCACTGTCTTCACTGAAAAGTGGAATGACTCCCCAGACGGGAAGCGGAATACATTCATACTCTTCCTTGTCTCTTGGAGAAGAACAAGACAAAGGAGGTGGTTCCAGGACTCCAATATCTCACACAACTCAACTACACCTGATTATTATTTGCTTCTCACAACCTGAAAAGAAACCTACTACCAGATTTGTCTGTCTCAACCCTGCTGAAGCTGAATACTTTCATACATATGTATGGATAGCTTAAGTTTTTATGAGCATAATTTGGGCTTTTCAAAATAGTGACACAATAACAAAGCAAAATTGAGACATGCATGTAATTTGAATACTGATTTGGTTTTATCTCTTCCTGGTGCTGGCACTTTTGATGCTGCTCTTTTCCATTCCATCTTCTTTCTGTTCTTATTTCCCAATGAATGGAATTAGTTGTGAGTGCATTTGCTACTTCTACCAAGCAAATATGAAACCTAAAGAAATATATATCTATGACCTCCCTAAGAGTTTTGGACAGTTACTCATTTGCTGCTATCTCTGAGTTTTCTATCGATTACTTAAAGACACATTCCTGCTCCTCTTGTCAAATAAGAAAATGAGCACTGTCAGATGGTTATTGCCATGTTTCGTGGTATTTTCAATAGCATAAGCCCTTATTTTTATTTACAGCAATGCAGCATTTCAAGGAGGTTACTGCAAAGGATGCCTTTTGATTATATTTCAGGTCAAATACCCTCAGTGAGCTGTTTGCATTGATTTGCAGACGCAGGGCAGGATTCCCAGTGCTCTCCTGGAGCAAACAGAAGGAACTCCACCAGCCGTCTTGGGGGTCACAATAGTCACAGTCACGTCTGCTGGATCATTTTGCAAGTTTAGAGTCATTAAAGGGTAGTCAATGGTAGAGAACTAGGTATGATGAAGCTCTGCCATGTCTCCTCACCCTTTCTTGAGGTTTATGAGTAACAGGCAAAACCCCAGACCTGTCACACCTATACAACAGCACAGAGCCACCTCGCATGCAGCAGCAGGCAGATCCGAACACTTTAGCATTGTGGAGAATCTGGTGCTAAAAACTATCCATAAAAAGTAGCCACTTAATAATTTCAAAAAGAAAACTAAAAAATGCTCAGGGGCAATCTACGAACAGAAAAAGGGGGTTAAATTCACCTAATAAATTATTGGCAGACTGAACAATTAATGGAAAATCCAGGATGCATTTAGAATGGTTTGATTTGGTGTGTCAGCCTCCTCTGGAGCGTGAAGCTACCTCAGAAACTTTGCATTTTCTAAGGTATCATTTAGACACGTTACCACAGCAGAATTTCCGTCTGGAACCAGATGTGTGGTTCAAGTTGCTTGTCCCTGACACCAGCCAGTACCTTAAAATAGAAAGAAAACTGCAAGAAAAGTCTTACAGCTGGTCTATTCTGTCACTATCTAACATTTGGCCAGGTGGCCAAGAAGGCCAGCAGCCTCCTGGCTTGTGTCTGGAACAGCGTGGCCAGCAGGGCCAGGGCAGGGATCGCCCCCCGGCACTGGGCACTGGTGTGGC